>OY744520.1:60480404-60565404 GCA_963556195.1 Sepiola atlantica
ATGTCTAAGATAAAAATAACACCATTGTTAACATTAACATTAGAAAGCTTATTAGAAAACAAAAATATAAGCAATTCTCATCCCTACAGTAATGGGCAAATTCAGGATTAATTATTTGTAATTTAATTTCTTTATTATTTACTAGCTATCCTGACCTGTCTGTGCCCTGTATTATTAAACCTAGCGCAGGCTTTACTTTAGAAATAACTAATGGAACGTGTGTCTCAGCGTTGTCCGGCAAAATTAAGGCAACCAAGAATCGCATCAGCAAATATACAAATTCAGAAATAAATTCTCTAAAATATTTTCGTTTTTAACTTTTGAAATGATATCACTGCATTATTTTGTTTATTTCTAATGATATTTTACTACGAAACCTTGCTACAAAGATGTTGAATTTATGTTTTCTTGGTATAAATATACTAGTTTTGGAGTTTTAACTGGACACACATAAAGGCAGAAGAATGTCCTTTATTTATATAAAGAATATATATGAGGCCATTGAACAATAACATAATGCCAATAAAAGAAAAAAAATATATATATAGTGGTATATTGCAAGAGTGCTTTAAACAAAAGTTCTCTGCTCATAACATGTTGATTAAACACTCAGAACAATACACCACCACCAAGCTTGTCAGCTGAGTCTAGTCATTTTAAAGATCTGAAAATAGCTCATAAAATGAAATGGACAATTCTAGAGAAATCTAAACAATACATGAATAGAAGCACAACATTAGCACCACAAAAAAGCTGCTTATTTTACAAAGCCTTACCTCCTTCAAAAATTATCTCTACTCTAAATCTGAGACTTTCAAAATTTATCTGCACAGAGACGCACTAACAACAATATCATTACTTCTAAATATAGAACAGTCTTTTAATGTCACTCCTTGTGCTAGTGATTTATTGGCAAAAATACTTCAGACTAAATCTACCACGCAATTAGATTTCTTTTTCTAATAGTCATATACTTCTGGAACTAATCAGGTAAACTAGCTTTAATGTAAATCATTTTAAGAATAAACTGGATGAATGCAAAAATAATGGTAAAAAAATAATTCATGAACATTTTTAAGGTCTATCTGATGAAATATTTAGAATTTGATCTGTATATTTTTAAAAGTTGACTTGAGGTTATTGATTAAAAAAGAGACATAATAAATAAATAACAACACTAGACTGTAAAGTATGGAAAATGTCCCTTCCAACGTCTGTCACTGTTCACTATTGAATTGCAAATGGCTGCCCCCACAGTTTCTTATATAGTAATAAGGAGCAGATAACTCATGGTACTTCCCGTACTATGGGCACATAACTCCTGTTTACTATCTCAACACAGGAGTAGATAACTCCTTTAACTATACATAGACGAACGATTGAAAGACAAAAAATAGATTTATGCGCCCCTCCCCCCCAAAAAGCAACGAATCACCAATCAAATTAAAAATTAAGATATTTACAGTAAAAGAATATTACCTCCTAAATAACTAAAGACGTTTTACCTGATTAACATAATCTCACAGTTCAAACGATAGATGATTTTAACCGTAAGTGGCCATTTGAATTGATGTCAATAGATTTGTAGTAGTAGTAATAGCTACTACTACAACAACAACAACAACTGCTGAGAAGCGATGTCTAAAACTATTCAATATTTTCTTGACTTAAATGCTTGGTACTTATTTGACCAAATACTCAAGTTCGATTGATTCCCTATATCGGACTTTAGCCAATCAGAAATAGTCTCTCTAAGAGCTGAGCACCTTTTTATGAATCTTATTTAAAGGATCGTGTTCACGCTTTTGAGACAATTAACCGGCAAGAAGGCCAAGTTGCCTGACTAATCTTTGTCCCTCAGAACAACTACCAACACTCCTACTTTATGCGCAAATGAATGCCGCCTTTAGCCTCTGGCTATTGGCATCGGCACATGGACTCAATTTCCTAAGATAGCGACATCTCTGAACATGGACTTACTTCCATCACTACTCTAACTTTGTGTATATCTACTGACCCTGTTCAATAAAATGCTTTTACCAGACAAAGTTCCGTAAATGGAACGAATATCTAAATCAGCATGTACCTGTATTAATTCTTTTTGCTTATACCTTTTTTCCGTATGCATTCTGTCAGATGTTTATTCTTTAAACATACCTTACACACATTTTGTCGAAATTACATTTCGTCACTTATGGGATGATTAGAGTACACATGTATCTCTCATATGCCCATGTTACAACATGAGCAACAGTTATTTGAAAAATTTCACCCAAACGTCAAATCGTTGGTTTCCACAAAACCCAGTAAAATATGTACCATAGGTGCTTTCATCTCATTAGAAAAAAGGGAACATCCTCTGTCCGTATTTCTGCTCTGTGGAACAGGCACGAGAGGTAGTGATGATGCCTATCAAATCCAGGTTTAAAATCGCCTTGAATAAACATTCAGATAGTATATAAACGTACACATCTTCTAACTGTCCCTTTACATTGCTTGTTGCACTTTGATATTTTTTGCAAATAAATTTTATTTGATGTAGATCTCTAAGTATGAAAATGTGTAGCTAAAAATGCTATACATATTGCTTATACTCGTCCTATGAGGGGTATTCTTTTAGTGTACGTGTGTATATAAATATATATATAGTAAATACTACAGGACAAAACAAATACTTGAGTTCAATCCAAGCGCAAAGGCCTGGAAGCTTGCTTGCTTTCAAAGTCTTAAGTCACCCTGCAATTATCAAGAAAGAAATATATTTACTCAAAAATGAATGATATCATAAAGGATGAATGATAGTTGTTAAAAGCAGTGTGACGTCATAAAAGATAAATCGTAGTTGATAAAACCTGTAAATGTGTTATATATCTAATAATATTGTAGTGATAAGAAGAACTCTTCAATCTCTCCCCCTGCGTTCCGGAAGTGGATAGCTTCCCCTTTTATCTATTCATTCATTTATGGCGCTCTTTTAGCCAACATTACTTCTGTTCACTTCTTAGTTGAATAAAGCTTCAACAAGCATTCTTGACTCAGTCTTCTCTCACTCAACTCACAACAAATATATATACCCAATATTGGCCCAACGAATAATGGGTGATCTAGTACTAAACTAAAAATGTTCACTTAAATTTAAATATGTTCTTTTGTTAATGCAAGATAGCAGTTGAGATGTTAAGAGTAGGAGAATGTAGCAGTAATCCCTACTACAACAACAATGGCAGCCATAGTTGCAGAATAACAATGTCTAAAATATTTGCTTGACTTAAAAGCTTACTTGTACTTGAAACCGAAGTGGGTTGAGCCAGCTGCATCCCTCACGATCGCTGTTCCAATGGCGAACTCCGTAGACCCAGGTTGGATTCCAGGTCAGCTTTAACAGTCATCAGACAGGTTTTTCTTTGTCCACCATATCGCTTTTTCCAACCCTGTAGGGGAGCTGGAGCAATTGCTTCATAGATGAATTCTGGTTGACAGCGAAGCACAGGACCCCGCCAGTGTAGACATCTTGTGACGATAGCTTGTCGGAGAGAGTTCATTTTGCAGGAGAAACATACTGTTTTGTTTGAGAGGAAGTGCTGCCATCAATCATGTTTGGTACTGATTGGAGCAAATACTTAATTTTGATTGGGATTTAACCAATCAGAAGCAATCTCTCCTGGAGTTGTGCACCTGTTCTCAGTTGCACTATAAAGAATTGCATTTGTGCTTTCTGATTAGTTAGCCACGAGAAGGCTAAGCTGTGTAACCAACCCACGTCGCTCAGATCAACCACCAAACTTCTCTCTTAGCGTGCAAACAAAACCTGCCTTTAGCCTTGGAAGATATGAAGTGAAACCAAGAGATTTTTCAAAAATAGGGTGGCAATCAGAATTCTAAATGAGGTTTGTTGCTTAAAATAGGAGGATGGGGCATTTTAGGTTAGGATAGAAAACGCAACACCCAACTAAAAATTTAAAAATATTGAAAAAAGATTATCATCTAATAATGTGGTGCTTAATCAATAGTAATCTGATGAAATAAGTAAAATAAAATTTAATAAAACTGTTTTTAAAGTAAAGGGATGGATGACTTCTATGAGGATCTGCACAACATTGTTCACTGTGTCCTGTCCAGTGATATGCTGATTGTGGCTGAGGACTGGAATACATGTGCTGGGAAAAGCGACTGCCAAATTATAGAATAATTTGTGGCTCACCTTGGGGGTGATAACACTAGAAATTCAGAATTTCTAGTGTTACCACCCTCAAGGTGAGCCCCAATTTATTCTATAATTCCCTGATGACAGGAGTCCCCATTTATGGAACGATACATAACATAAAGTGATTGAAGACAGGAAAAACGAGAATTTAAAAAACTAACAAATAAGAAATCAATTCTTATTCAATTCAGTCGGAGAAAATATAAAATATATAACCGTGAGTGTGGATTGATTGACAACAAGAATGAATGTAGAATTATGAATGCAAGGTTTGTGTTTTCAAAGTGATAGGAAAGTGCATGAAAAGCAAAAGGTTCAAATGAAAGGAATATATATATATATATATATATATATATATATATATATATATATATGTTAAAATTTGAACGAGTACATTAGATATTAATAGTTGAAATGTGTGAAAAGGCAAGAAGTCCAATTGTCTTTATGTGCAAAAGGAATAAGAATTAAGGCTTTATTATTTATCTCCCCTCTTTGACAACATTTGTTTAAAAAAAAAAGTATCATCGTTTAAAACCTTTTAACGGCAACCTATGAAGGATTTAACTTATGGAATATTTTATTCATTTGGTGTTACTATGAAGATTATGAGGTGATATCTTTCTTTCTCTTAGGACTCTAAATGATCCCCTTCTCTGTGTAGATCTAATAACTTAATACCCGCTTCCTACCATGCTAAATGGGACTACACTAATTAACAGAGATCTTATCAGACTTATACCATCAATGTTGATATAAATATTAATATAATATGACTTATATACTAGTTCTTTCCCATTGCTGACAATTTTACTTCTCCTTTAGCGAAGAGTATGTGTAACTTATACACTTGTCTATGTTGTCTTGTTTTTTTCGTTACTGAGTATAATTACATATGTTTAAGAGTGTGAATGTATGTATATGTATATGTACTCATATGTATGAGTCTGAGTTATTTTTTTTATATATGTATATGTAGATATGTCTACACATATATGTGGATGTCTTCCAGTCTGCTCATCTTTATATGTTTAAATGTAAAACCGTGTCTGTATAACACTGTATTGTTTAATTTGAATATCATCTGGTTATATACATCAAATGTTTGTGTATTTTTATTTTTTATTAATGGTTTGTCTATACTTCAAAAGACTTTCTTATTTTTTGATCTTTGGTATATTTTCTGTATAATATTTTAAATTAAAACACTAGATTCTAACCGGTTTGTGAACAGATGCTATGGATGATAGTTTCTAAAAAAAATAGTATTTTCTTAAAAATTAATATGTAAATTCTAAATATTTTTAATTTATTTAACTTTGAATTTATCTTTTTAAATCTTTTACCATTATTTTTCTATTTTATTAGTTTATTCTTTTATTTTATTTCATTATATATATATTTATTTATTTTTATTTATTTATTTCTAATTCTTTAATTTTTATTATTATTACTTTTACTTTTATTCAAGTTCATTATTTTATTATTTTTAATTTTTTAATCTTATTAATTTTTTTATAATTATCTTTAAACTTCTACTTAGTGCAAATTTCAAATTGCAAATTATATTACTGTTTTTTTTTTTTTCAACATTTTTATTAAGATATGTTTTAGGATAATATTTCTTGAAATAGTTATATAAGATGAATATCCCTTCAATTTAATTAATGGTGACTTTATCTATTAATTAATATTTTAACTATAGGTTCTCATATTTTTAAATTTTTCTCCTGGAAAAAAATCTGTAATTGTTAAAAAAAATTCCTTTTTCTATTGTATGTTTTTTTTATATACCTGTAATGTAAACCGTCTTTATTTCCTTTATTGTGCCCCTCTGTACGTTCGATATAATTGCTTTGTAACCTAATTTAAGTGGATTGTAATTATAAGCCACCATTTGCCCGTGCATGGAGTATTGTTACCTCATCTGAACTAGTGCGCTTGGACAACGTGTTATAAATTCTGTTTTACAAAACAGAATTTATAACCTAATAGGTCCTGCACTGGCTGCCAAGTTCCAGCCCCTGTCGCATCGCCACAATGTTGTTGCTTCTGAGAAAACAACAGTCTTGAACTTAATATTCGTTCACTGATTAACCTCTTTATATGTGTACTGTATACCAGTTTTTAAAATATATTGAATTTTTTTCATTGAATATATTTGTTTAGCTTCTAATGTGTTCTCAGTAATCTGCCATACTCTATATAACATTACAAAGTGTTTTTGTATCCTTCATAATTAGTCTTTTATTTATAAATATAACAAAACATAGTTTCTGACTTAATTCTTTCTATTGCATCTTTTCATTTTTGAAGAAAGTTTATCATGAATAAAAAGCATTAAAATGTTGGTTGTCTCTAATATCAAATTTTTATGTTAATTTTTTAAAAATAATGTTTTAGAGAAATTACCTTAAAAGAAAATATTTTAGATAATCAAATATTTACTTCTCATTTGTAATTTTGGTGATGAAAATAATTTACATATATTAAAATAAAAAATGAATAATACAACTTTGAAATCAAATTAGCTTAATACAATAATTTTGGTACTTATACCCTCTCTCTCTCTCGCTCTCTCTCGCTCTCTCTCGCTCTCTATCTATCTCTGTTAATGTTAAAAATATATCTAGCTTCCATTCCCTGAATTTAATGTTAAATAATAGAAATCATAAAGTGCATTTAATCTTACATCGGCTACACTTCTTGTTGTGTGCCTGTGTGATGCCCAATTGATAAAGTGCTCCAACATGTTAACTAACAGGTTCTGAATGCGTTAACACTTTTGTGGTAATTAAAATTGTTAGGGAAGTTATTTGCCGCCTTTTAAGCACAACTACTTTTTACAAGTTTTTCCAAGTTTCTGTTTATGTAGAGTTACTTATATGCAAGGCATTTGTTGAACTGAAAGATGATATATAATCACTTGTTCACTGTGTTTTAACACACACACACACTGAAAAGGTTACTTCCTAAAATCACAAGGAATATATAACAAGTACATGTTTGTATTAAAGTGAATAGGAACTAAGCAGTCTTTGTATTTGTCCCAGTAAGTATATCAGACACCAACTGACACACATAATAACATACTGTTCTAATTTCTCTCTGATTCACATATATCACTTGTTTTTTTTTTTTAACCAAATATATTCTGCTATTAATTTACTGATACAAGTCTAATGAAATGGTCGTAGATAAGCTGATTCACTATTCGATTGATAATAAGGATCTTGCAGTCAGTATTGGTCAGCTTCTCTTTTTCATTTCCAGGTCAGTTTTATTGCCAAATTTTCTCTTATAAACATTTTGTTAAGTGAATTAATGTGTGCTTCTTAGACATCTTGATAAGTGGGTCAAATCAATAGGTCGTACATTATTTAGTTAACAAAAATACAAATTGCCACTTAGTGTAAATCATTACTCTTTGTCAAAAAAGAATTGGGCTCTCTAAATGGTTGGTAGTACGAATGTGAACAAACATAAGTACTATAAATTCTTTTTCCTGGTGGCGAACGAAATAGCGTAATGGTAAGATATTCCGACTGCTGACCAAATATAAGGATAAGAATTCGACAGAATGTGTAGATAACATACAATGGAAAAAGGATGAACAAATATAAAAGATAAGATCACATCAAGAAGACATGTAGAGGACTGATATTTCGCTTACTTTTTATTCAAGATGTTTCGGGACTGATGATGAACCTTCTTAAATAAAAGTAAGCTTTTCTCTCTCCGTGTCTGACTCTCTATTTTCTTCGCTTTTTCCCTTGAGGCTATATGTTAAATAGTATTAATACTTGTTTTCTGGGAGTTGATTATTCCAATCTTTCTATTCTTACCTTTCTTTATTACATGTGTGTGTATGAGAGAGAGAGCATTGAGAGAGACATTTAGACAAAGGTGTGTGAGAGAGAGAGATGAGACATTTAGACAAAGGTGTGTGAGAGAGAGAGATGAGAGACATTGAGAGAGACATTTAGACAAAGGTGTGTGAGAGAGAGAGATGAGAGACATTGAGAGAGACATTTAGACAAAGGTGTGTGAGAGAGAGATGAGAGACATTGAGAGAGATATTTAGACAAAGGTGTGTGAGAGAGAGAGATGAGAGACATTGAGAGAGATATTTAGACAAAGGTGTGTGAGAGAGAGAGATGAGACATTGAGAGAGATATTTAGACAAAGGTGTGTGAGAGAGAGAGATGAGAGACATTGAGAGAGACATTTAGACAAAGGTGTGTGAGAGAGAGATGAGAGACATTGAGAGAGACATTTAGACAAAGGTGTGTGAGAGAGAGAGATGAGAGACATTGAGAGAGACATTTAGACAAAGGTGTGTGAGAGAGAGATGAGAGACATTGAGAGAGATATTTAGACAAAGGTGTGTGAGAGAGAGAGATGAGAGACATTGAGAGAGATATTTAGACAAAGGTGTGTGAGAGAGAGAGATGAGAGAGTAACGAAAATGAGTGATAGAATTGGTATTAAATAAGAGCAAGATTGGGAATAAATGCTAATATTTTTATTCATTTATTAAAAAAAAATGTTATGCTGTAAATCTATGAAATTTTTTCTGCATACATTTATCATTTTATACTGTGTCTTTTTCATGTCTTTTCTAGAATGTTAATATTTATACATGAAGTAGCTTACTTTAGTGTGAAATATCTTTGTTTTAAAAGTATTAGTTTACTATATCTTAAATCAATTAATAAATTTGAAGTAAAATAGTTGATATTTGGAAAACTAATTTGTTTACTGTCTGATATTTGACCTGTATTAGAATCACAACAATTGTAATTTGATAAAAAATAAATAGTTAACTAATTTCAAAGATTTTATTTAAATTTGATAATTTACCATAATTTTTCTTTAATAGAATTTAACTAAAAAATTGAAATTACGCGATTGGAAACAGTTTATTTACTTTGTTTGGTTCAAATCTAAGTGAATTAGAAAGAAAATTTAGTATTAAAATATTGTTAACTACATTTTTTTTTTTTTGATAGTTCAAAGTCTTGATTATTTTCCATCAACTTATGTCATTTCTACATTATTAATTCAATAAGTTAATGATAAAATAGTATTCATTTTATGTCAGAAATATTCAATACAATCCCCTTGTAATTAATTCTGTGGCAATCATATAGATTTAACATTATACAGTGTCGAGTCAAGAAGAAAATGTGTTCGGTGATGGAATTAGTAAGTTAAATATATTTAAAGCTAGAAGAATACCCGTCACACGACAGGTAAAATTAATTCTTCAACCAGAACAGTTTTGCACCACATTTATGTTCCTTTACAAATATTAACATCAAGATATAATGATACTAAACCTTATGTCAAGAATACTTATTCCAATTTTGATCAAAATTCATACATGATTCTTCAAAATGTCTCAAAATTAATGCTTCAGCTTGAGGGGTCTTAAGAAGAAATTTAAATTCTGGGAATCTTGCTTAATTAATGTCTCACGAATATTGATCAAATTAAATCCAAATCTGAAATATTTGAATTTTACAATTGGGAAATTGTGCCCATATTATGCTCCCTAAAAATTCTTTAAAATACTTCAAATAAACTGATATTTAGGGAATATTTATTAATTGATGTCTAATACCTATTGTTAAAATTTCACAAAAAATCTGAGGTATCTGAATTTACATGAAGTGCTTCCACGCCCTTTTTATCCCTTTTGCATAAAACTAAATTAAACTAAATATAACCCACATTACTCACTCTTAAACCTAGCAGCTGTGTTCCAAACTTCATAATTATCGGTTAATTAGTGTAGGAGTGAATCCTGTACATAGAAATATATAATATAAACATAATGTATATACACATACATAACTTTATATAAAGATATGTACACAGGCATACAAAAAAAACTCATTTACTTCCATGTCTTATTTTGTGGGTGCACATTCTGAGAAAATAAATATAAACAACAAAAATTCTACCATTGGATATATATGAGATAAGTTTTTATTTGGATTTGATTTACTTAGTTAATATTAGGAACATAGTAATTTATCTTAATATCTCACTTCAAATGACTGTAGGAATGAAGAGTTTTCTAAGGCGAGAAAGACTTCAAAATTACCAATTTCCCTCATTAGAAGGACTTGAATAGCAACAATTACAGACATATGCCGGGAACTGATACCTGTCGAGCGAAACTATAGTCAGATAGAGAAGGAAGCATTGGCAATAATTTTTGCCACAAAACCTGTCTAGCGAAACTATAGTCGGATAGAGAAGGAAGCATTAGCAGTAACATATATGGGTCTTGGGGATCTCTTGAATCCACTGCTGTTCCTCCTGACAAGGATGTTTCCTTGCTTGGCAGTGGATCCTTTCTGCTGTATGACTGTCATTGGTGATGTATGGTAAGGAGTTGAGGATTTTCAGATTGTGGTGTTCTTGGCGATAATATCACCAACTCGAACGTAGCTGGGTTTAATATGTATTTGCATTCCTAGCCTATCAACTGCTATCGTGCGACATTAACAAATGTGTACCTTAATTCGTTCGGCTCACATTTTCTCGCTTATTTCTGGGTCAATTTTTTTTAATACATATGTGGATAGAAAGAAAGGAAAATAATATTTCCGAATATGTAAATTGAATTACTTTTTACAGCAAGTTAAAACACAAAAACGGTATTTACTTTGAACAGCCGAACATTTCGAAATATGAATATTTTTTGAGACTCAATTTTGCATGTTTGTTTTTCAAAGTTAAAACAGCCAATCTTTATCAATATTCTTGAAATTGTATATCCGATCAGAACACACCTTAAACTAAAACCAGAAAGTTGTATTTTTCTTCTGCGACCAGTTGAAGAGAAAATATGACCGAGTAAACATAAAAGAAGTTCCTTCAAAAACTATAAAGTCCACAAAAAAACTCAACTACTTATTTATAGAAGATAGTTTCAGAATTATTTTGATATATAATATATGAAATTTAAAAAATGCTTTAACATTAAGAAAGTTTGTGAAACCGCCGCTCCTTTTTCCCCCCCTGAATTTAGTAAAAATGTTTTAAAGTCTGTCATTTAATGTTATGACCACCTCCCCATCTAACTTTTATTTTTTTAAATATATCTTTAAATGAATATTCGACATAGTACAATAAATGGTGGTTGACGCCGACTGACTTTGCTTGATATATATTGAAATACAACTGTTATGAAAAGCTAAGCTAGTTAAAAAAAACCCAAAAAAAACAAACAATTTACATTTGAAAATTTAAAATGTGCAAAATCCGTACAGACGAAATTATTTACCAAAATTGTTGGTACTTCTATTTTAAAAGGTATATATTTTTTTTTATTTCAAAAGGTATTCAGAAAAACAACTTTTCTCTGTGAATTTCATTTGTGCTTTGTAATTTATTGTTATTCCAAGTTAATGCAATGTAAATTAAAAATAATTTAAATGCGCGTATCGTTTATTTGTGACGCATGTGTTTTGTCCGTTGGAATGATTTTTTAAAAACTATTTCGAAAATTTTATAAATTAAAACCATGAAAACGAAATAAAAATAAAGCAAGTTTTATCTCTAGATTATTTACCTATGCATAAACTGTGACGTCATATCTTTAAGACATTCTTCTTGCATAACTAAAAATTAATAAGTCTATTATCCTTATTATTTTTACGAGTGTACGCCCGTCAAAAATAATGGAACAAAAAATATGCTTCACCAGTGTTTGCACTAATATTCATATAAAATAACATCTAAATCAGTAAAGTTTAAAAAAGAAATAAGAAAGAAAAAAAAGTTAAAAATAAAAATAAAAACTATATCAATTGGTATAAAAAGGAAAAAAAGAAAGAGCGCGTCTCATTCTGGAAATAGAGTAAAGGATTTCTTTCCAAATTAATTTCATCCAGCGGGGGTGGGGGGAATCGACTGATTTGCAATTTGCTTTCTCTCTTCCCTTAAATACTTGAAATTGTTTCGTCTGGCAAGTCTTCTACTCCCATGAGGGAATGGAGAGAGTACATTTACTTGCGTGATGGGAAGGAAGTACATCTTATATATATATATATATATATATATATATATATATTATACATAAATTTAAATACACATTGGTCTTTATTATAGAACGGAGGAGTATTATTATTATTTTCATTATTCTTATATAGATTTATTATTTTGCCATCTAATTTGCACACGTGTTTGTGGTGTGTACAGACACACGTATGTAAATTAGATGACTATGCTGAGAAACAGTCATCCTCTCTCTAAATGCTATCAGAGCATAGTAAACATGTGACTGGGGTCCACGACTGGAGGCAGACATGTAAAGACCAAAATTACAGCTAAATAATAATTACTGAGAAAAGTTTTGGTAAGGAATTTCTTAGTAATGTCCAGTAATTAGTGAATTAGCAACTATACATATTATTAGGAAGCAGCTTACAATTATTGATATATTTTCATAAAATTAAATGTAAAAAGAATGGATAAAAATATAAAAGAACTAAATTCACTAAAAATCACTTTTTCCACCATGAATTAAACACATTTTAGATATTTCAAAAATCATGAGTCAATTTATTTATGTTGATTAATTGATTACAGAAAATATAATGACATATACTCAGAAAGCAAGTTCTAATATTTTACAAAATCAAATGCTTTATGAACAAAATAATGCTCAGGGAAACAATTTTCATAATTTTTACAAAATTTGTGATATTTGTTACATGTACAATTTGTTTTACATAAGATGAAGAAAATACTTATTTCTTCATGATACAATAATACATATACACAATTTTAATAATAAAGTCACATTAACAAGAACATAAAACCAATAAAATATATGTAAAAATGGTAGAAATTTAAAACATCTGATAAATGCTTGAATAATTATGTATTATGAATACTGATTTTTGTTGTCATGAGAAATGTATAAATATTTTTATTTTATAAATGATATTTTAAGAAAATTAAAAAAAAAATGATTCTTGAGTTGCCTTAGATTAATCAAAGAAACGAAAAAATGTTTTAAAAAATATATTAGACAATATAAACTCATGCTCTCATTTCATTGTGAAATGATTTATATCAGAAACTGACAACGATTTTTGTCAAAGAATGTCTGCAAGTTTTCAATCTAACACCAAACATTATAAGACAGAAAAACACTCAATGGACTGTGGTATCCAGTGGAATTTTTAAATTACCACAATCTATTTCTTTCAAAAATGTCCATGTTCTTGAAAGTAAAAACTTGTATTATTAAATATTTCCTCATCAATTGGACAATCTTTTCTTGTAACATAATTGGATATATGCAAAAAGACATTTTAATATCTTTAGAAATCTTAATTTCCAGATCTGGTAAGTTATCAAATATTCTGCATGCCATTTCATCCAGCAAATATTCACATTTTGAACAAAGTTGTATTCTTATAGAACTTTGTTCAAAATGTGAAAATTCTTCAGCAAACCCCATTCTCGTCAATGGTTCACCTCAGAATGTGCAGCTGCTATTGCTAAGAGACAGCAAGCATTCTGAAAATTCAGCCGCCATAAGTCAACTGCGAATAGACAGACATTTATAGAGTCAAGAAATGATTGTAAAGTAGTGATAGGTGAAGTAAAGAGAAGGTATACAGAGATAACCAAAAAACGCATTAGTGTGATGAACAATTAACAATTCCCTCAACAATTCCCCCACTATCAAACCACAACGTTGTTTGTATGGCAACTGATAAGGCTGAACTACTTTCCAGCGTTTCGCCTTAAACTCCACTTTAAACTCAGCAAACCACTCCCTCCCTAAATTCTCATTGTGGACTGAAGCCTACACTTGAAAACCTGGTCATCACCCCATCTCAGGTTAGGGACATGATGAAAAAACCTTGACACCTCCAAAGCTTGTGGGCCTGATCTTATACCAGTAATAGTAATAAAGAAATGCTCTGCTGAACTGGCCCCATGTCCTCTCCAAACTCTGCAACAAATGCCTTGCTGAATCTTGCTTACCTGATAGCTGAAAAATTGTCTCTCTGGTACCAGTCTTCAAGAATTCTGGAGATAGAACTGATCCTCTAAACTACCGCCCAATCAGTCTACTCCCGATCTTTGCTAAAATCTTTGAATCCTTAATCAATCTAGCGATAGTTTGGAACCTAGTTAATGCTAAACTTCTTTCTGATTATCAGTATGGATTTAGACAAGTACGATCTACTGCAAATATCCTAACGGTCATCTCTGAACGCATATATCATACACTGGACAAGGCAGGTGAAGCTAGGGCGGTAGCGCTTGATATATCCTAAACCTTTGAGAAGGTATGGCATAAAGGGGTTCTCCTAAAAATTCACTCATATGGTATTACTGGACAAATACTTAATATAATTAGATCCTTCCTAACTAAAAGAAAAATCCAGGTTGTCCTCGATGGCTGTTCATCTAAGCAACATGACATAAATGTCTTCAACCACCGATTGCCATGGCAAATAACACCCTACCTGAGAGTTCATTCAAACTCCTCGGCCTATCATTTACAGGTAACATGAATTGGAACAAATACATTGAAGACATTGCCAAGGCTGCTGCAAAGAAGGTGGGCTGCCTCTACCACGCTAGTAAACTTCTCACACCTGACATTATCCTATATCTCTACAAAGCCACCATCCGTCCATGCATGGAGTATTGTTGCCACATCTTGGCTGGTGCATCATCCACTAGTCTCTCCCTTTTAGACAAGGTCCAAAAAAGAATCGCCAACTTAATAGGTCCCTCACTATCCACCAAGCTCCAGTCCCTGCCCCATCGCCGCAATGTTGCATCCTTGTGCCTGTTTTACAAGTACTTCAATGGATTGTGCTCTGATGAACTTGCTGCACTAGTGCTCCTCAACGTAAATTCACTAGATCAACCCGACAATCAGAGCCTTCTACTCCAATAGCTTCTTTCCTTGAACTGCCGGCCTCTGGAACTCCCTCCCTGACTGTACTGACATGTAGAAATTTAAAACTAATGTAAACAAACATCTCGCTACACAACTCCCAACTTAGGATGACCCCCAAAACCTACACCCTATTTCTCAGTAGCCCCTTACATCTACAGTGGCGGCCTGCCTTGTTTGGGGTTAACTATGTTAAAAAAAAAAAAAAAAATCACTTGACCATTGGATTGTTTATGTTAACAATATTGGATTTTTATTTTCATATAAAAATGTTACCTTTAACTTGGCAACTGGGATCATTTTAAGTAAGGATTTCTGCCCACTATGTAAACATTTTTCCATGATTCCCAATACTGTTTTTGCTCAGCATTTTCAGCAAAACCAAATAATTTTCATTTGTGTTATTGTAGATAAGCTTTTACATACACTTTATAAATTAAAAGAATGCACTTTTTCTGATTTTCAAAAATCTTAGAAAATATGTCATCCAGAAAATTACATGTTCTCACTGTCTTTTATATAATGACCAAGACGTTTCAAAATATTCAAATGACCTGATAAGGATATTATAATCATGATGTTTTGTCTCAATAGTTGGTGGAGACATAATATTAATTTTTCTTTAAAAATTAATAAAAAAATATTTTTAATTTGCTTCATTGATCTGTGACCAGTACTGAAACACTGAGACTCGATTTTTTTTTTTTTTTTTTTTTTTTTTTTGAAAGAGAAAAAAAATGTATGGATACCAGCATGATAGCATTTTAAGTTAAAAAAAAATTGTCAAAAATATTGGAATACCTCCTAAAAAAATTCAATTACATTATTATCCGATATCCAGACGTGACAGTATGCCAAAAATTACATTCACCCCAGTCAGAGAATAAATGCGTATACTATACAGGCCTGTATTAAGGATCGCCTTGTATCAAAGATATTAAGGAAATATTGAATCAACATAATGAGAGGGATGATGTAAATACATAGAAAGCTCAGAGATGGGTGATTTGTTCAGTTAATTATAAATTAAGGTTAGGCTTTGTTTTAATGGATGCCATTCTTTTATTACTTCAGCATCTATTACATCATACAAGGTCTCTTTCCGATATCTTCAACCTGTTTTACAAGATGATGTCATTTGCCTGGTTTCTTTCAACGTAGTGACGTCATCCATTGTGTACAGAGACAAACATACAAAATAACAGACAACGTCCACAGTTTTAGTAGTAGTAGCAGTGTATATATTTATATATATATATATATATATATATATATATAATTATACTTCGTATA
Source organism: Sepiola atlantica (assembly GCA_963556195.1). NCBI lineage: Eukaryota > Metazoa > Mollusca > Cephalopoda > Sepiida > Sepiolidae > Sepiola > Sepiola atlantica. The sequence goes on from OY744520.1 coordinate 60,496,850, forward strand.
CATCACATGTTTGTCCGTCACTCAATTTCTTTAAAAAAAAAAGAAAAAATGCTGACATCTGTACCACTTATTCTCTAAATAATGGGTTACAGCATAGAGATACATACAATTTGAGTGCAGAATCAGAAAGAAAATATAATTTTACATAAGAATGCCACATTCTATCAAAATTGCTTCAAAACTAGAGAAACGGTGAAGAAATTAATGCATTTCTCGTTGTGAATTGGTCCGTGATTTCAAGTAATTTTTTCATATAATGATGTCAATTTTGAACCCCCAATTTCTGAGCTTTAAATTCTTATAAGTTTTGAACCACTAGGGATATTTGCATAATTCAAGCAGTTTTTTTCTTTTTTATAACTACTGTGATTAAATAACAATAATCTAAAATAAAAAAAATCAACTGGGAATGTTACATGTATTGCTTAATACCAGCCTTAGCGTGGGTGACGCGCTTTCTGATGTGTGAGTCATTTGGTGCGGGTCTGATTAAATGAGGTAGCCTGTCTTTCACATCCTGCTCAAAGAAGGCTGAGGCAGATGTTGAGTGGTGTTCTCTTTTTATGGCCTTGTTTGCCGTGTGCATGTCTATGCAGGCTCACACCTTTCCCAGTGATTTCTTTGGTACCACAACAATTAGGGATACCTATGGAATCGGTCCAGTTACTTCCTCAATTGTTCTCACCTCTTCGTCCTTTTTGGGTTTGTTGCTCAATGTGTTTTCGTACGTGGAATGGTATACGTCGGTGTTTTGGGGCAATAAAGGGGATCCCTCTATTGGTGTGCAGTTTGATCTGTTGGTCCTTAAGTTGTCCGAGGCGATCAAAGAGATTCGTGTATTCCATCGGGAATGCTTGGAGAGCAGATGAGGACTCGCCCCAGACGTGTTAACAACATTGATTGTATTGTCTCTGGCTGATAAGTTTTAGTTTTTTTCGAGGCTTCCCAGCCTATAATGGGTGTTTCTTCACCGTTCACTACAAATGGCGCGGCACATACTGTCTCTTGTTTGAAGGGTGGTCTGGACCTTTCAGAGTACTGGTATGGGATTGTTTTTGCCATATGCTGATATTATCGTTCGAGATTTCTCTAGTATGGATTTTTGAGGTATTCTTGGAATCTGGTCTAGAAAGGATATTGTCTGTGGCTTCAGAACCATTTGACAGAGTGCTCCAACAGCGATATCGAAGTGTGGTAAGGTCTCGTATTTGCTGGTAGCTTTATACACAAATTCAGTTTCACCGTCTGAAACACTGTCATCTTCAATGTGGTGTATCCTCTTGTTAGGTATTTGGTTGTACTTTGCTGGGGAATGTGATTGAGGGGTTGCATGCAAGGAGCCCCACCTGCTTAAAAGGCGGGGAACGACAACAGTGCAGGGGAAGACGATTGCAATGAGAAGCAAATGTACATGCCAAGAGACAGTGAGAGTGAAAACGTTGCTAGTCAACAGTTAAAAGTGGAATAATTAGGAGAAGGTGGTGATGAATCCAGTTGGGAGAAAAATGATTGACAAATGAGAAGCTATTTCGGCTGAAATGGACGGCCGGATTGACCTAAAAATTATTCCTGAATTTGATGGGACTGGAGCTGTGATTGAATAGATCAAGAAATTGAAATTGGTGTGCAACCTGTCGGCAATGAAGCGGCTTGATCAGGTAATTTCTCTTTGCCTAACTGGAGTAGTATTTGCGGTATACCAACAAGTGACGAAAGCTGAGAAATATTTTGTTTGTTCAAATAAATTGTACTTTTTAAAAATTTCTTGCACTTCTGAGTTGTATTTTAGCTTCTGATAAGTTAACAAATTAGACAGAATAGATATTCAAAGTTTTATCAATGAAATAATTCATAAATCTCTGGTTACTGTTTTACGGAGTTAACTGTTGAAGAAGAATATAAAAGTGTGATTTCAACAGTCAACTCCTTAAAACATATGCTTCATAGATAAACATTGAGCCACAAAATTGACCATCTTATTATTGAAATAGTGGCATAGTTCAACTAAATGTTGAAAAACAACAAATCATTGTAACTGAATGGCTTCCCTAGAGAGAAAATATACTAAATTTTAAACTGAAAACCGAGGTATCAAGAAAAAAAACGAAACCCATATCGAAACCAAAATTCGCAAACTGCCAAATTCTAATTCTTAAATTCTAGGCAAACCCATCAAGTTTTCCAAGGAGATGGAAAGCATTTCTCCTGTAAGCAACGATTGAATAACTTTGTAAGAATAGGAGAAAGTTCCGACATCAGGTTCTTAAGCACAATGACTGAAATGTTGCCAAGACCAGTTGCCTTGTTGGCATCAAGTTTCTTGGTATGTTTGGCAGCATCCTAGACTGATAAATGTATATTACTATGGAGAAATTACAGCTGTTCCTAATCAAAAGGGTGGAATTTGAAGCAAAGATTTTTGCAAAAATCACTTCTGGCCCATTAATGATAGAAGCCTTACATTTGTACAGTACTCTGTTTCTTATTTTACGCAACACTTGAGAACCGAGCCTCTGCTGAGCAACTCGGGATTTAACACATTGGGCATGGGATTCTTTTGCATTTTTTATAACCTATTTGCAGCGGTTGCGGGCAGTTTTAAAGGTGGCGTTGGTTTCAGATCATCTATACTAATTGTTAAAAACTGGCAACTACTTTTTTTCACTCGTTACTTATTTAACTTTTTATTTTTCCTAATAACGTATCGATTTTCATGAGCTTGCACATACCATGATGAAACGTACCAATTTCATTAATTCAGAATTCATAGATTTTACATTCTAGGCATATTGGAATAACAGGCATATTGGAATTATCAGAATTCACATATTCACTTCGGCGTCAATAACACAATCACTCGCGGATACTCGCTTACATAATTCTTACATAAACATCTTTTTTTTCTTTATCGCCAACAGTTGTTCCTTAGGTGTATTATTATATCTGGTTATGCTAAGACTTGTTAATAGTATTCTCAGCAGACATTTAGTTTGTTACTTATTCTTAATACTATTACATTTGTCTTTTACTAACATGAAAATTGTAATGCTTATCATTCACTTTAGATGCACAGAACTTGTAGAATCAAATTGACGCTTACTGGCATAAGAGCTCTATATTACATTATCCACTCATCGACTAGCAACTAATCAGAACCCAGAGAATGGACTTTGCATATCTAAGTGTAATGGAATGGCTCAGCCTTCTTATAAACAAGCTTTCTGGGCATCTGTCTCAGTTTATTTAGTTGAGTTTAACAGAACACTGACTACTAAATTTAATATGGCGCTGCAAACAGGATGGATGGATCCTAAAGATTAGGAACATTACTTTGTCAAAACAGGGATCTCTGCCAGCTCAACCAAAACCTATGCTGCCACATTTGCAAGTAAGAAACTGATGGAGAACCTACAAATTATGGATCAGGCCATGTTAAAAGAGCTAGCACCAGCAGCCAAACTGCCCGAAATCGAAACAAGATTCCTGTTGTAAATAAAATATCACAGAGCGAAAATATATTCTTTTTTAATTTTATTTGTTTCTCATCTTGGGAGATGCGGAAAAAAAAGAAAGAGAGAACGGAAGACTAACCTGACTTTGCCCCCTGCCACTTTACATAGCAATACACATCGACCAGAAAACTGTTTGGATAATCACATATTTGAGGGTAGTTCTATTAAAATAGTCATATCTTAAAAACTAAAGCACTTTAAGTGCTCAAAATACCATCATTTTGTTAGGAAATGAATATCCTTTCAGGTGCATTCATGAATAATAATATACATTATATATTTTTAAGAGTTTTGCGCAAATAAAGGCAAAAAAATGTTACCGCTATTTTCAGCAATTTACGTCACTTTTTTTTAACCCCCCCCCCCTTCGTTTAAAAGTCTCGTACCATTGCTGTATGTGGAATTTCGTCCTGAAATTTGGAAACTAATCAGGGAAAGTATCACTTTTAATGTTTGTCGGTGTACGAAGTAATTCGGCTCATTCATTTTTTTGAAATTTAAAAAATAAGACTTCAACTCGACGTCGGTTGAACATTTTTGAAAAATACATTTCCGTCGCCCAATTAGTAAATAAATCAATCATTTTACTTATTTATGCATTAAAATTATAATTGTATATATGTGTTCTCTTTTGGTAGTCATGATATTTCATGACCCTATCCGGAAAAAAAGCGTTTTCTATTTATAGTTTGAAAAACATTGTAGTAGCAGCAGTAATAGCAGCTATCAACACGAGGCGATTTTTGTTTATTTTCATTCTAGAACGAATTAAAAAAAATTTAAAATATGATTATAAAAAATGTTGTTACATTTTTCATACCCAACTAGTAAATAAATTAATCTTTTATCTTTTTTTATGCATTAAAATTATAATTGTATGTTGTTTTGTCTTTCCGTAGTAGTAATTTTAAATTACCTTATCCGAAAAAATATTGTCCTTTTTTTGAGCGAAAGTCAACAATGGCTGCTAGTATTGCTGATATAACAATCAATCAGCAGCAGCAGCTAACTAGTTTTGTAAAAATAAGACAAAAATACTTGTGCTTAAAAAAGTTAATCCTATTTGGTTCTTTTATAAAAAAATACTTTAAAAAATACTGGTTTTCACTCAACTTTCGAACTTCTAGTAGTAATGACTTTCTAGTCGGCAATTTAAAAAAAAATTAAGATTCTACTTTTTTAGGCGATTACGTGTGAACACCCTTAAAGTCTTGGCGAAAAAAAGAAAAAACAAAACAACAAAAAATAATTTAGAATTTAGAATGGGGGATCAGTTTCGCATATAAATTTAATGTAAAATGATCTCTGATTTCCCGGCCATTCTTGTCTTTTAGCGAAATTTATAAAATAAATAATTACTCTACCATTAACTCTAGGTACGACTAACAAGCCCACCTCCTAAAAATGCCTTCTTGAACGTATCGTACCATTAACCTTAAATATGAGTGGCAAGCCACCCCCTAAAAAACTCCCTTAACCCTAACACTAAGTCCGAATGGCAACCTCCATCCAAAACAAAACCCCTTCCTTAACCTTATCACTAACCCTAAGTCTGAGTAGGAAGCCCTAATCCTACAAAAAAGTCCATTAAAACCAAACATAATCGTCTAAAAAAAAAAAAAAAAACCCCATAAAAAAAAACGCACAGGATTTATTTGCCATAGAAAAAAATTGATTAATGCCCTAAAACGCTAGAATGGCCCGGAAATGGTGAATTATTCTACATTAAATATATGTGAAACTAATCCCCCACTCAAAATTCTAAATGAATTGTTTTTTTTCTGTCTGCTAAGTTTTCAGGGTGTTCACACTTAATTGCCCCTAACCCTACCACTAACCTGAAGTTCAAGTGGTAAGCCCCCCCCTCCTCCCACAAAGACCCTCATAATCGTCTAAAAAAAAAAAGAAAAAAAAACAAGAAAAACACACAGGATTTATCTCCCATAGAAAAAAAAATTAATGTCCTAAAACGCTAGAATGGCCTTGAAATGGGGGATTATTTTATGTGAAACTGATCCCCACTCTAAATTCTAAAATAATTGTTTTTGTTTCTTTCTTTCTGTCAAGTTTTTCAGGGTGTTAACATGTAATTACCTAAATAAAAAAAGTAGAATCTCATATTTTGGGGAGGTAAGGGGGTGAGTTAGCAGAAGGTGTTAATCTACAATAATGCTAAAGAAATCTTGCAATATATTCATTTTTAAACAGTCCTAGTATTAGATTTTAGTTTCTTGTACATAAAATGTATTACAATTCAACTTTGAGTTTCCTAACTTCTTTCTTTTAATGGATACATGGTATTTTTAAGGTATTGCAGCATATTTATGTGCACTTAGTGCAGATTACTTGGAAACCATTAATTTCTGGAGATTTTCAGTGGCACATTCTGATTCCTTGTACAAAAATACATTTATATGGTAAATTTTATTGCTTAATCTTGTATTTTAACAAAGATATAACATTTTTACTGAAAAATTAGTGTAAAAAATGTGACGAAACGCATATGGTCTTAAAGAGGGGAAAATATCCAATCGTGTGAGGCACAAAAATAGTCATAACTTCCTTATTTTTAGTCAGATTTAAAAAATTAAAAAAGATTCTTTCTTAGATCATCAAGCTCTTTCTATATATGCCATTATTGAGATATTCTAAGCAATTTAAATTTTTTCATGTGTATTGCTACTTTACAAATCTTCACGCACTTGAAAGTATGGCGATTGGGGAAACGAATTAACCATTTCCATGTCTCTATGAAAGGTTACGGGAGTACACATGTCTCTCTTCCCACTTAAACTGATACATGGGCCAGTGGAACCCCTTTTGCCGCCAACACAAAGAAGAAACAAAGAAAACTGCTATGACGACACAATCTCCGCTATGGCCGTGAGAACAGGAGGCAAAATCTCATCACTCCTAAAATCGACAGAAGAAGCGAAAGGCCGACTATTTTTTTTTTTTAGATGAATGACATGCAAATACTCTGCATATTGGAAATTACCAAATCGTCTGGTATCGTTACAGACACTGACATAAGGAGAACGTAATTTACTGCTGTGGATATGTCTTGATGAATGTCAAAGGCATATTGAAAATTAGTTAATTGATCGGATTGCCACAATAAGCAAAATCAAGGATAATTATTTGGACTATTTCCACCGTGGCCGAAAACTGCACGCCAACTACAATTGTTCACAGCTGTTTAAGACATTTGAATGTTTCTTCTCATGAACTTAGAATGTACATCAGCAAATTCTAAGTTCAGCCAATTTTTTTCTCTCAGGCTGATGTTTTATATATATGTGTACATGTATTCTTCGCTCGTCCTAGCTGCATATTTACTAAGAACCATGTCCCTGCTACTTTTGTTCTTTTATCTTATTCCTCCCTATACTTTTTGTTAATAAACTTTTTTTTAACTCCTTAACTTGTGTTGGTCTTCAGTTCTTTCACAAAGTGTTCATTGTCTGCATATCTTCATTTCACAAGTGTCTTGAGAAAGAGTCCCCATTCTCCTCTTGTTCAGTGTATATGCATACGAGGACCTAAATTTTTGTTTATTCTGTTGCATGAGTGTCTTGTTGTTTCCAGTGAGACGCGAACATAACAATGGATTCTAAAGATTGGGAACATTACTCTGTCAAGGCAGGGATCTCTGCCAGCTCAACCATTCTCCTGCTGTATTGTCGCTTTTTCTATTTCGGCTTGGGCGACTATTTTGGCCTTTTCCATTTCCAGTTGGGCTGGTGTTAGATCTTGAGCTTCCATTTGCCCTACGAATATCCAATTGTAATTTTTGATCCACTAAGAATGCAACATCTTTTTTTAGTCCAACTAACTGCTCTCAGCAAAGACTTTTCAAAAAAAGTTTCCACTAAATCCAGTGTTTATTTTTTATTTTAATTTTTGTTTTCTTCGACAATTATCGAGTGTGTGTTACTTGGCTGTTAGATTCCGGTCTAGAGCCCCCCAAAATGTGACAGCTATTAGTACCGGACACTACACATCTTAACATTTATATTTTGACGAAATTTGGTTTGGGGGTATGTCCCTCAAATTCTGTAATGATGCCTCAAGAGATGAGATAATTGGCAAAAGAAATACAAACACACATGGAAATAGTTAAAATAAACAGTTAATGCTAGAATGCAACAGGAATAGAATTTAATTAAAAATAAGACTGAATGTTTTTCTTCCTTTCCTACATCGACCGTAACATTAATACAAATTTATTTATATTTGTCAACAATTCAAAATTCACTTATCTGTTTGTATATCTTTTCTTCATATTTTATTTAAACGATTATGTGGTTTTAAGAGGGTTTTTATTGGGTGGGGGCTTGCTACTCAGACTTAGGGTTACTGGTACATTACGTTCAAGGGAAGGCACTTTTAAGAGGTGGGCTTGTCACTTGAACCTAGGGTAGTGGTAGGGTAATTATTTTTTTTATACTAACTTTTCAACTTGAAAAATATCAAAAGAATTTGGAGAGCTAACTGCTCTAAAAGGCAAGAATGGCCTGGAAATGAGGGATCATTTTACATTAAATTTATGAGAAACTGATCCCCCCTCTCTAAATTATTTTTTTGTTTTTTTCCTTTTTTCTGCCAAGATTTTTAGGGTGTTCACATGTAATCACCTAAAAAAAATAGATTCTTAATTTTTTTAAATTGGCAGCTTGAAAGTCATTTCTGACTAGAATTAAAGTTCAGAAGTTGAAAACCAGTATTTCTCGAAGGATCCACTATTTTATAAAAGAACTACAAGCCGCATTAAATTAAGTTTTAAGCAAAAAAAAGTATTTTTATTTTTATTTTTTTCAAATCTGTAAATGAAGTACTTATAGTAGTTTTGTAAACAGCTGCTGCTGCTGGCTGATAGGATTACCAGTGATAATAGTTCCAGCGAAACAGTCAAATTGTTTATTTTCGCTGAAATGGAGACGATATTTTTTTGGATAGGGTAATTAAAAATTACTGCTACTAAAAGAGAAAACAACATACATTTATAATTTTAATGCATAAAAAGAGTAAAAAGATTTATTTATTTTCTAGTTGGGGTACGAAAAATATTTTTTTAAAATGTTCAATACTTGTCATGTTGAAGTCTTATTTTTAACACAACAAAAAATAATAGGATAGTTTATTTCGTACCCTGAAAAAGATTGAGATTAATATCTCTCCTGATAGGTTTCTAAATTTCATGACGAAATTCCTCATAGAGGAGTGGTAACAAACTTTTAAAAGAACGTTGGTGGGTGGGTGTTAAAAAGTTACTAAAATGTCCGTTTAATGACGTTACCATATTCATCACTTTATTTGCACGAAACTCTTCAAATATATCATGTAGATTATTATTTATTAATGAAAGGATATTCGTTTCCGAACAAAATGGTGGTATTATGATGGCTTAAAGTGCTTTGGTTTAAAAAATATGACTATTTTAGTAGAACTACCTTGAAATCTGTGTTTATCCAAAGCATTTTATGGTCAGTGAATATTGCTACTCATTTTATTTTTTCTAACTTCATACATTCTTGTCAGAAGAAAATACATTCCCTCATTCCGTTTTCACCTGTTGTGGCGTGACGTCACTTGCACCACACAGTAGAAAATGTTTTACAATTTTTGCTCACTTGAAAAATGTATTTCTATTCACTCAAAAATGTCTATTAATTAACCAAATAAGTGAACATAACAAAAATATGTGGGTAACTATAATTCACCCAGTTCTGCCCTTATCTTTTTATTTTTTGTTTATTAAATTTAATATATTTATTGTTATAAATTGTTTCACCTGCACGTTCTTTAACTGATATCTATTTTATTGATATTTTCAGGAATACACTTGAACCCATCTTCTGGATATCTTTACCACTTTTCACTCCAGATATGAATTGGATATGTACTGTCAGCAAGATCTAGACCTACATCTACATAAGGATACTTACTGTGGTTGGCTTTGCTCTTTCTACACTTCATCATCGTACTCTGATCTCGTACCTTAGCTGTGAAGCAATGCGAATTTGGCTAATCTGACTTAACCTTTAGGTAGGTGATACTCTGATAAATGCATTTTATAACTTAAATATTGTTACACTGATATCACTCTATTTCAAATATATATATATATATATATATATATATATATATATAATGAAAATGTTGTCTCACTCTTGAAGTATTGTTGAAATTTGAATATATTTAGAAGTTTAGAAAACCAAATAAACAATGCGTTTTTTTTTTCATTATTTTAACGAGCGCTGCCAGCACGTAATCTCACATATTGATATTGAACCCCAACCATCAACAACATCGAGTGGGCTTCTATTACTAATTACCAATATGCCACTAGTAAGGAGTAAAAAAAATGTCTATGCATCGAAAATTCAAGTTTTAAAAAATAATGATTTATTTTGAAAAAAAACCCTCATTATTTATTTAGCTTTCTAAACTTCTACATAAATATATATATATATATATATATATATGAGAGAGAAAGAGAGCGAAGATGTGTGTTTCTATACATCAGTTTTCAGTTGCTGATTTCTTAGCAAAACCAATGACATATTTATAAATAGCACGTTACTCGGATTGTTTGTGTCTAGGTTTTCATATATTTTGATCATTATGAAGTTGACATTACCTCCCTTTTGAAAATTCAATAATTTTAATTTGTATGAAGTTTTAACAACATATATTGGACATGAATTAAGCAACATTCGGAAATGTTACATATTTTCACAAAAGAGACCTGCTAGAAGGTGGGGCGCTTAAGTTCCAAATTTTAACATGTATTCTCCTTTGAAAATTCAAATATTTCTGATTTTCATGAAATTACTACATAATAATATAATAAACTGTTGTCAAAAACACTTTTAATCAAATATTTATATGTTTGAAATAAAATTGGCAAAAGAACAATGACTTTAGGTAAAATTGTCATCTGTGAGGATTTTTGTTTTTTTATGCTATTTGAGCAGTTGTCAATTAGTGCATGAGAGAGAGAGAGAGAGGTGTTCAAAAAGTAACGCGATAGAATGTGTTGCCCAAAGAATGGAGGGAGGGAGAGAGAGAGAGAAGCTTAACTTAACTTCAAGAAATTGTCCCTATTTATTTGGATCATGTGAGTTTTTAATATGAAGAAAATCCAGCTCTCCAAACAGGCACTCTGGCTAACGGTACATGTTGGCATTCGCTCATGAATGAGGAAACCTCCGATGATATGCAATAAATTCATTCCTCCTTCATAAAAGAGGGGGTAATGCCGGATATTTTCCCTATTTACTAGCCTCATCACAAATGGCAAAGTTTGACTCAGTCTATTTTTAATATGTGTAAAGTCCAGCTTCCTATAAAGGGATGCTCTGGATGAGAACAAAAATATCTGTATAGCGTGGTTGGCACTCCCTCATGAATAAGAGAAAGGAGCCTTAGGCGACAGACATTGAATCCATTCCACCCTTGGAAAGGAGGAGATAATACCGAATATTTTTACATTTTTATTATTTTTCAAAAAATATTGAGATTTAGGATGTATAAACAAAGGACAATAAATGAAATGTTCACTTTTTTCAAAATACGAAGTGTGTTAGAAAAGTATTGAGACTTAACAAAAGGCAATGAAGTAAATGTTCATTTTTTTTCTCCAAAATATGAAGTAGGTAGAAAAAGTAACAATACTCAGAATGTATTAACCAAAGATAATGAATTAGACAAGAGACACTAGTGCAATTCAGTAGAATTTTGTTGCTGGGTCATTTTTTTCTTTTCCTTTCCATTTATGCATTTGAATTAACATTTTATTTTAGCCATATATGTTATGCACACTTTCTATATATATATTGATATGAAGTTAGCTATGTTTATATATTTATATCTACAGGATTCTCTCCTAAACTAATTAACTGATCATCATTATGAATTTTGGAACATAGCTGCTAGGCTATTGTGTGACATGGAGCTGAGTCCTGCTGACACACGTTTAGCTTTAGTTTTATGCAATGGGGTTGGGAGCCTTTTGTGAAAATTTAGATACCTCTGATTTTTGTGAAAATTTTAACACTAAGTATTAGACATCAACTTAATAAATATTTCCTAAATTTAAGTTTCTTTGGAGTATTTAAAGGGTTTTAGGGGGCATAATATTGGGACAACCTCCTATTTGAAATTTCGAATATATCAGATTTGCATTGAATTTGATTCATATTCATTAGACACCAATTAAGCAAAATTCCCTGAATTTCAATTTCTTAAAAGCCTTTAAATTTTAGACATTTTCTAGAATCAAAATCATGTAATGGATTTTGATAAAAATTTGAATAAGAATTCTAGACACAAGGTTTAGTAGCATTATATGTTGATTTTAAATTTTGTAAGGGGACATGAAAGTAGTGCAAAACTCTTGTGTTCATGGAATTAATTTCAACTGTCCAGGAAGGGGTATTATTCTAGTCTAGGGTGTTCAAGACAAATTTGATACTTTTGGGAAAGGAAAGAAAAAAACATGATATCTTGGCTAATAATTAATGTATTCTCAAAATTCCAAGTGCATCTCTTATAGGATCTTTTGCTGAATATAGTTCACTCGAAGAAGTTACCCCGAGCCTCCACCATGGCCTCTAGGTGGGATTTAAACCTGGAGTATGTGACCTTCACAGCGTCCTTTAAGGGGTGCCTGGACACCAGTTTGATCCTGGCAATCAGCTTGTGTTTGTGTTGCAGGCGGTACAGTTGGTATCTTTCTCAACTGTGTCCCACACATAATAGTTTATGAGGTTGCAATCAGGCAAGTTGGGGAGCCAGATGTTGGGAATGGTGAAGTCGTAACAGTTCTGACAGCTACTTCTGCGGTTTTTTGTAGGTGTGACATTGAGCTGAATCCTGCTGATACACGTATGGCTTTCTCGTAGCTACCTTCTCTCCCCAGCACTTGATGTCAGTGGATAACAACTTAATATAGCCATATGAATTAAGTCTGAGTCCCGATTTTAAGATGTGTGGCAGTATGACAAGCCTTTGCTGGAAACTCATCCAAAAACCATCACAGTTTTAGGGAACTTGATCTTTCTGATGTGTCGAACTTTGTGTGGACTATAGGCTAGCCACTCGTTTTTCTTCATGTTGTGCAACTAATCTTGAGAAGAACCAGAGCATCCTTGGCTTGGCTGGGTTTTGACCTTTTTGATGAGTTTTTCGGTTTTCGTAAGGCAGGTCTCTTGGGTTTTGCCAGTAGTTGGCTCCCGTGACTCTTGTAACAAAAGTTCTTTTTTATCCAATTTCTTAACGAATTTCATTGTGCAGACACAGTCAAAACGCCTGCTATTCTCATATCTCATGGCATTCATGATATTCAAGAACTGAGCTACAGCTAAGATTTCTTAATTTTTTAATCAGATGATCATGATGCAGGTTGCTCGCTTTCAATATTCCAGTGCTTTCCAGTTGTACATGATCTCCAGCTCAATAGTACACATAAACACTTTACCATTATTAAATATTTCAAATGGTTCTGAAATGAAAGCATGTCAAAAAATTATCAAATTTGTCCTAAATACCCTATATCTGAATAAATGGCAAAGTTTTTTCCACCTATCCGAACTATATTAACATCAAAATAGCTTATGCTTATTTAATTCTATGATACAACATAAGATTTTGAAATACTGCAAGTTGATTTTTTTTGTTTTGAACTAATTGCTATTTCACCAATGTGGATGAATAAGGCCGTGTAAAAGAAGCTCAATACCGTTTGAATTATGCGGTTCAAAAGTTATAAGAATTTAAAGTACTGAAATTTGTGGTTTTCATTGGACATCTTTCTTTAAGTATGCTTTAAAATAATAGGCCAAAATATTGACCTCATCATTTCAAGAAATTTTGTAATTTCTCCACCATTTATTTATTTTTTAAGCTATTCTTATGTAAAATTGTGTACGCTTTTTGATTATGCATTTTCTTTAACATGAATTATAAATTATGATGTGTAAATTTCAAAGTTTTTAAAACTGACATTGTATCATACAGATTGTGAGTGTATTCATGAATGTTTTATATAATTCACTTAGTTGAAAACACCGGAAGATAATTTATGTCATCCATTAAAATAGATCATAGACGACCCGTAATCCGAATGGTCACAGGTTATCACATGGAATAGCAATCTCATTTAAAGAAATATTTTTCAAAATAAGTCGGACAAAATTCTGTTAAACATGGAAAGTGAGCGCAATTTTTATTTAAAAAAAATTTTTTTATGGAAATCACTCCAGACAAGGCATGAAGCCACTTGATGTAAGAAGCTAAAAAAAAATACTACTTCAAGGTCAAAAACTAGCTAACAATAAGTGGTAGATGCATAGATTCTAACAAAAAAAACCCAGCAATTATTCCCCCTTTGTCAGAAGCATCGCTCATGGAATGTGAAGACTAGAGGACAAAATAAGATTTAAAATGATATTATGAAAAGAAATGAAATTATACTGTTTTAGACCATTACATGATTTGAATCCTTCACACGAGTGCAAAGTTATTAGTTTTCAGAATATTGTTAATATTTATTCAAAGAGAGAAAAAAGAAAAGAAAAGTGAGAACGAGAGAGAAAAAAGAAAGAAAAAAAAAGGAGGAGGCGAGTATTCGTTTTTGCTCTTTATGCTGCTGCTATTACTACTTTTACAAATAGCTGTCAGTCATGGGTGAGGCATGTTGTTTACAAATTTAGTATTTCAGTTAGGCGCGTTTGCATTTTTATTCAGAATTTGACAGAACATACGTTTTAAAGAAAACCCTGCACAATTAGAAATCATCCAATATTTACATATTATACATAAAAATAATTCTAAAACTATCATCTATATGAAACTTAATGATCTACGTCGATATATCTTATCAATTTCGAAATATTCTTAGTTAAGTTTGATTGGTCATATCTTCAGTTCTAGTGGTCCTAAAAACCCACATCACATGGCACTCAAACTATTTATCTAGTCTGTGAAATCGCAAGAATATCCAATCAAATCTAATGCTGCAGATTTTAACTGGAATGTAACGTATGAAATATAAAAATGAAAAAAGTTTCCCTTTCTGATTCTTCAGTTTTTAGCGGTTTTTCATTTTTAACTTGGAGTATAAAAATATTTAATGTATAAAAGCACATGAAATTGTTATAATTGTAATATTAAGACACTAACGTTACAAATGCGTAACTCAGCCACGAATGTTGAGAATGTGTAAAGGTTGGAAACCCGGTGAAAGGAAGACAACCCAATAAATTCATCGAAAGGAAAACGACACATTTGTATTACAAATTATAAACGTAAAGAAAATAATACACTTGCAAAAATCAACAAAAGACAATTTAAGCAAACATAACAAGTGCTTATTTACCAAATGATCAACTAATAGTTCCTTCCGCTCAAGCGGAGTTCTTAATAAGGGGCTGGTTTTGGTTAAATCCAAGAAAGTTGATCAGTCAGGATATAGAATTAAAAGTCCAAATTTAGCAATTATGAAGGCTCGTAGTTTTTAGGATATATGAAATTCTCCTTTCCTTACGTATTTCGAGGAAACAAATGAAAAGTTCTCCTCCCACGGGGAGTTCATAATAGGAGGGTGGATGGGTTAAAACCGTGGTGGATGGTTGCATGGGATCATTTAAACAACAATATAGAAACAATATGAAAGTTCAATTTTAGGATAAATTAATATAGAATTCTTTTTTTCTGTGTCCTAAACACATACCTTTTCAGTTTGACGGCTGAGGGAAAGATATTTTAACATAATTTTTGATTTTGTGATTTGTCCTTACTGAGCTGGTTTTAGGGTCCCGAGATATACATAATCTCGACTTATGAGAGGTAATATGACTGACTGGTCTATCGTAGTTAATTTTGTTGGACAAGGTTTTTTCTTTTGGTGTCCGATAGACAGCGGTATTAAACGTCGCTGTATTTCTTAGCCATTAATTTTCGAATTCCACTTTACTATTTTTGATTTTGTGTGCGGGGATAAATTTTTCGATATGACGGCTGGGTGAGCTGCCAATCTCCTAGACGTCCGCTCTCAACGCTGCTCGACAACCTTCTCCCTCGAGTTTCTTCTCGCCTCGATTTTTCCGCTCTCCTGGCCTCTCTGCATAGCAACACCCGTTCCCCCATCTCATTGGCTTAATCATCCGCCCCCGCAAAATGCATGGGCTGATTTTGAACGTGTCATGTTCTATCTTATCTGGAGAACATCCTGTCTGACCTTTTGACATGTGTGTTCGTCTGCATCCTGTTTTCTTTGTGCGTAGGGGAACATGTGCCAACAAGTCCCCTGTTCTTTTTTATGCTTTATGGGGCAAAATATGTGGATATAACAAAATTAACATTGTAATGTTAATATGGCATTGTAATGTTTATTTTATTCTCTTTCCATCCATATAATTGTTTTAAAAATTGGCCTACAAATAAGAGAGATATGACTTGTTTAAGCACATTAGTTGTGAAAGTTTGCCATTGTTCAACAGAAAGACGTTATCGGCTTGTAATGCTATTGTAATATACATTTCTAATTTGCATTGTCATATTTTCTTATATATACGCAATAGTTTTGTTGATAGTAATTAGTAATATTATAATTTTTAATAATATTAATTAAAACAATTTTTAAAAAAATGGATACGTTTTAAAAACTTTCTTAGAATTTTATTTTAATTATTTTTCAAAGGGGGTAATTTACATGAAAACTTTCAGTTTAATTTTTTACAGCATTAGTAAAACATCTGGTGTGCTGAGAACAGATACTACACTTTGATCTTAGCCGAAAGATCAAGAAACGATGAAAAATGTTTTTATGACTAGGCATTTTTAAATGAGTGAAAAAAACAAAACAAACTCTGATTTAATTAGAAATCTATTGTATTACTCTTTAATAGGATGAGTAGTGTAGTATCGGTTCTGTTGTCATTATACCATACTCTCAGTCATTATCTTCTTTTATGGAAGGATACTTTGGAAGGGGTAGTGTAATAGCTGTTCTGTTGTCATGATGCCATCTTATCAGGTATTACCTCCTCCTTTGTGGGGGGGGGGGGTCAGTGTAGAATGTTTGTTCATTCATCATGATACCATCATCCCAAACATTTTTTTTTTGGTGGGGGGAATCCTTTCAGGCTTGAACTCCTTCTTTGGGGGTGGTGTAGTATATTTACATTCGTTAGGTTACATTCCTTTAAGGCATTACTTCTTTTGCGAAGGAGGTGGGCAGTTTGATTATGTTCGTTCCTTATGATACCATTATCATCCTCCCAGGATTACTTTCTCTTTTTTTAGGGGTGGTGGTGGTAGTGTAGTATCTGTTCTGTTTTCATATTATCCTCCCAGGCATTAACTCCTTTTTTACGAGGGGGGAGGTAAAGTGTTCGTTCGTTATGATACCATCCTCTCAGTTATTACACCATCCTCTCAGTTATTACCTTCTCTTTTAGGGGTCAGTGTAGTATGTTTGTTTACCATAATACCATTCTCCTAGGCAAGCAAAAATATGCGACCAGAAGGAGCATATATTTGCTAGTGTGTGTATATATATATATATATATATATATATATATTCCTCTACACTCCTATGCAGTGGACCGAATACGTTCAAAGACAGCGCTAGCTTTGGTTATCTTGCAGTCGACTTCATCATCTATGTGTACTGCCCTTGACAGGGCACTGCCTAAGTAAGTGAACTTGTCTATGGTTTTTAGGTTGGTTTCATGAATTGAGATCTGTGGCTAAACATATTGTTTACTCGGCACAGGCTGGTACATTACCTCAGTCTTCTTTATGCTGATAGTCAGCCCAAAGTTGTCACACTCTTCAGAAAACGATTAACAATGTGTGGCATGTTTGGCTCTGTGTTTGCATTAAGGGCAAAATCATCAGCAAACAGAAGGTCTCATATGATGGTGGTCTTAACCCTGGTGACAGCACCAAGTCGTTTTGGGTTGAATAACTTCCTGTCTGTCCGTTAATTGATGCATCTGCATTGAATGCATCAGTCAGCATCGCTGAAAACATCACGCTGAAGAGCGTTGGGACCAGGACACAGCCCTGTTTAACACCGCTGTTGACTGGAAAATCATTGGAAGCCTCTCCATCATCTATGACACGAGCCATCATGCCATCATGAAATTGTTTGACGACTGAGATGAATTTATCAGGACATCCAAACTTGGCCATAATCTTCCATAGTCCTGCTCGGCTTACAGTATCGAAGGCCTTTGTCAGATCAACAAATGTGTTGTGTAGAGGTCCTGATATTTTTCCTGGAGTTGATAAACAGCAAACATCATGTCAACTATGCCATGCCCTGCAGGAAAACAACATTGACTTTGCAGGAGGACATCTTCCAGGTGCTTCTTGCAAAAATTTTAACGGCTATGCTGAGAAGCAAGATTCCTCTGTGCTTGTTGCAGCTGTCTGCTTCCCTTCCTCTTGTAGATATGCACTATGGATGAATCGTTGAGTTCCTGGGGGGGGGGGGGGGTAGGCCCTTCGCCCAGAATGAGAGAAAGAGCTCATGTAGTTTTTTTTGTCAGTGTGGTACCCCATGTCTTATATATCTCTGAGGGTATGCCATCAGAGCCTGGAGTTTTGCCACAAGAAAGCTGTTTTACAGCTTTCTTAACTTCCTGGATGGTGGGCAGCTCATAAAGGGTTTGATTTGTTGAAGCCGTACAATCGCCTCATCATTAATTAAAGAAGGCCTGTTCAATACATAGTTGAAGTGTTCAGCCCATCTGTTATCATTATTGTCAGCATTCAACAGTGGAAGTGTGCCGGAAGCCTGTGGTCCGTATATTGCTTTGAGGGCATCGTAGAATCTCTTTGAGTCATGCATATCTGCATATTTATGTATTTCCAGGGATTTGTCATTGAGCCATTTATCTTTCATGTCATGCAGTTTTGCTTGAACAATACTGTGGATTTTTGCAAATACTTTCTTTTTTGAGACGGAACTTGGGTCCTGCTGAAGTGTGATGTAACATTTGTGTTTTTCTGTGAGTGTCCTTGTATCTCCTCATCATTCTCGTAAAATAATCCTGATGCTTTCTCTGGGATGGTCAAAGCACTTCCATTGACGAAGTGTGTACAGCCTCCTTGAAGGCTGTCCAGTCATCTTCGATGTCGAAATGACCAATGTAGGTCAGTAAGTCTTCTGTTGAGATCATTCGCAAGTAGAGTTGTATTTGCTTCCACTTTTGGTTTGGAGATGTTAATGCGTTTGGCTGTCTTTTTCCTCTGAGGCCGCTGCTTGGCCACAATACGGAGTCTCAGTTTGGAGATGACAAGTTTGTGGTCCGTTCAGCACTCTACAACACACATGGCCTTCATAATCAGAACATCCTGCCTGTCTACCTTTCTGATGATGACATAGTCAATGAGATGCTAATGCTTGGACATTGGGTTCATCCAGGTAGCTTTGTTCCTATTTGACTGACAAAACACATTGTTGGTGATTGGGAGATCGTGGGCGATGCAGATCTTTAGAAGCAGCAATCCATTACTGTTGCACTTGCACACCTTCCCAGGTGTAGTAATCTGCACCAACTCTGGCATTGAAGTCTCCAAGAATGAGTAATTTGTCTCCTTTGAGGATTGCTGTCTGGAGGGTTTCGAGTTCTTGGTAGAACTTGTCCTTCACCTTATTTGGATTGATCATTGTTGGAGCATATGTGCTGATTAGTGTAGCATGACTCTTGTTCCTCACGGGTAAGTACATTGTCATAAGTCGATCATTGGTTCCTTTAGGTAGGGAAGTCAAATTTCTGATGTGCTTAGTTTTAATTGCGAATCCAACTTATACCTCTTGAGGTTCACCAACACTACGTTTGCTTCAGAAGAAGGTATAGCCACCTTTGTCCTCTGTGAGTTGATCCTCCTCAGCCACATGAGTTTCAGACAGGGCTGCTATGTCCACATTGTAGCGACTCAACTCTCTGGCTACCAGAGCAGTTCGCCTTCTGGGTCGGCTTGCTTTCGGATTGTCAAAAAGAGTATGTACATTCCACCTACCTATGATGAACAAAGTCACCACTTGTTGTCTTGTAGTTTTTCGACTGCTGAATTAGGGATCCCTGCCAGTTGCGGTATACTGGCTCGGGTGCGATGAAGCAGATAATTTTCAGGGCACCTTTTCTCGTCCCTTCCTCATGCTATGGAGGTGAACAGTGCATTCCTTGAGAGGGCTGCTCAATCACTCAGGGCTCTGACCTTCACCCCAGACCTGCAATACAAGACTTAGATCAAATCCGTTGCTGAGATTGTTGTAAAAATAGTATAATCATTCTACCACTCTAGAAAGTACTTCACTCCTGACACAATCCTCTACTTGTACAAGAGCCAGGTATGTCCTAAGATGGAGTACTGCTGTCATATCTGGGGAGGTGTCACTCAGAGCACTATTTCTTGTCTTGACAGAGTACAAAATCGACACTGCAATCTAGTGGTGATGATCTCTTCTCGTCCCTACAGAAGAAATGTTGCTAGCTTCTCTCTACTGTATTGTTATATTCATGGTAAGTTCTCGACTGAGCTCCAATCACTGGTCCCCCCCTTCCCGTAGAACATTCACAGCAAGAACTCGTCCAGTTACAACCACAGCAAGGAACTTTTCTTTCCCTTTCTCTGTACAAAAACCCAAATGGAACTTCCATAAACAAAATGTCTCATCTGGAACAAGATACCATGAATCTGCTTCCTGGCTGACTACAACATGGTCGTCTTCAAGTTGGGAAGTCTTCGAGCCGAGAAACAAATTTGTGGTATCTTGTTCCAGATGGGACATTCTAGGAAAGAAACTTTGTTTATGGAAGTTCTATTTGGTTTTTGGTACAGAGAAAGGAAAGTTTGTTGCTGTGGTTGTAACTAAACGAGTTCTTGGGCCGTCCTCTTAAAAAATCAATTCCTCTTAAGTGATCTTTTGCCATTTCCACCTTTTGTTTCCAATCCACTCGTGAAGGTGATCATTGTCCAAATAACAATCTCTTTAACAATTGATCTCGAGTGGCCCCCAGACCTTGATAAGTGGTGACCCATCAGTAAACAAAAAAAATGTGAAAAATTTCAATTTCTTTATTGACATTAATTTAAATTTATAAATTCAAAAGTTTTTTTTTACAAAATGCTATTTTTACAATAACATAAAAAGAGTGTATTTTCTGTTTTTGATTCATCTTATCAGGGGTGTGAGACCTCTGCTTTTCAGTGGATTTTCTGCTTTTTGTAATTCAGAAAAAGCGGAATTCCGTCTTTTTTTATAAATATAATAAAATGAAATCGTTTTTTCTCTTGCAACTTCAGACATTATAGGAAAATAACCGACCACTTTATATGTTCCGTACTCCAATTACCTTAAGCACTCATGAGTGTTTTAAGAAATTCTGCATTCAATTCATCCTCATTTCATATTTACTTTATCTGTCCTCTCGGACTCTCCCAAACAAACTTTTCAAAAAGAAGGTAGCATCAACTTTCACCCGCTACAATTTTTCTCCTACTACTGCCACCAGAATCACTGTGTGCTACTTTTCAATTGTTTAAAAACTAAACAAACACCGGTTAATCCAGGATACTTACTGAACGCTTAAAAATAACAATGAATATCATCTCTAAAAAATAACAATTGTTCATTAAGACTATGGATTTCTGTGTCATTAAACTTTTCCCCTTTCTTTCTATTTGAACTTATTTTTTTCTCTGAATTGATACTGTGATATTTACTTATTTAAAAAAAAAGCATGTCAGATATTCTGAACCGTCAGTAGTAATGAGCTAAATTATTTTATAACTTTTCTTACAAATGTCTTCTTTGCTAATTGCCTCAAATGAGAAGAATTTTATCTTCTCGGCCCATGAACATAACAGATTATTTTTACGTTATCACCAAACTATACAATAACATTGTCTTTGTATATTAAATTTTAAATTAAAGTCTTCAACTTAGTTATACAAATATTTTATTTGAAAAATTAATTACAATATTTTGCACTGGTACAGTTTTTGAACCAAACAAAACTGACTTTTGCCGATGCAGAAATATGTAAATAGCCAGAAAGAGCTGAATGAAAACGGACCGGCGTCAAAATCAAAACACAGCACCTTTTCAATACAAAAAAATATTGAAACGAAAACACTCACCGTATGTTTTTTGTTTATGACAATTTACATATTTTTTTACAAAGAAATTCAATGAAAGAAATTTTTTTTCACGGGAAAGTTAAAGTTAATTTTTTTTTTTTTGTTGAGAAATTGTGCTTTTTCTCTCAATAAACTAAAGATTGTAAGGAACAAGCTTTTCGGCATCTTTCCACTTTTTACGCAGATGGCCGGAACATGCCGAACAAAAATTCGGTTTTGTCTAGTTCAAAAGCTGCATCAGTACCCAATATTTTTACGAGAATAAACAGTTATCTTCTACCTTCGTTCTTTTTAGTGCAGGAGGTGGTGGTGTTACAAATAAATTTTATATTTTGCAATCTTCTGCATTCGACAGCTCATTATTATGTTGTTTACTTTTAAACATGTTTATTTACCTGTGGCAAAAAAATTAACCTAACCCTAAATCCATGTTGCAAAATACAACCTCTGCATGAATACAATTTTGTCCACATGGATTCTTTTGTCCTGTCACCACTAGCAATGTCAGACTATTTATGAATAAATCCTATTTTAATCACGTAAATTACTTGCATTGAAACACCGACTTAACACAAATATGTCACAAATGGATAGGTAAAGAGAAAAAAATGTCTTAGACGGAAATCCCAAGTGCATTTGCATTAAAACAATTTATCTACTTTTTAGTATGTTTATTTACCTCCTGCAGGAAGTCCATGTGGCAAAAAAAACCCTCTGCATGAATACAATTTTAGCATCAAATTTCATAAAACTAATTAGTATTAACGACATAAATTGTTTTAAAGCAAAAAATACACTTTGGGTTATTTGTCGAATTTGTGATCTATTTACGTCAGCATAATTTGCAATCCATTATTTATGGATAAATCATATTTTAATCATGTAAATTACTTACAGTTAAATGGCGACTTTATGAAATCTGTGGATAACATTGTATTCAGGCAGAGGTTTCAGTGTAACACGGTCTGAGGCTTAAAATCATTCTTTTCTATTTCACTTGGGCAACGCCGGGACCTGGGTCCTGCTAGTTTTAAATAAAAGGCTGATTTCGTCCTGGGCTCAATTTTATTCCTCTTTCTTCCCCTCCTTCTCTATCTATCTATCTATCTATCTATCTATCTATCTATCTATCTATCTATCTATCTATCCTCTCTCTCTTTTCTCTCTCTCTCTCTCTCTCTCTTTTCTCTCTCTCTCTCTTTTCTCTCTATCTCTCTCTTTTCTCTCTCTCTCTCTTTTCTCTCTATCTCTCTCTTTTCTCTCTATCTCTCTTTTTTCTCTCTCTCTCTCTCTTTTTTCTCTCTCTCTCTCTCTCTCTTTTCTCTCTCTCTCTCTCTTTTCTCTCTCTCTCTCTCTCTTTTCTCTCTCTTTTCTCTCTCTCTCTCTTTTCTCTCCCTCCTCCCCTTTCCGTCTCGGCTTGTTTTATTTCTCTTTCCCCTCTCTCTGGAAATTTTTATTTTGCCATACTTCAAACGATTCATGATGAGGAGGGTAAGGACGGTATAAGACTCTGCTTTCATCATAGAATTATTTCCTGCCCCACCTCCTGTGCACTTGGCGTCTTTCTGTTAATGGTTTTTCATTGTTTTTATCTTGGACCAAACATATTTTTAATGTTTTAAACTTTTTGACTCGGAAAAAACAAATTTTGAACATTCTTTTTACACAAAAAGCTTATTTTAGAAGAATTTAATGAATTTATAAGCAAAAATTAAGTTAAAACATATCAGCCGATACTTACCCCCCCCCCCAAAGTGATTCTACTTCTTTAGGCGATTATGTGTGAACACCCTGAAAAACGGGGATCAATTTCATATGAGTTTAACATAAAATGATCACCCATTTCCTACCATTCTAGCATTTTAGGACAGTTTACCAATTTTTAAAAATTTTTTATTGGAGTATTTGACTTTTTTTTCCTTTTTTTTTGTTTAGACAATTACATGTGATTTTTACAAGTTTTTTTTCTACCACTCTGATATGGGATTAATAATAAGATTAAGAGTTTTTTTTTTGGGGGGGGGGTCTTACCACTCGAACTTAGGGTTAGTGGAAGGGTTAAAGTTTTTTTAGGTGGGGGAGATTTACCACTCAGAATCAGGGTTAATGGTAGGGTAAATAATTATTTCTTTTTTACTAACTTTTCAGCATGACCCCCCCCACCCCAAAAAAAACAAAAAACAAAACAAAATGCATCGAATTTATCTCCCATAGCATAGGCAAAATTTTCTTTTGGTTAACTGTCCTAAAAAGCTAGAATGACCTGGCAATGTATCATAATCCTATGTTAAATTTCACACACACGTGGGGGTGTCATGGTTAGGAAATTGGGGGGGGGGACACAGATAGGGAAATTTGTAGGGGGTCATGGCCTTCCAAGTTGGGAAATTTATCTCGATTTCAGATTTTTTTTTATCCCTGTTTTATGTGGTAACAATTAACATTTGTAACGATTTTTATTGGCTGACTCCAGTACAAAGAAAATAGTTTGACTCATTATAAACGTCTAAGTTTTGACCTCTTGTTTAGCTATTATAAGTAAGTATAACAAATGTGGACGTGTAAATACTTTCGATAACCTCATAAAGCTATATAGTTTTCCTACATGTCTAGTGTTTTTAGTTCATTATTTTTATATATATATCGAGAATTAGATAGATTGAAAGTTAATACTTTTTATTAATTCTGTAAAAAAATAAATAAAAGTAGTAGTTTGTTGAAATAATCATTTTTCTTGATGTGTTTCTTTTAGTACCTTACTATCGTGTTGCACGTGTAAAAAAAAAAAGTATACTTTCATATTATCCACCTATCTTGAGCAACATATATATTTACAAGGGTACTTGAATTCTTATTCTTAAACTTTGTAATGATTTATGAGTGTGTAAAAGCTTTAGCATGTATGACTTGAAATAGGGGTAGACAGTACAGGGTCGATTCGAGGCAATATCATTAGATTTTGAAGAGTTCTATTTTTTTTATTTACTTATGTCCTAATTAAGAATCAACCCTCAAAAAATGAAATTTGAGCATTTTTGGTGCTGTGTACAACAAGAAAATTTACGCATTTTGAGGTCTGAAATTTACAAAAAAAATCAATGTTTTGGGTTAAAAGTTGTCTTTAAATTATGATGAAATCATAAAGTTACTTCTAATTTATGGAAATATGTTGCCTCACATTGAAATAAGTGTTTATAATAATTTTACGCATTCCATGGGTTCAATAGTGCAGACAATATAGAGAAAAGAGGTTAAAAAGGGTGGTAAAAATTAGCAAATCATGCAAGTTTCGTGTTATTTTTAATGGTTGAGGACACAGAACACTTAAAATTTTGTATAATTCAACCATAAACTTTAGCCATTTACTTCATACAGTCCAGAAATATTAATTAGTTAGATAAATGTGATTAAAAAGCATCATTAAATTAAGGAGCAAACTGCTACAAAAGAAGCAAAAAAGGAGTTAAAATCTCAAAATAGCATCATTTTCAATGTATGAGGCCACAGAAACACAGCATCCCTGAAGGATTTGTCCATAAACTTCTAGTAGACTTTAGACAGTTCAGAAACACTAATTAAATAGATAAATGGGGTGTAAGCATGGCGATACTTATACCTTATTGCTTTGGGGGTCATTAAAAATGTAAAAAGTGGAGCTAAAAAAGGGAAACTGTTCAAAATCTTATTTTGAAAACACAAAACCGCAGAAACTTTGATTGGTTGATTCATACACTAAAAATTCGACTTTCACAGAACATAACAACCCTTATTAAGGAACTAAAATATGCAACAAAGAATTTGTGAAAAGGTTTTGACATAATGGACAATAATTTCTAATCTCAGTCATACTAGCAGTATTTCTTACATGTCCTGAACGATTTAAACTTATATCCAGCTGAGCATCACTTGAATTTAGATCATCATTTTCATCACTGACAAATTCCAAAGCATATTGTTCCGCTCACATATTTATTTCTACAGCAGCAGCAGTTGTTGTGTGCAGTCAGTTCAGCTTATTTTTCATTTCTATAATCGACATCAATTGACTCACTAATGCGTCCCACTCAGGGACCTGTTAAAATGTTCATGTTTTTTCGACAACTAAGATCATTCATGGGAATAGATACTAGCTTACACTCTTTTGTTAGTCATAGACATTTGCCTCCACTCCTGATTGAGTATTCAAATCATTTTTTACAAATAGAGTCCTTTTCTTTGGGTTTTTTTCTCATTATAAACATGAGTTTTGTAATGCACAACTTCTCAGTTAACTTTCTCTGTGATGTTTTTCTGATCGGTCACATGTGCTTCTACAAATGTCTTGGTCCAAGTGTCTATCAAAGCATTGACGTACGAGCTGATGCAAGGCTTCATCGTTTTGGACTCAGACATTTGACAGACACTGAAACGGGTGATAGCAGCATCATAATTTGTTGGGACTGTATCTCAAAGACATCTGAAACAAGCATTAGATTATGAAAATTTTGTTTTTAAAGTGACAGTATCAACATCAACACAATCAAATATTTGCAAACACATTTTTCATTTCGTTTATTTTTACTCGTCCATGTATAAAAGATTCATTGTAACTACTCATCATCAGTAAATATTTGTCATCAAAAATTCTTTAGAAAACAAGGAAAGTATGTTTGGATCCTTAACTCTAACTTGTTGATTCTATGAGTGATTTGCCAACACATAATTTGCCTCTTTACAGTTTTTAAGATTAACTATACAGTTGTCAACATGAATGCACTGTCTTATTTTATCTTCACATAAGATTTAACCACGAATAAACACACCCTATCAATAAGAATACCCAAATTCATATTTCAATAGATGCAAAATTAGAACAGAATTACCATGATATTTCTTCTTCTCTATTATGTGTTTGTTTAAAAGTCAGAAACTACATAGATACAGTCTCAGAAACTACATGATACGTGCTTATGATTTTTAAAAATTCATTTTTCCTTTATTTTTTCATTGTCCGACACTTTACACCCAGGTTCATCACTGTCACCCACTCTGTACGCCCAGGTGCGCCACTCTATGTGGCCAGGTTCGCCAATCAGTACACCCATGTCCACCACTTGGTATGCTACTCTGTTTACCCAAGTTCGCCACTGTCCATCACTCTGTATGCACAGGTGCACCACTGTATGCCCATATCTGCCACTGGACGACACTCTGTATGCCAAGGTCCGCCACTGTCCACCACTCTGTATGCCCAGGTCTGCCATTGTATACCACTCTGTACACCCAGGTCCGCGACTGTCTGCCATTCTGTATGCCAGGTCCGCCACCCTGTACACGCAGGTCATCCACTCTGTACATGCATGTCCGCCACTCTGTATGCCAGACTGTATACCCAGGTCTGCTACTGTCTGCCACTCTGTATGCTCAGGTCCACCACTGTCTGCAACTCTGTATGCCCAGGTCCGCTACTGTCTGCCCAGGTCCGCTACTGTCTGTCACTCTGTATGCCCAGGTCCGCTACTGTCTGTCACTCTATATGCCCAGGTCCGCCACTGTCTGTCACTCTGTATGCCCAGGTCCGCCACTGTCTGTCACTCTGTATACCCAGGTCCGCCACTGTCTGTCACTATATTGTGAAATGGAATGTGGGAGGAAGAAATTAGGAAATGACCGGGATCATTTGTTCTACTCAGCGTTTGGCCTTTTGGCTAAGATCAAAGTGTAGTATCTGTTCCGATGGATACTGCACCCCATAGACTGGTATTGTCTTGGCCTTCGGGGCTTGATTTACGCCGGTCTATGGGTCTGTCCTGTGCAGTTCTAAGAGGTCCACCCTCCCAGGCTTCGCCTCCCCTCTTTGGGGAGGAGTAAATTTATTGCTTACTGCCTGAGGCGCCTCTACCGGGGAATGCCGACGGGGCTGCCCAGGCAATTTTTAAACCCCACTTTCCCGACCCGACCTTGGGTCACATCTTACTTGTGGGAGTGAGATAAAAACTGGTCTTGTGCCTAACTCCTGGAGAGGAGTAAATCAATACTCAGCGTTGTCTGGGTACAATAATCATTATCAACATTATTTCTGTTCATACTTTGATTTTAACCATACTTTTAGCAGTGCTGTGAAGGCCTCTTTACTAACATTACAGTAGTATATTTAGTATGTGAGGGGGATGGGGGTAACAGAAACTTTTTTTTTTGCTCAATGTTGTCTGGGAGCAATAACATTGTCATTATCAATATCATTTCTCATCATACTTTGATTTTAACCATACTTTTAGCAGTGCTGTGAAGGCCTCCTTACTAACATTGCAGTATTATATTTGGTAAGTGAGGTGAGAGAGGGTTGAGGATAACAGAAACTTTTGTTCTACTCAGTATTGTTCGGGAGTAATAAAATTGTCATTACTGTATTATATTTAGTAAGTGTGTGTGTAGTGGTGGTGGTGGGGGGTAACAGAATCTTTTGTTCTACTTGGAGTTGTCAGGAAGCAATAACTGTAAATTACAGTATATTTAAATCTCTTTGGACTATATTCATTATCAACATCATTTCTCTTCATATTATTGTGAAAACCGGTGGGAGGAATGGAATTATCTGGCATCAAGAATGTTGTTGTGTTTTGTTCTACTCGGTGTTGTCCAAGAGTAATAAATGTAAGATTACAGTATTACATTTAAAGGGCTATCTCCGGTAAATAAATTGCATTATTATTATTTTCAACAAATTAAAACAAGAGAGAGGAATGGTCTGGACAGAGGAGAAAGAGAGGGTTGGGGAGAGGAACAGAGAGAAAGATAAAGAGATGTTTAGAGATAGAAGTTTTAATATAAAATATATATTTAACTTTTTCTATTTTTTTTTTATGGCCCTGGGCAACGTACAGTATCCCTGCTAGTAGTGAATAAAAAACATGTAATTCATGTAGAAATAACATATAACTAATTCCTTGTAAAATTTCAGAGCAAACTGTAAAATTTATTTACCTTAATTTTGACGTTAAAATCTATAAATTTTCACAAAGTTTCTGTGACCAGTTTGTTTGCATGCTGCTGCCATTATGACAATTTTCACGCTTTTTTTCAGACATGTGCTGGACAATACCCAAATATGGTCATTCTTTATTATTTAAGCTATAAACTTGAAAATTTACACCTATGGCATTTTTCCTATGATTTAAAATTTGGTCTCTAAAAATTGGTAGAGTTCATAGATTTGTTTTAGGAGAGAAGCTAGTATTCACTTCTCTTGCTTATTGAATATGGGGAGCTTGTGGAAATAGCATGCCATTATGACCTGTTACCATGAGACATCTGTGACACCCTCAAACCAAATCAGGCAGATTTTAATCAAGCACAATCATGTATTCCCCATATAAAAAGCTGATATTTGGCTATTTTTTTTTTCTTCATATTTTTTTTGATTTGGGACCAATTTTTCAGGTTAAATTTTAATATTTTTGGACCACAAAATTCTAAAATGACTGCTAAACACTTCTGTGTTCTGAGAGCATATGTTAATAGAAAAAAAGCCTAACGTGATATATATCAATCAATCACATTATATTAGTAATTAAAAAAATGCTCTGCTGACCCCTGTCCTCTCCAAACTCTACAACAAATTCTTAGCTTAATCTTGCTTCTCTGATAGCTGAAAAATTGCCTCTGTGGTACCAGTGTTCAAAAATTCTGGTGAAAGAACTTATCTCCAAAATTATTGCCCCATCAGTCTACTCTCGCTTATCGCTAAAATCTTTGAATCTTTAATCAATCTAGCGATAGTCCGGCACTTTTTTAATGCTAAACTTTTTTCTGACATCAGTATAGATTTAGGCAGGCCCGTTTTACTGCAGATATCCTTATGGTCATCTATGAACGCATATACCACACACTGAACAAGACAAGGACAGTAGCGCTTGATATATCTAAAGCCTTTGACAAGGTCTGGCATGAAGGTCTTCTCATGAAAATTAATTCATATGGTATTTCTGGATGAATATCTAATATAATTACATCCTTCTTTGACAAAAAAAGATCAATGTTGTCCTTGCTGGCCGTCCAAACAACATGACATTAATACAGGTGTACCGCAGGGTCGATTCTTGGACCTTTATTGTTCCTGATTTTCATGAACGACCTCCCCGATGAAATTATGTCCGAGATGGGTATGTTTGCTGATGACACCACCTTCTACTCTCGACATGTGAGTAAAACGAATGCGCACATATCCAATCCAAGGCAATTGCTAAATCCTTCGAAAATTACCTCCAGTCTGTAGTTGAATGAGGACATAAATGAATGGTAACATTTTATGTTAGTAAGACAAAGCTCCTTTCTTTTAATAATTATAAGAAACCTTTTCGACCACAGATTGCCATGGCAAATAGCACCCTACCCAAGAGTCCAACATTTAAACTGCATGGCCTAACATTCACAGGTAACATGAATTGGAACAAATACATATAAGATACTGCCACGGCTGCTGCAAAGAAAGTGGGCTCCCTTTACCGTGCTAAAAAACTTCTCACATCTGCCAGTATCCTATATCTCTACAAACAAGGCCACCATCCGCCCATGCATGGAGTATTGTTGTCACATCCAGACTGGTTCACCATCCACTCGTCTCTCTCTCCTAGACAGGGTCTAAAAAAGAATCTGTAATCTAATAGGTCCCACACTATCTACCAAGCTCCAGCCCCTGTATCATCATTGCAATACGTAAATACACTCGACAAACCCGACAATCAGCTAAATCCCATCACTGTGGAGGTCCTAAGATGCTCGAGGACTTTCTACTCTAATAGCTTGTTTTATTGAACTTCTAGCCTTTGGAGTTACCTCCCTGCTTCCTATTTCTCTGACTGTATTGACATGCAGAAATTTAAATGTAATTTAAACAAACATCTTGCTCGTAACTTAGGATGCCCCTATAAATCTAGCCCCTAATCCACAGTAGGCCCTTATGTCTCAATGGCAATGTGCCTTGTTTGGGGTGAATTAAAGTAAAAAAAAAAAAAAATTTTAATGTTCGAAAATAAAAATTTTTTTCTTTCAGTCTTTGTGAAAATCAGTTTTTTGTGGTGCATAGCATGAAAAATGCCTCTTACTCATTTTTTGGCTGGTTTTCCCCTAATTATGATATCATACTTTAAAAAAAAAAAAAAAGAAAAAAAAAGATCTCGCCAAATACTGAACAAATTCATATTTACTGCCTACCCCTACTTGAAGCTGTAGAAATTACATTAATAGATAATTCTGAACTTAATTTCTTTTTACTTTTAAAATATAAATGCTTTATTTTTAATATCATTAAAAAGTTTAGATTTGATATGTAAGTTTTATACAAGTTGAAATATTTTTGTTTGACCCTTATTGCCACACACCGCTGCTCATGCTACCTCTTAACAATACTTGAAGTTATCTTAAGAATGCAGATAACCAGATTCAAGCTTTCAAAGGATTGTTTTACATACTTTTTTTTCTTACTTACTGACCATCATTCTGTTGTCGTATATATCCGATTCTTTTTATTGGAGTTTTAGAAAGAGGAACAAAACAGGGGAAGGGGTAGTTGTTTAACTAAATCATTCTTCCAATTATTAAAATAGACTTGGTATTAAATAAGTAGCTATTAGTAAGAGTATTGATTAAAACTAACATGTTGCACAACGTTACAGGCTTCAAACTATAAACAATCTCTTAAGTCAAATTACTCCACCCAAAAGCACACAAGTGAAACAAAAACAAGTGCTTCTAGTTATTGGGTTCAGGTCGCTAAAATTATCTTGCTATCTCTGCAAGTTATTGATAGCAAACTGTCTCTTTTGTTTGATTATATTTAGTGTCTGTAAATATAAAAATATATTACACAATTTGTACAAAGTCATAAAAGAAAGATGACCTGAGAAATTACTGTTAAATTAGTTCTGTAAGTAAATAATCCTTCAAAATTATATTACAGTGGTAACAATAGCACATGAATTTAACAATTTAACATTTCTTTGGTTATTCTCTTTTCTCTGTGTCAATGCTAGGTCGGTAACTTATTAAAGTGTTAATAGAAATCAAAGATATTTAACAAAATAAAATGTATCCATTCTAAATATCTTGATTTTCTTTGAAATAACATTGTTGGAAGTTCATAACACATATCCCTTTCTCCCTCTTTTCAAAATTTCATTCACAGTCTGAAATTTTGTTCCTTTTAAAGGTACTTTCAGCTTGGGATATTCTACACTTGAAAGTGGGGTAGTTCAACTAGATGTGTTTTTTTATTGTTATAAGTTTTGCTTAAGAGATGAACTAGAAATTAAAAATGACCAGATATTTTTTGACCAATCTATGAAATCCCAAAGCTTCTAATTAGTTTTTATGATTTTCAGCTTGCATGTATTTAACATTTTCATGCCTTCCTCTTATTCTATAGCATACATTTAGTTTCAATGGATTCCAAGCCAAGTATAAAGAGTCTTGTTTTTTAAAGAAAATGTATGTATGCACCCATTTTCAAGTTTCCAACATATTTCCTGTCAATATGGTATTCACAGAATACCCAGCCTTACTAAATAAATCCCATAGGAGAGTGTTCTTGCTTGCACAGTCTATTCTGGTCTATAGTCAACCTATTCTAAAAAAAAAAAGAAGCATTTTATCTATTTCTTCGGTCGATTCAAGTGCATCCTCATAAGTGAAAATGTGAGCCAACTTTTAGAAAAATGACGAGAACTTTTAGTTTTTTAATGATACATAACAACATTTGTATTATTTGGATTGCTGGAATCTTTATGGCATTTCGAACGGAACCCTATATTTAATCCACCGTTTGGGGGGGGAGGGTAGCTTGCACTTGTTCTATCAGCTATGATCGTGTAGAAGTCTTGAGTAATTCGGAATTATATTCTCAGTATCGCCTGCTCCAGAAGACTGTCACTTCAAACTTTTTTTTTTTTTTTTTTTTTAATATTTCACCCCAAACAAGGCAGAACGCCACTGTAGACATAAGGGGCTACTGAGAATTAGGGAGTAGGTTTAGGGTGTCATTCTAAGTTGGGAGCTGTGCAGCGAGATGTCTGTTTACATTAGTTTTAAACCTCTGCATGTCAGGGAAACGGGGAGCAAAGAGAGTTCCAGAGGCCAGCAGCACGAGGAAAGAAACTATTGGAGTAGAAGGCTCTCTGGTATCTGGGGACCTCCACAGTGAATGGATGGGATTTAGCTGATTGTCGAGTTGGTCTAGTGAATTTACGTTGATGGGACACCAGAGTAACCAGTTCATTGGAGCATAATCCATTGAAGTATTTGTAAAACAAGCACAAGGATGCAACATTGTGGTGATGGGACAGGGACTGGAGCTTGGTTGACAGTGTTTGGACTATTAAGTTGGCGACTTTTTTTGGACCTTGTCAAGGAGGGAGAGACGAGTAGATGATGCACCAGCCCAAGTGTGGCAACAATACTCTATGCATGGGCGGATGGTGGCTTTGTAGAGATACACAATAATGTCAGGTGTGAGGAGTTTACTAGGATGGTAGAGGGATCCCACCTTCTTTGCTGCAGCCTTGGCAATGTCTTTAATGTATTTGTTCTGATTATTACTTTGCACCACGGGTTCTTCGGACAATTCTAAGAATTTTTAAGAGTCTTAAACTTATTCTTGTTTTAGACATGTAATCTTACTACTTATTTATAATCTTTGGTTTAGTTTGGTAGAAAGAAATCCAACAGAGTGCTCAATTATTTAATAATAAGAGCATAATATTTATTTATTAATTGTTACAGAAGATCAGATCAAGTCAACATAATACCATCAGTTTCAAGCCGTTGCAGTCTCAGAAAACGAAGCATAATGTAACATAAACAAACTGACCTTTAGCTCTCATCATATATATATATATATATATATATATATATATATATATATATATATATATATAATTCAAAAATTTTTTAGATGTTCTGATCTATTATTTTTAATTGATAGTTTCCATATTATAGTAATTTCTATACTTCTATCTTAGGTCTACTTAGGGGCCATTATCTGCTAACATATGTTATGCTTCTTTGATTTATCTTACTCTCCACCATTCTTCTCTGTCTATAATTTTTACTTCGTCCCATAAGAGTTGATGGTTTCCCTTTTCCCTCCATATGTGATCAGCAAGATCCGACTTTTCAATATCTTGAGGTACTTTCGGCTTTCTGGTGTTCTTCTCGCCTTACTTTTAGTGAACATGCCGTTCACCTATGTATATATTTTCCACGCTTACATGGAATTGCATACACACAGTTCTTGGTCATGACTTTTTCTATGGAAGGCTTCACTTGCACAAGATGTTTCAGAGAGTTGAGTCTCTCCTGAATACTATCTGATGTCATATGGATTACAATTCTCTGAATTCTTTCAGACAAGCCCTTTATATGTGGTATACAGACTGTGATGAGTTTTCGGGTGGTGCCCTTTGATGTTTGATCTAGATTTCTAGGAGCTGATCTCATGCTCTCTGGATAGTTATTTCAATAGAGGTTTCTCTTAGGCTCTTCTTGATATGTATTGGTGTTACTACATATTCCCTTTGCTCGATGGTCTAGGCAATGGATATCTAGGAAAGACAATTTGATATTATGTTCCATTTTCATGGTGAACTGTATAGATGGACGGATGGAGTTCACATGATCCAGCAATGCTTGAGGTCAGAGTATAAACGTGTCATCCACATATCGTAACCACATTGATGTCTTTAGTGATGTTGATCCTAATGCCATTTCCTCAAAGTATTCCATGTATAAATTGACCAATACTGGGGACAATGGTGATCTCATAGCCATACTATCTTCCTGCGGATATATGTCAGATTCCATCACAAAGTATGTAGTTTCTACACAGAAAGTAAACATCTTCATCAGGTTATATATTGGGATACATGTGTATTCTCTCAATGAAGTATCTGAAATTAACTTATTCAGTACCACATTCAGAGTCTTGTCGGTGGGTACTTTTGTAAACAGACTTACTATGTCTAGACTCACCATTTGGTTAGAATGAATGAGAGCATTATTGATTTTTTTTCTACAAAATAAGCAGAATTCTTGACGTACGATGGAGATTTGTAAGTGGGGTGATTATATCTACTAGGAATCTGCTCAATGGATGGCATGCTGAACCTCAGGCTCTGACAATGGGTCTTAATGAAATACTATCTTTATGATTCTTAGGAAGACCATATAGGTGTGATAGCATGCTGTAATGCCGAACTAGCTGTCCATATTGTGCAGATGGTATTAGATCCTTATTCTTACTGAGGATTCTTTTTTACTTTACAGTAGCTACCAGATCCTATTAGATCTGCCAATTTCTTTGATTATTCTGCTCTCTCCATTAATACTGTAGCATTGCCTTTGTTTACTGGTAGTATTATAATATCATTGTCACTTCGTGATGACTTAATGGCCAATACTTCTTCCTTTGAGAGATTAAGTTTTGAAGTGCTTGTCTCACTTTCCATTTTAGCTCATCTCATTGAGTTTTGCATTTATGCAAGGCTGCCTCTTCTATTGGAGATCATGTCTACTTATGATGATTGTGGCAAAGTTTAGACTTTTGTTCAGTACTGATTCCTCAGAGGTAGTCAGCTGACGCCTACCTCTTTCTCTTATTGATGCATGGTGTACACGGAGTCTTATATCCTTAGTTTTCAGTTTTTCTAATTTCATTTTTTGGCGATATTAGACCTCATGAAATGCAGGTATTGTTGGATGCAGGTTCTGTAATCAGTCCGTGATATATCTTCTAGGGAGGGGGTGAGATTGTTTGAAATTTTGGTCTGTAATTGATGTTTCTTCCACCGGCTGTTGTGGATTCTATCTTGGATGAGCTCATGTCATACTCTTCTTACGATCCTTTGTGTTCTCCTGGAACTGACTGGTAGTTTCAAGGTTAAACCTGGTGGAACTAGCTTTAAATCATGACATCTGCATAGGAATATTAGTTTTTGGTATTGTTTTTCAATTTGTTTCCATTTTCGTATTATGCACAGGAATGTTATGTGGTTGGTCATTCTTACCAGTTTTTGGTATTGTTTCTCAATTTGTTTCTGTTTTCATATTTTGGGTTCATACCTATTTGATATTATGTTTGTGAATTTTTTAGATGAGGATTGATAATTTGTATGATTTGAATTATTCGAACTACTGTTCTAATCTTGGATGTTATTCTCACATTGTTTCGATGGATGTAACCTCCAAAACATTGTGAGAATAACACCCAAGATGAGAATAGTAGGCTGAATAATCTAAGTAATCCAAATTATCAATCCTCATCTAAAAAAACTCTGAAACATAATGACAACAAAGCCGATTTTCATCATTCATCTTTAGTTTACAAAATGCGATTTGAATTTTTCATAAACAATTGAAAATAGTCGACTGTTGGCATGCAAAATAAGAAAACGGTGTAGGAACAGAATAGTTGATAAAGCTTCTTCTCCTTGTTAAGAATGAGTTTCTAAATAATAATGTTACTATTTAGAAAACCATGAGAAGAGCGGGGCAGGGATGCTTTGTTAACTATTCTGTACCTTCCCTCTATCAAAGAATGTTCATGTTTTTACCCTAATTATAAAGATTTGGTCGGTCATTGCTGCTGTCAATATAACATAAGTAGTAGATTGATTTGTTTTACTGTAAAAAGTAAAACTAGATACAAGTAATAATAATAGTAATATTACTACTACTACTAATAATAATAATAATAATGGCAAATTTGTAGATTAACAACCTCAGCTAAACCCCCCCCCCCTAAATAAGATTCTACGTTTTTTTAGGCGATTAAGTGTGAACACCTTGAAAAACTTGGTAAAAAAAAAAAGAAGCAATTATTTTAGAATTTAGAGTGGGAGATAAGTTTTGTATATAAATTTAACATAAAATGATAATTTCCTGGCCATTCTAACTTTTCAGGGATGTTCACTAAATTTTTTTATCACTAACCCTAAGTCCGACTGGCAAGGTCGTAAGACCATGCGTAATTGCTTAAAAAAAGTAGACCCCCCCCCCCAAAAAAAAAATAAATGCACATAATTTATCTTCCAGGAAAACATAACAATTTTTGATTAACTGCTTTAAAACACTAGAATGTCTCAGAAATAGGAGCTCATTTTACATTAAATAAATTTATATGTGATACTAATCCCCCACTCTAAATTCTTAAATAATTGATTTTTTTCCTTCCATTTAAGTTTTTCAGGGTGTTCACACGTAATCACCTAAAAAAAGTAGCATCTCATTTTTGGTTTTAGGGGTGATTTAGCTGAAAGTGTTAATCTACGATAATAATAATAATATTCATAAGTTCTTATATAGTAAAAGAATCTATTTAATTTCTGTAACAAGGGTAGTGACCCTTTTGGGGAGCGTCAGTTCCCCACATTTAAAAGCCTTGTGCCAGACATTCTCTGTGCTCTTACAGGGAGACACGTAAAATCGAAAAGGTGTTATTGTGGCATTAAGCATACAACACACGTGAATCAATTGCTAAGTCGCCCCAAAAGCCTTCCCTTTCCCCCGATTGAAGAAAACATTAGTAGACTTAAGGATTGGCTCCTAGAGCATTTTGCCAAGACAACATTAAAAAACGATGGGGTGTTCCCATCTATGTTCGGCCCCGCTGCCCATATTCACCTTAAAGCCAAAAACCAGACACAATCCAATTCCTGTGCCTTATCATTTCAAGGAGCAAGTACGACTCGCACTTTGGGATGATGTTGAAAAAGGCATTCTTACCCCAGTGCCCGTTGGTACCCCTACCGATTGGTACAGCACTATTGTTTGTAATCATTGCAAAAAAAGATGGAAAACCAAGAAGAAATGTGGACTATCAGCATTTAAACTCGCAGTGCAAACGAGACACACTGCACTAGCTCGCCATTCCACTTGGCATTACAGGTACCACCCAACAAAAAAACCCGTCTTGGATGCAATGGATGGTTATCATTCAATCCCTCTAGATGAGGAATCTCGGCCACTTACAACTTTCATCACAGAGTGGGGCCATTTCATGTATCTCCAGATGTCTCAGAGCTACTTAGCCTCCGGTGATGCATACACACGTAGATATGATGAGATCATTAAGAATACTCTTTGCAAAGTAAAAGTCGTTGAATATACACTACTTTTTGACAACAGTATAGAAGATGCCTTCTATCATACATTTGACTACCTATCGCTTTGCGCAAAAAACGGAATTGTCCTTAACACAAATAAATTCCAATTTTGCCAAGATGTGGTTCAGTTTGGAGGCCTTCAAATAACATCATCAGGAGAATTTACTCAATGCAATTGCCAACTTTCCTATCCCAAAGAATATAACTGATGCAAGGTCTTGGTTTGGATTAGTTAACCAAGTAGCATGGGCACATTCCCTAAGCACCATAATGTCTCCCTTTCGAGACCTTGTCAAACAAAATTCATGCTTCATTTGGAATCAGGATCTCGATAATGCATTTTTCACATCCAGGCAAATCATTGCAGACTGCCTTACTCCAGACTGGAGTAAAGAAGGTATTACAAAAACACTGTATGTTCCACTGAGAAAGCACCGGTATGTTGTCCTGAGGGCTGGCACATCATATTTGCAGGCAGCAGATTTTGCAC
Source organism: Sepiola atlantica (assembly GCA_963556195.1). NCBI lineage: Eukaryota > Metazoa > Mollusca > Cephalopoda > Sepiida > Sepiolidae > Sepiola > Sepiola atlantica. Next base: position 60,535,150 of record OY744520.1, read on the forward strand.
AGATGCAGAGCGCCGATATGTACCAATTAAAGGCGAAGCAGCAGCAATCGCATGGGCATTAGACAAATGCTGTATATTCATTATGGGCTGCCCTAACGCAATAGTAGTAACAGACCACCAGCCCTTAATAGGAATATTTGGCGACAGGAACCTGAGCAAGATACATAACCAACGCCTTAAGCTTAAAGAGAAATCACTCAAGTATTTTTTTACGATCCAACACTGCCCATGAAAGGTGCATCAGGGTTCCGATGCCGTCTCTCGCAACCCAGTCCCCACACCTTTCCTCTGAAGACATCCATCTCTCGGATAAAATAGATGCCATGGTGGAGGTAGCAACCCAGCAAGCCATGAACAATTTTAAAGACAACGATACGATCCTGTCAGCTGATTACGTATGTGCATCAGGCCGAAATGATCCATGTTAGACAACTCTTATTAACACAATACAACTAGGTTTTTCATCCAAACATTCACTTACTGAACCGGAAATCTGTAACTTCTGGGATGTACGCCATCGACTAAGTACCGACAAGGGCTTAGCACTGATGGATGGGAGAATCGTGGTACCCAAATCTCTCAGAGGAAAAGTACTACATTATCTACACTCAATCCACCAGGGTGTGGTTGGCATGAAAGCCCGTGCCAATGAATCAGTGTATTGGCCCAGTATGAATGCATCAATATGCAACTTTAGAACCAACTGCCTCATATGCACAAGCATTGCCCCAAGTCAGACACCTGAACCACTCTTGTTAACACGAGCTCCAGATTGGTCCTTCCAGCAGATAGTGATGGACCTTTTTTACATCGGACACATTGTATACCTTGTCTGTGCAGACAGACTCACTGGCTGGATTATTTTGTATCATCTTAAACCAGGTCATGTCATCACCTCAAAACTAATATCTATTTGTCGGAAACTATTCTACACATATGGCACCCCAGAAGAACTAAGTAACGATGGTGGCCCACCTTTTAATTCCAACATGTTTCAGCAGTTCCTCAAGACATAGTATGTGAAGCACAGACAGTCCTCAGTGGCATATCCTCAATCTAAAGGTCGAGCAGAGCTTGCTGTAAAACAGCGAAGAGGATAATTCATGGAAATACAGGTCCTCAGTGCTTATTGAATAATGACAGTGTTGCCAGAGCCATCCTACAATATCTCAACACCCCTATCCAAGGCATTGGTCTATCCCCAGCACAACCCTTGCTCCACCACTAACTTCGTGACTTCATACCATCCCAACCTGCACTATATAAACCACATGTAAAATGGATAGCTGCAGCTAGGAACTGTGAGATAAGCTTATCTCAAGGCAATGCTCACCTCACCGAGCGGTACAATCGCACAGCGCATACTCTGCTGCACTTTTTGTGCAATCATAGAGTGCAGTGGTTGCCCTGTATCACATTACTCTTAACTCCCTCTTCTACATACCGCACATGGGTATTAACCAGTCTTTCAAAGACTGGAGTTCTGGGCCACTAACCATCACCTTTGTCTTTCCAGTATTGACCCTCAGACCTTTTGCTTCCATGCCCTTCTTCCATACTTTCAATCTTTCTTCAAGCTCGTTCATTGTCTCTGCCATTATAACCAAGTCATTAGGATACAGTAGTTCCTATGGACACTCTGTTCGGAACTCATTGGAGAGGGCCTCAAGGACAACAATGAACAACAAGGGACTTAGGACTGATCTTTGATGTACTCCAACATTTACACTGAACCCATCGCTGTAAATGTCATCTACCCGTACCTTGCTTCTGACATTCCTGTACATGCATTGTACTAGTCTTATAAGCCACTCCTCAACTTTAAGCTTGCGCAATGCCCACCATAACACTTCTCGGGAGAACCCTGTCAAAAGCCTTTTCTAGGTCAAAAAATGCCATGTATAGTCCACTGTTTCCCCAATGCATTTCTCCTGCATTTGACGCAGAATAAAGATTGCATCTGTTGTGCCTCGACCTGGTACAAATCAGAACTGCATAGCATCGATGTCAACTTGCTGTCTAATGATGTTGTCTGTCACTTTATCTATCACTTTCATCGATTGTTCAAAGAGCTTCAGGCCTCTATAGTTTCCTCTTGACAGTGAATCAGCCTTGTCCTTGGAGCAATTGATGATGTAGTTCTCTTTCCAGCTCTCTGGGACACACTCTTCTCTTATGATGTATATATGTATGTATGTGTATATATATGTATGTGCATATATGTATATTTAAAAAAATTTTTCTCATCTTTTTGTTTTTGCTGGGGATGGGCATCCTACTGGATGCCAGACATTCACCCGCTATTTCAGACACTCCAACCGAAAGATCTTTTTAAGATTCTAACCGTTCCTTTAAGTGCAATTGTTTGTATCTCTCTTGCACTTGGTTCACCGGGTATATTCGCCAGGTAGTTTTTGAAATTCTTTTTCATTAGTCCGGTTGCTCCTATAATTACTGGAATCCTAAGATTCCAGTTTCTTATGTCCTACATAAGACCTTTGGTATTTCGTAATTTTTTCTCTTTCAGCTCTGTTTAAGCCAGCATCATTAGGGACACTGACTTCAACTAGGGTTGCTACTTTGCCTCTTTTGTCTCGTATGTGTATACGTATGTGTGCATATGTATGTGTGCATATATATGCATATGTATGTGTGCATATATGTGTATATGTATGTGTGCATATGTGTATATGCACGTGTGCATATATGTGTATATGCATGTGTGCATATATGTGTATATGTATATATATATGTGTGCATATGTGTATATGTATATATATATGTGTGCATATGTGTATATGTATATATATATGTGTGCATATGTGTATATGTATATATATATGTGTGCATATGTGTATATGTATATATATATGTGTGCATATGTGTATATGTATATATATGTGTGCGTATATGTGTGTGTATGTATATATATATGTATATATATGTGTGCATATGTGTGTGTATGTATATATATATGTATATATATGTGTGCATATGTGTGTGTATGTATATATATATGTATATATATGTGTGCATATGTGTGTGTATGTATATATATATGTATATATATGTGTGCATATGTGTGTGTATGTATATATATATATGTATATATATGTGTGCATATGTATAATATATGTGCATATGTATAATATATGTGCATATGTATATATATATATATGTGCATATGTATATATATATGTGCATATGTATATATATATATGTGTGGATATGTATATATATATATGTGTGCATATGTATATATATGTATGTGTATATATGTACATATGTATGTGTATATATGTACATATGTATGTATATATATGTGTGCATATGTATATATATGTATGTGTGTATGTGTATATATATGTATGTGTGCATATGTATATATATGTATGTGTGTATGTGTGCATATGTATATATATGTATGTGTGTATGTGTGCATATGTATATATATGTATGTGTATATATGTGCATATGTATATATATATATGTGTGCATATGTATATATGTGTGTGCATATATGTGCATATATATATATATATATGTGTATATATATAATGTAATTTAGGTTCATATTATATTCCAATAACCATGTTTTGATTTTATTTTTATTTTTTCACATTTCCAAAAAAACATAACATTTCTATGAGATATATTTTTTACGGTCTGTTTCATTTGTCTTGTGCCAAACAATATTTGTATGTCAATATCGTCTCTGCAACATTACAAAATCATCAGAAAAATTCACAAAGAGTAAAAATATATATAATGTATGTATATGTATATTTGTGTATATATTATATGTTGTGTTTTATATAGCGTGTATATATAAACACTTCTACACTGGAACTTTTAAAGTGCAAAAGGACAAATGTTAATGTTGGGATGAGAGTTTTCCAATGTTTGTATGTGACACTTATAACGATAGCAATAGTTGTATACTTTTATATGCGATCTTGCTGTCATCTTTGGATAAGAAAAATCACTTTTTAGTTCATTTACTGACATACCCAGCGTTATTCGGATGCAATTACTTCATCTTTAGATTCCGTAAAACATTATACATTGCTGATTCGGAGGTTATCATTAAAGCAATTAAACTATCTATGTTGATTTATGTTGTATAGTTATAAATCTCCTCCATAAATTAAATTGTTTACCTCAAAACGCTATACTTGCCAATTTTTTTTTACCTTCTCAATATTATGCTGTTGGTGAAACAGCAAATTTTAATGTTATTCCCTTTAATTTATAGCTTGAAACTAATTTCTTAAGTTAATAATGAACACATTTGAATTTCTATCAATTCAAACTCCATTAATAAATAAAAAATTTTTTAATTTAAAAAAACTGTAGAAATATCTTAGTACTTTCTTGTCTGTTATATTTATATAACTCATCCTTTTTTTTTTTTTTACATAGGAGAATGTTCATTCTTCGTAAGAGTTTTTTTTTTGTTCACGCCTTAATTGTCACTGCGTGGAGAAAATGTTTAAACAAATTGTGTCAATTGAAATAAGATAATTATTTCTGGAAGGAAGAAGAAAAAAAGTAAAATGGGGTTGAGTAATTATCAGCTGTCCAGAAATTAGGATTTCACTAAATTTAAATTGTATTGTGTTTTGGAATTTTTGAGATGAGGATTTATAATTTAAATTATTCCGACTGCTATTCTCATTTTGTTTGTTTCACAACGATTCGATGGATATATTATCCTCTTTCATGTACATTTTTTCCGAACTTGGAACCTTTTAGTCGAATTACAGGTGATACTAAGAATAACACAAATTAACCCTTTTACCATGTCATGGCCGACGGAAGAAGAAGAAGAAGAATCTACCCCGTCGATTAAATGAAGGGGTTAATTCTTAATTCTGTACTGGTTCCCGAGTTCAACATAAGGATTTCCAAGTTCAACTAAAAGGTTCCCAAGTTCGAAAAGATGCACTTGAAGAAGGTCGGAGTTTACATCGGCCGAAACGTTGCAAAATGAAAATAGTATTTCGTAAGTTCGAATAATCCAAGTGACCGTTACAAACTCATGTGTACAACTTTATTCCTGTTTTTATATATTTCCATTGAGTGCTATTAAAAAAATATTTCTCTGATTTTGTTTTTATGAAAATATGATGGCAATGCTCTAAGCACGTGCTTATTAGTGATTGACATTTAGCAGTTTCTCTCTCTCTCTCTTCTTTCTAGCCAGTTTTCTCTCTTGTTTCCCCCTCGCCCCTTCATATTTGAGGTACCCATTTCTGTTGCCAACACCCCTTTCACTCTCATCAACTCCATCCATTTTAATTATTCTTAAAAAAAGCTTTTCTTCTATTGTGTTCGTTCCTTTCTCTAGCAGCGAGGATGTGTATTATTTGCAAAGGGGCCAAGTAATTCGTTTTTATGCAATCGTTTTATCGTCTTCTGCGACAAAAGCAAGCATGAATTAACGAAGTATTTTTGGCTTTCTACAAGAATTTGGTGTAAAAAGTCATCAGCAACGTCAACATCGTTAATAGTGACTGCTACTGTGAAGGCGGCAATAACATCTCTTCAGATCTTCAATGTAATAGTAGTAATAGTAGCAATAGCAGCAGCCATTGTCGTCATGGTAGTATCAGTAGTTGTAAAGTTATGAAGAAGCTATTGAGTAGAAGTATGAGGGGGCAGCTGCGACTACCACCACCACAACCATTGGATGAGAGAGGTGGTAGCAGTAGAGGTGTGGTATCACTATGAGCAGAGTGTGTGCGCGTGCGTGCGTGTGTGACACAGATGAAACGAGCCAGGCAGAAGCGACTATGCATTTTGGACATATTAAAGCATCAACTGGATTTCTAAAACTAGAAAAATACAGGGCGGGGTAAACATATACCCTTTGAAAAAGAAATTAGTACCTGTATGTTAATTCTTGGAGAGAGAGGGAGAAATTTTAGGCGGAACTCTTCTAACAACTAAATGAAATCCTGGAAAAGATGGAAGCAGCACGGCAAGAGACAGTTGTCAAGGAAACTATGGAGAAAGCTGATGAAGAAGGTAAAGAATTTGCATATTCCAAATTATTGATCTGTAAGATGACGTCTTGTGCACATGATCATTAGTTAACCCAAATCAAATGATGGGAACATCTCTTTGTATGGGGGGAGGGGGCTACCTCACATATAGGGTGGATTCTCTCTTATATGTATATCATTTATTATTGGTCAGTCGGTCAAACCCTGTTGCTTGATCTCAGTGTCCAGACATTTTGTTGTTGTTGTGGTGATGATGATGATGATGATGATCATTGTAATTGTCATGAAAATAGTAAATCTGAATCTTTTTGTTTTTTGTTGTTTTTGTTTCGAAAGTAAGGTTATGGCGATGAGAAAGAATTGCTATAACCCTACTTCAATATTAATTTAATTCTTTCATTTCTAAAAAAACAAAAACAAATCAAGGAAAAAAAAAACATGGCATTCTAATATTTATGCTTGTTTAAATGATTTTAAAGCTTCTCTTACTTTAAACGTACGCTTTTCTGCCTGGAACAGTAAATGCTGGTCCCATAATTAATAAAACAAACAAAACAACAAATGAAACATCTTTTTCGTTCGAATGAATATGATGTGTCTTTGGTTTCCGCTGTATTTCACATTTGTAAATTGTGACAAGAAATATTGTTTATCTTTTGTGTCACAGAATATGAAGCATCGGCGAATGACATTCGTTTAAAGAAATTCATATGTAGGTAGCAATCTATAAACAACCTATTAAAATGAATCTGACAATAAACGAGTTTTCCTAAATCGATTTTAAATGTAACATAGAAGCCCTACTTATTGTATAATTTAATCTAATGGATTAGTATTTATTGTAGATTGTTTAACTTTGATAATCTTTCAAGACTTGCACGCGTCCACTTTTGACGGTGGTAGTTGCAAGGTTATGCCCGAAATGAGAGAATGAATAAACTCTTCGTGTCGTCGTATATCGTTTTTATAGTCTTCTTTTTCTGTTCTTTTTTTAAATTTTATACATTATCCTTTTTGTTTTCTTTGCTAACTTTTATGTACAGTTTAATTGGATGTGATTGTTAAATATTTCTAATATACAATTTAAAAAAAAAGAAGAAAATTGTTTTTTGACTTTATCAAGGATAAGTAAACATTATTTTTTTGTTTTGAGTTGATTATTTGTATACAAACATGATGTTGGCATTTGTTTCTTCTCATTCATTCAATAAATTGTAGGCTGAAGTAAATATCTGAAGATTTGTCGTCTAAGAAGCTACTGTTTTATAAAGAAATACATGTAGTTGAATATGAATCATTGCTCTTGTTTAATATAGGTGGTTTGGTGCTAGCATCACATCTTCGCTGCTACTGGCTTTCTCTTTTCGCACACACACACACACACACACACACACAACCACACACACACACACACACACACACACAACCACACACACACACACAGCAGTCAGTGATAATATAGCATTATGAAATATCTTAAAAATAAGTTATCAGGAAGCTTTTTCCTAAATATAAATACCCCCTCTCTCTGAGTCTCTCTCACTATATATATATATATATATATATATATATATATATATATATATATATATAATCACGACACTTCATTTTCATGAATTATCGTGTACCTTACCCCATATATATATATATATATATATATATATATATATATATATATATACACAGACAAGCGATTCTGGAGGTTATTAAGAAATCAAACCCATGGGGTTGAACGTAGTTGGCCACTCTGTTCTTATTTCTTCATATATATTATATCATACTATAATATATATATATATATTAGTATGATATAATATACATGAAGCAATAAAAACATATATATATATTAGTATGATATAATATACATGAAGCAATAAAAACATATATATATAGTATGATATAATATACATGAAGCAATAAAAACATATATATATATATATATATATATATATATATATATATATATATATATATATATATATATATATATAGTATGATATAATATACATGAAGCAATAAAAACATATATATAGTATGATATAATATACATGAAGCAATAAAAACATATATATAGTATGATATAATATACATGAAGCAATAAAAACATATATATAGTATGATATAATATACATGAAGCAATAAAAACATATATATATATAGTATGATATAATATACATGAAGCAATAAAAACATATATATATATAGTATGATATAATATACATGAAGCAATAAAAACATATATATATATAGTATGATATAATATACATGAAGCAATAAAAACATATATATATATAGTATGATATAATATACATGAAGCAATAAAAACATATATATATATAGTATGATATAATATACATGAAGCAATAAAAACATATATATATATATATAGTATGATATAATATACATGAAGCAATAAAACATATATATATATATAGTATGATATATATACATGAAGCAATAAAAACATATATATATATAGTATGATATATATACATGAAGCAATAAAAACATATATATATATATAGTATGATATATATACATGAAGCAATAAAACATATATATATAGTATGATATAATATACATGAAGCAATAAAAACATATATATATATATATATAGTATTATATAATATACATGAAGCAATAAAAACATATATATATGATATAATATACATGAAGCAATAAAAACATATATATATATATATAGTATGATATAATATACATGAAGCAATAAAAACATATATATATATAGTATGATATAATATACATGAATCAATAAAAACATATGTGTATATATATATAGTATGATATAATAGACATGAAGCTATAAAAACATATATGTATATATATATATATATAGTATGATATAATAGACATGAAGCTATAAAAACATATATGTATATATATATAGTATGATACAATAGAAATGAAGCTATAAAAAACATATTTATATATAGTATATGATATACATGAAGCAATAAAAACATATGTATATATATATATATATAGCATGATATGATATACATGAAGCAATAAAAACATATATGTATATATATATATAGCATGATATGATATACATGAAGCAATAAAAACATATATGTATATATATATAGCATGATATGATATACATGAGCAATAAAACATATATGTATGTATATATATATATATATATAGTAAGATATAATATATGTATGAAATAAAAACATATATATATATATATATATATATATATAGTATGATATAATATATGTATGAAATAAAAACATGTATATATATATATATATATATATATATATATAGTATGATATAATATATTGAAGCAATAAAAACATATATGTATATATATATATATAGTATGATATAATATATAGTATGGTATAATATACATGAAGGAATAAAAACGTATGTGTATATATATATATATCAGTAGATATAGCACTTACAAAAGGCTCGATACATTTTCAAATAGAGCTTTATAGCAGTAATAAATTAATAATAGTTGTGTGTGTATATATATATATATATATATATATAGAAAAATGTGACCAGATGGGTCACCCATTAATCTCGGTTAAATTGTTTGTTTCAGGAAAAAAGTGAGCTTGCAAAGCAAACTAAATATTTAAAAAAAGGAAGATAAAGATTACATCCAAAATTAACTTTTCTGCTCACTATATATATAATCCTCTCCAACTAAGAACTATTTTTACTGCTTGTATTCACTTTTGTTTATAATAGATTATTCCAAATTATTTCATCCATTCCTGTAAATACAAAGACAGACAGACAGACAAACGTGAGTGAGTGATAAATACAGTAGGAAATAAGAGCGGGGAGAGGATCAGAGAAGATATAATGAGTGAGGAAGAGAGTGATAGACAGAAACTTAGTAAGAGATGTGTCACTTAGTGAGATTATTGCAATTTACGGTTAATTAGAACAATTAAAACGGATTTTCTTTCTAAACATAATTCAATCCATAATTCAATCCAAAAATATCTTAACATGTATTTTGTCTTAAGGAAACAAACGTTGATTAACTCAGCTTTAGTATAATATATATCAACTGAATGCGCTGACAAATGTTTGACTCCCTCATGCAGTATGTGAGAGGTTAGTCGTTGTAACTTGACTGACTGTTCAGATTATCTAATATCAATACATTTCAAATCCAGAGGTGTTTCAATTGGGATGCCCGTGTTTGATGCATTTTTCTAATTCGCAATTAACCATTTTATTCTCTTCCAAGTTATCAAGAACGCTTTCCATTATTGACAAGAGAACAACACTAATTATATGAAGAATTATATCGTTTAAAGGTATTAGAAAAATGTAAGGTTAATAGTGTTCAATTTCTGTGCCGTATCTGCCAGTCGACTCCTTTTCTCTTTACCCCTCTCTTTCAGAACTGCCATGTTGTGACACTCTGAAATTATGTTGTAATGCATTAAATCAGAATAAGGTGCACTTTTCTTTCTTTCTTTCTTTCTTTTTTTCTTTTTTTCTTTTTTTTCTTTCTTTACTTTCTTTCTTTACTTTCTTTCTTTACTTTCTTGTTTTCTTTTTTTTCTTTCTTTACTTTCTTTCTTTACTTTCTTTCTTTACTTTCTTTCTTTACTTTCTTTTTTTCTTTCTTTACTTTCTTTTCTTTCTTTCTTTACTTTTTTTCTTTCTTTACTTTTTTTCTTTCTTTACTTTCTTTCTTTCTTTACTTTCTTTCTTTACTTTCTTTCTTTCTTTACTTTCTTTCTTTACCTTTTTTCTTTACCTTTTTTCTTTACCTTTTTTCTTTACCTTTTTTCTTTACCTTCTTTCTTTACCTTCTTTCTTTACCTTCTTTCTTTACTTTCTTTCTTTATTTGACGCAATTTCGTTTTTATTACCTTTTATTTCTATTTTATTCTATAATGATTTTCCTCGAGTGAAATATATAATAACTTTTAAGGTTCTTCTTCTTCATTGATTTTAAAACCAAACAGTTAACCATCTTATTTTAAAATTTGGAGGAAGCTTTTCAAATGTATTAGAAAAATGATGCCCAGAAGGAAGCTCACTTGTTGTGTATGAAACATCAACGTAATATGGTTTAAATATGAGTTTAGTGAACAAAATGTAAAGCTTTATTAAAAGAAAATAAGTTTTGAGAACTTAAGGTAGACAAATGAAATAATTTACGTTTAGATTATTTCTTCTTTTTCAAGATTGTTCTTTTTTTAACTATAAAAATTAACAAAATAAAGACATTTTCTGTTTATTATAAAATGCTATGTTACTGTTATTAAACTTGGATGTGTTAATGTAGTCTGTTTTATCTCGGGTAAATTCCTGCTGATTCATGAAGAACTAGTTGGATGATGGTCTTTAAACGCATCTCCATTGCGCATGCCTCTCTTTGGTGTCACTCTTGAAGATTTGTTCTGCCAAAAGATTGACATTTTTTATCCAGCTTCTTTTTCTGTTCAAGATATTCTATGCTATATTTGTGGTTTTGCTTTCTATACTGGCTGTTGTTTCGTCAGACATAAAACAACCTTAAATTTTTAGAAAATATGTACATGAAGTCAATATTTATAACACTAGTCTTTATCCAAAAGAAAAAAAGCCCAAATCCTCAAATTGCATGCAGACTACACAATTTGTATACTTTTGTTTCTAAGAGCATACAAATTCTAAAGCAATATCAACATTTACCTGAATATAAAACCAAATAGAACAAACAGTGTCAGATCAGTTAAGATGTATCTTTTAATACTGCGAAACATTTTTAATATACCAACTCTATTAAAAAAATAAACACTGCATATACATATTAAACATCTGATGAATACTTACAATCTATAAGCCATTTCATGTTTTTTTTATAAGGAAATTGTTTTTGTTTTTAGAAATGTTTAAATTTTTCTTCCTAATTCCTAATGAGACAATCTTTTGTCATAAGTCTTTTGTGCAATTCACAATGATAGCATATCCCCAGCTCTGCTGAGCAAGTTTATTAGTCATCACAGCACACTTGAGAATGTGTGACTTAGAAACTCTGAAGCTTTTTACTAATACAAATTACTCAATCTGCTAAAAATGCTGTGATGACCTGTTTCTATGGTTTGTTAAAGAATGACACAAATTAAAAATTGTTAAATTGCAGGGGGCGGCAGGAGGGGGGGGGGTCATTATAAAACGAGACATCTCTGATGATTAACTACTTCTAAGCACGTCTAGATAACATGATTAAAGAATCCATAAATCTAAAATATAATTGATAAATTCTGAACTTTTGGTGAAAGAGAAATGCATTCATTATCTACTTTGGTAACAGCATCATTGATGTGCACATTAAATTGGAAATGATGATTTCAGTTGGCAAATAACTTTAGAATCAGTGTGATATCAAATCGATATATATGTTTTATTATGTGCTTTTATATATTTTAGCAATAAAAACAATGTTTTCTGCCGAGTTTATTATTTTTGAGTTATTCTTTTTTTTTCAATATATATATATATAGATAATAATTCTTGTGCCAATCATACTTTTTCGTTCAGTATTTTATCATTTTCAATCTTATTCTGAACGTTCACAAAATTATTTTTTGTATCAGAATTTTGACTTAATTAAAATTATAGTTTTTTTTTTACATTTAAGAAAGCACCATCAAAATATACATCAAAATATTTCAAGAAATTATATTTTTATTTGTTCTTTTGCAGAGAAAGGTTTTTAATTTCTACAAATACTCTTTTTTTTCCCAAATACTACTCAGCACGTTCTTGGCCTTTTGGCTAAGATCAAAGTGTAGTATCTGTTCCAATGGATACTGCACCCCATAGACTGATATTGTCTTGGCCTTCGGGGCTTGATTTACGCCGGTCTATGGGCCTGTCCTGTGCAGTTCTAGGAGGTCCACCCTCCCAGGCTTCGCCTCCCCTCTTTGGGGAGGAGTAAGTTTATTGCTTACTGCCTGAGGTGCCCCTACCGAGGAATGCCGACGGGTCTGCCCAAGCAATTTTTAATGGCCAGAGTGCTCACCTCTCGGGCGCTGGCTTTTCAAACCCCACTTTCCCGACCTTGGGTTACATCTTACTTGTGGGAGTAAGATAAAAAACTGGCCTTGTGCCTAACTCCTGGAGAGGAGTAAATCAATACTCAGCACGTTCTTCATATGTCTGTGATGGCAATACTAAGCTACACTCATGTATAGATCACTGTTGAAGTAAATGCTAGTGTTGGAACGATTAATCGGAATCCAAAAAATCAGAACTTTTTGGGGTATCAGAATTAGTATGAGAAACTGAAAATTTTAGCCTTATTTCTGATTCCAAAAACGATTCTTTTAATTTTTTTTCTTGACAAATAAAAAATAAAACCAAGCACGATGTATTTATTTATTAGAAGATGTTTATTTACAACATAAGACTAAGGACCACAGGACCGCAGATTAGGAATTCCATTTCCAGATTTAGCATTGATTCTCTGAGTCTAATTTGATTTTTTTTTTATTGGTAAATTATAGTAAACAAAGTAAATAGTTCACTTGCCTATTTCGATAGCAAACCTTTTGAAATGTTCAAATTTCTTTTCACACCTATTTGCTAAATGGCTATATGACGCCTCTCAGAGAGTTAACAGTTGATTATTAGAAGATTTAAAATGCTCTTGACAAAATTTTTTAGTTTGCTGGCGTCGGCCTCACCTTGTCTGGTCACCACATATATATCCTGAAATAATTAATGTTTTATTGTATTTTTTGGTTTTGGAGCTAGTGAAAAATATAGATGAACACTTCCCAATGAGTTTGTCAAAATCTTTGATACAATACATAAAGGGTAAGCATTTAGAAGTTTGTCAAATTAAAAAAGAAATTATATCTACATTTAAAAGTACCCTCCTCCCCCAAAATGAGATTCTACTTTTTTAGGCGATTATGTGTGAACACACTAAAAAACCCAATTATTTTAGAATTTAGAGTGAGGGTTTAGTTGTGCATATAAATTTAATGTAACATGATTTCCATTTCCTAGCCGTTCTAACTTTTTAGGGCACTAAACTAAATTTTTTACGAGCAACCCATAGTCCGATCAGCAAAGTCATGATACCACATATAATCACTTTATTTTTTGTATTACCACCCAGACTTAGGGTTAGTAGTAGGAAGGAGACGTGTTTTTTTATTTTTTATTCTATGACTTTTAATAATGACATATTTTATACTAAAGTTTGGTCAGGAATGGTCAAGATTTAAAACAAACAAAATTGGTTACATGTCCTTAAAACACTGTCTGATCCGGAAGTGGTGATCATTTTTACGTCAAATTTATATGCAAAACTGATTTTTTGTTGTTTTATTTTTACCACTAAATTTTTCAAGCCTTTTAGTTTTACATGTAATCGCATTTTTCTTTTTGGGTGAATTAGAATAGGATGCAGAGCTCTAATAATACCTTATTTTCTTTCACAACAAAAAGTTATAATTGCGAATTCATCATCATCATCATTATCATTAACTGGTTTATTTGTTGAATCGGGCCACAATTAATCCTTTGATGAGGGTGGGGCCTGATTGTCTAGTCTCGATCTAAGTTTTCTTCTCCATTCTTGTCTTTGGTGAGGCCTTTTCTATCACGTTTGACCATGTCTTCCCAAGACAACTTGGGTCTGCCAGTGGTGGTCTTCTCTGCTGGCACATTCAAATGCTGGACTTTAGTAATCCAGCCATTGCTGCGCTTAATGTGCTCAAACCAACGCTGTCTGCTCTTCTGCATGATGTCCGCAGGGCTTTTCAAGTTGACTTGCGCGAGCAGAGATCCAAAAGGTATGCTTTGTTCACGTTTCACCAAACAGATTCATCTGATCATTGCCTTGTCATCATGGTGCAGTTTCTTTAGTGTGCCAGCAGAGACAGCCCAAGTTTCAGAGCCATACATTAGCACGCTTCTGACACATGAAGAGTATACACAACCTCCCGTAGCTGTTGGCAGGTGGTTGTTTGTGCGGATTGGTAGCAGCTCTCTAAACTGTCTCCAGGCAGACTTGCAACATGTAGCTGCGCAAGTTCACAGCCTCTACCTGATGACAGCACGTCTCTAATGTAACGAAATTCCGTCACTACTTAGTTTGTCATCACCAGTATCCACCTCCGTCAATGATCTGACATCTATTAGTCTTGCTGTGCTGGTGCAATGCAAACACTTAAAGTACAGATCTGTTCTGAGAGAGCCCTTTATGCCACTGCACTTTTTGTGGACCCATCCTGAACAATGGGTGCAGATGATTGAGTTGCTGCCTGTTCTTCTTAGACATACGGCACATGGGTGTTTTCCTGTTTTTCTCAGTAAGCTGAGGTTGGGACCAGCGATCATTACCTTGGTTTTACCCATGTTCACTCTGAAACCTTTCTCCTCCCTGCTACTCTTCTATCTATTCAGACATTCCTTGAGTGATTGAAGTGAAGTATCAATGATCGTCAGGTCGTCAGCATATAGGAACTCCCACGGCCAGAATGGCAAGAAATTCTAGTGATAGAGCCTCGAGTACAATGGGGTAATTTCATGTAAAATCATCCAGGGCTTGAAACCCATATCCACAGATTTTGTTATAACTTGCACCACAGATGGACATCATAAAAAGTAAGAAATTCTGAAAATTTGAGCATGTTTTTTTTTTTTTTTTAACTTAGTTCACTCCAAACAAGGCAAGTTGCCGCTGTAGACGTAAGAAGCTACTGAGAATTAGGGTTAAAGTTTTTTTTTGGGGGGGTCATCCTAAATTGGGAGCTATGCAGCAAGATGTCTGTTCACATTAGTTTTAAATTTCTGCATGTTGGTACAGTCAGGGGAGCAGGGAGGGAGTTCAAAATGCCGACAGCTCGAGGAAAGGAGCTATTGGAGTAGAAGGCTCTCCAGTGAATGGATAAGATTTAGCTGATTGTCGGGTTGGTTGAGTATATTATGTTGAGGGAGGGCACCAGAGCAGCAAGTTCATCGGAGCACATTTGATTGAAGTACTTGTAAAACAAGCACAAGGATGCAACATTGCGGCGATGGGATAGGGGCTGGAGCTTGGTGGATAATGAGAAACCTATTAGATTTGAGACTCTTTTTTGGACCTTGTCTAAGAGAGAGAGATTGGTGGATGGTGCACTAGCCCAGATTTGACAACAATACTTCATGCATGGGCGGATGGTGGCTTTGTAAAGTTAAAAAAAAAATTTTTTTTATGGAAATCGCTCCAGACAAGGCATGAAGCCACTTGATGTAAGGAGCAAACAAGAATCAAAAATGATTATCGCAAAGACAGGATACTGTCAGGGGTGAGAAGTTTTCTAGCACGGTAGAGGGAGTCCATTTTCTTTGCAGCAGCCTTAGAAATGTCTTCTATGTATTTGTTCCAATTCATGTTATCTGTGAATGTTAGGCTGAAGAGTTTGAATGTTGGACTCTCAGGTAGGGTGTTATTTGCCATGGCAATATAACCCCAAGCGGTTTCCGATTTAGAGCATTTTTTATTTTCGCGTAAATTGTGCGAGACGTCGTCAGGGCGACATTTTAATAATTACATTTTTTTGAATATTTTCAGCTTGGAACATGATGTGACCCTGAAAATTCATACAGGTAAGTTTTTCGACCCAAGGAATCCAAAAATAGCATCAGATTTGCTCAGAAATGAAGTCTTCTTTGAGATTTTATCATATTTTGGAATTTTTCATATATGCATCAATATGGAGCAAAAAATGATATGGTAACGGGTTTTTTTTTCTTTTGGACATTCATTAAGACACTATGAAGTTCCTCTGGACCTAAAATGGTAAAAAATTCTTGTTTTGTTCACTCACAGTGTCTATTCAAAATTAGGTCTTTTTTCTGAGGGTTCAGAAATACCCTATTGGGGGAAGCAACTAGTTTGGATATGTGAGATGAAGTTGGGGAGACCATTCATCTAAATTTATATATAATTCATCTTGAAATAAATTTTAGAAAGTAAAAGTTTAATAGTAAAATGTAAAAAAGTCTCACTATGATCAGATATTTACAATAAAAGCGAACTTCAAAACAAAAACAAGCATACGATAATATTATCTACATACTGTTATTTTCTTTATGCCACTAAAATGCAGAAATCGTTTTTTCATACTCCTCATCAGTTATTTTGTATGTTCTTCCTGTATATGTTGTTTGGGAGACAACACAAAGAATTTTCTTGATTGCCACAAACCATGTATCATCAATTTGAATGTCTTGCGTGGTCCATGAGGATGCATGAACTTGACGGTTACATCACTTTTCTTTGCATTAATTTCATTCACAATGCCAATCCACCAGAAAGAATTATAAACACATTTTTAATATTACAGAGATCTCAAGAACTTATGGCAAGTTAAAATTATTAGTGTCGGTATATGATTTATCTTTGCTGGGCAGCTTATGACCAACATTCGATATTGACAACGGGACAAAATGGTGGGTGCTTCTGGTTCCTTGTACTGTGTCTCTCCTGGCAAATCTTGCCTCAAGAGATTTCTTCACCTCCTCCATAGCTTCTATACTGATATCAAAGAACTTGATTGCAGACATCTCCAGGCAGACTTCTAGCATGGCTTTATAATCCAGGATCTGATTATTCAAAGGACGTTAAAGCAACCGTTTAGCCACATGCCATTTTACTGAACCAGCAATTTCATCAACAGGGGATTTTCCATGGCTTGTAGCAAAGAAAACCCATTCTGCATCAATCCCAAAGTCGTGTTTATGCAGACATAAACTTATAAAGTCTTTATATTTACCCCCACAGTCATCACTGCACGAATGTAGTGAACTGTCATTTTCTGGTTTGATACATGAATGCAGTGTCATGGGTGTTGTCATCAGAAATAAAACACAGTGAAAGCTGCTTCAGTGTTTTACAGGAATCTCGGGAGTAAAGCACTACAGGGTGCAGAGTACAATATTCCTTGCTCCAATGAAAACTTTGGATTTTATCTTGTATAAGAAATTAAGTTTTCTGCAAGATCTCCAAAGACAAGAACCTTATTTGAACAAAGATTCTCTTTTTAAAAATTTTTTTTTTTTTTTATTAAAGTACCCAGTATGACATTTTGCTATATACGAGTATCTTGTGAGATTATTGATTGTGTCAATCAACAAATCTTTGTATTCTTCATATGTTGTTGTGCAGGTACTTAATGTGACATGGTCAGTTGTGTCCCATTGACTAAAATGAAATTCATCATCTAGATCCACATCAACCAGCTTTTCATCCAAGAACTTCTGCATTGCTTCTCTGCCAGGACATGCCTCATAAGGGTGTATCATACATTCCTTGGTGGGAAGAATCACAAACTAGTTTTGAAATCAAATCCTTGTAAGTGACGTCCCAATCAATGGCGTCTACAAGAAGTTTCGCATTCTGATGTATGCTACTCACACAAACAGAATGGGTACCTGTAGACCCAGCTAAAACACACCACTTTGGACGCAACTCAGAAAATTTGGAAAACCCTCACCTTGACATTAGAGTACTTCTGTTTAAAAGCAGCATACAATTCATGCAAGTTACATAGTATCAAACGTGTTTGTTTGTGATCACCTTTGTTGCCTGGCATTTGACAGCTGTATTTATCATTTTCGTACAGTTCTACTGTCTCTGAGGAGAGTTTTTTTCCCGGGGTCAGCAACACTCAATTAATATGTGCAGCCATTAGTTTTAGGTTATTACCAACTTTAGAAAAAAACTAATGGATGGATCAAAAGTTATTTTCCAAAAAGTGGCATTTTTGGACTGTTTTGACCACATTTTTCTTTTTAATCAAAAATCCGAAAATGTTTCTTTTCGTCCCTTATGTAGTTATAACTTCATACGAAATTTCAGAAAAATCTAATGAGTGGTTACGGAAAATTTTGCAAACGAACGGAATAGGGTGAATTCTAAGGTCCCAAATCCTCCTAAAGTCAGGGAACCCATAATAAGACACACCAATCATGTGAAGGACCCATGAATAACAATTAGAAGAGAGAGAAGGTATGACAAATTATGTGATGGTGGAAGAGGTGGTGTGTACCTGTGTAACTATATGGATCACATGGTACAAAGAAATGCTCAACAAAGAAAGCATAACAAGAACAATGAACTATTTCATCATTAATTTACATAAATTACTACTGAAATTAGTCAAGTAAAAATTTGACCATAGTGTCCCTGCCGATCTTCCTAAATCAGAAAGGCAGAAAAAGAAGAAAGACGAAAGCTTATCAATATAACAAATAAATAACTTGGTGTTTGTAAGTGCTTTCTAGAATTTTACCACTGCAAATTTTCTTCCAAAGAAGCAAATATTTTTGGGGCTAGATGTAGATCAGCTTTTGTTGAATATCTGGAAGACTTGTTGTAATCAATATGAGTAATCCAATACACTTAGCTGATCTAATAACAGATAATCATGCAAACTATTTGCATTGTCTACAGAACAAGTCAGATTAACCCACCAAATCTGTAAATCGTCAAATTCTGATTTCCAGTATCGCTTCTCAATTCAATTTTGAAGCCAAAGTGATTTCGCTCTTTCTTTATCAGAATTTTCGATTGTGCAGCCTTACAAAACTAGAGGTGTCTAGACGGTGTTATCAGTCTAGACCGTGACAGAACTATGAAATTCATTGTTTTATCATCCCCTTCCTGCTCCTGCATAATTTATTTTCAATCACAAGAAAGCATTTCATAAGTGACACTCTTTTGTGGAAGGTGAGCATCAATGTTTACTTACTGATACACTGTTGTGTATGGGACATGATTTATCTACTTTCAATATCCGAATATAGCAAACAATGTTATCGTGTATTAGCACTTATTGCAGATCTATCTCGCAAAGAAAAATTTATCCACATTTTTGAGCCTGTAAGGTCCAAAATATGTTGTGCCTATGAGACAGATTTTATCAAAGAATTGAGTGCTTTTTATGTTTATTTTTATTGTGATTATGAAAGTTAGCAAAATTTATGTAAGCAAATTGAAGAAAGATATGTGATTAATCAATAGGTTTTCAGAACACGACCCAAATGTGAATGATGAGCATCAATACTTACATGAATGATAGGCCGTTGCGTATGGGACATGGCTTATTTACCTTCTGTATGCTGGAACAGCAAATAGACACTGTTACATTGTAGGTATATTAATACTTCTAGTAAGGGGGGGGGGTCTATCCAACCATGAAAATTTCATCTAGCCTGGTTGAGCCATTAGAGCAGAAACTATGTGTTGCATATGGGACAGATTTCGTCAAAGAATCAAGTGCTGCCTAACTTCCTTGCCTACATAATAAAATAAACAAATTGCACCAACCACTATTATATATTTTAATTAGGTATAGATAGTGTTTTTCATTTTAAATTATTTTAGGGTTGTTGCAGTACATTATGGTGCACTAATCCAGCTCCGTTGGGACACATTTTACTGAAAAAATTAGCCACCAACTAATGCAGACATAAAAGGCAAAGAAAGACTTTGTCATACAACATATTACAAGAAATATGATCGGTATTTAAGCAGCTATTGTTGTTCAGTAGGCAAAATTGGCATACTAATTGGAACGCAGTGTAATTCTACATAATTGGACATTAGACCAAAGTGCCATTGCGCATGGGACATTTTGCCGATGTTCCGCTCAGTCATTTTACAATGGATACTGTTAACAACCCAAAACTTTTACCTTAGTAAGAACTCTTGCAGTTACTAAATAAACACCAACATTGCTAACTTCATCTATGTTATAAGTCATAATCAATAAAACCATTCAAAATTTATTCTCAGTTAAAATTGACGAGAATAACTCATGCAAATAATGTGTCGTATGCTGGTTTTTGTTGTGAAGTCTGTTTTTATTGTAAATATCTGATCACTGTGAGACTGTTTTACCCTTTACTTTCTAAAACTTATTTCAATATGAATTTTATATAAATTTGGATGAATGGTTTCCCCAACTTTATCTCACATCTAAACTAGTTGCTTCCCCCAATAGGGTATTTCTGAACCCTTGGAAAAAAAGACCTAATTTTGAATAGACACTGTGGGTGAACAAAACAAGAACTTTTTACTATTTTTGATCCAGAGGTACTTTATAGTGTCTAAATGAATGTTCAAAAGAAAAAAAAGACCTTTTACCATATCTTTTTTTATCCCATATTTGTGCACATGTGAAAAATTCCAAAATATGATAAAAATCTCATAGTAGACTTCATTTCTGAGCAAATCTGATGCCATTTTTGGATTCCTTGGGTCGAAAAACTTACCTGGGTGAATTTTCAGGGTCACGTCATTTTCCAAACTCACGATTTGTTCTAAACCCGAAAACCGCTTGGAGTTACATGCTCAAATTTTTAGGATTTCTTAGTTTTTATAATGTCCATCTGTAGTGCAAGTTACAACAAAATCTGTGGATATGGGTTTCAAAATCCTAAATTTCTGGATGATTTGACATGGAATTACCCAATGATGAATAGAAGGGGACTTAAGACAGATCCTTGGTGGACGCCCACTTTAACATCAAGTTTGTTACTGACTCGTACCCGACTACATACATTGGTGTACATAGACATCATCACTTGAACCAGCCACTCTGTAACACCCAACTTCTGCAAAGTTCACCAGATTACCCTTCTTGGGATACGGTCAAAAGCTTTTTCTAAATCTACCAATGCCATGTAAAGTGGGTTTTTTTGCTGCTAGATGTTTCCCTATGACTTGGCGTATGATGAAAATTGCATCTGTGGTGCTTTTACCGGGCAGGAAACCAAATTACATATCATGCCCAGTAGGAGCACCACAGATGCAATTTTCAGCAGAATTAGCAAAAAAAACAAAAGAAAACAAACATCGATAATTTCATAAGAATGCAGTATTTACAAAGTACCAGAAAAATGTTTAAAAATGAAATAAAAACTTTTTTCTCAAGAAAAAAAATTACTTATAAGCATTTAAAAAAAAAAAATTATTTTTTCGTTTATTCAAACACGGACAAAACGAAAAGATTTTTTTTTTTATTTTGCTGGGTTTTTGGCCGATGGACTTTTGTCCGGTTACCACTAAATCCCCCCCCCCCCCCCCCCCTAAAAATGAGATTCTACTTGTTTTCGTGAACACTCTGAAAAAAGTAAAATGAAATTTAAGAATTTAGAGTGGGAGATAAATTTCACACATAAATTTAACACAAAATAAGCTCCTATTTCCGAGACATTCTAGCGTTTTAAAGCAGTTAATAAAATTTTTTTTATTTTTCTCTGAGAGATAAATTCTGTCTGTTTATTTTTTTTTTTGGGGGGGGGGTCTACATTTTAAGCGATTACACATGGTTTTATGACCTTCCCAGTCAGACTTAAGGTTAGTGGTAACACATTATGTGAACATCCTTAAAAAGTTCAAATGGCTTGGAAATGATGATCATTTTACATTAAATTAATATACGAAACTGATCTCCTACTCTAAATTCTAAATAATTGTTTTTTTTTCTTTCCGTCAAGTTTTTCAAGGTGTTCACACATAATCATCTAAAAGAAAAAGTAGAATCTCTTTTTTGGGGGGCGGGGGGGGATTTAGCTGAGGTTGTTAATCTACAAATTTGCCATTATTATTATTAGTATAGTATTACTATTATCTTGGTTTTCTATTTACAGTAAACCAAATCAATCTAATAACCGACTAAATCTTTATAATTAGGATAAAAATATGAATATTCTTTGATAGAGGGGAGGCACATAAGTTAACAAAGCCCCCTCCATGTTAAGAATGGTTTTCTAAATAGTAACATTATTATTTAGAAACTCATTCTTAACATGGGGAGGGGTCTTTGTTAGCTATTCTGTTCTTACACCCATCAATTGTCGACTATTTTCAATTGTTTATAGAAATTTAAATAGTATTAACGACGAACTAATGCAAATTGGCTTTGTTTTAAAAGAAAAATAAATCTTTAGTTGTCTCATAATTTTCAATCAATTACAATTAAAACATTTGAGAAAAAATATTTAAAAAGATCTACTGGTGTTATTACCCCCTTCCCCCCCCCCCCCCCCCCGTGTATTTTTTACGGTTTGCAAAAATATATGCAGACATTACACAGGGTTTTTACAGTAATTTGAAATTTTGTAAAAGGCAACAAATCTCTAATCAAATATTTAGAAATTTTCAAAGAATCGGAATCAGTAATTTTATCAGAATCGGGAATTTAGAACAGAATCGGTAATTATATCGGAATCAAGAAAGATTTTGGAATCATCCTATCACTAGTAAATGCTGAAAAAAAATATGCGTAATATTTTATCTTATATATATGTTAAGTGTAATGTGAGTAAACATCTTGCTGCCCCCTCCCCATCTCAGTAGCCCCTTACACTTCAGTGGCAATATGCCTTGTTTGTAGTGAATAAAAGTAATATATATATATATATATATGTGTGTGTGTGTGTGTATTTAGGCAGCATTTTCTCATTTATGCAAACATTGTTAAAAATAACAGAATTCATCTGTTTAATTATACCTTTTTTATTTTTCAATTTTTCTGATACAAAAAAGTATTAAAATCATAGGTTTCACAAACGTTTTCGATTCTTCGTTGAATCATCCTCAGGTGTCAAAAGCAAATGAACAAAAAAGCTGGAGAAAGAAGAGAATTTTTTAAAAGACAGCAGAGAAATGTGTAGAGAACGTTTTCGCATTGTTCCAGAAAAGACGTTGACAATTTAAATTCAGCGACGTCAGAGTGTCATTGCAGATCACGATTTTATTCTGTATATGCATTTGTCGGGAGAAAGACAATTCTTTGTAAAATAATACGTAAAATATAGTTAAGTTCGTAAAATAAAATCGCAAACAAACATGTTTAGCATTATAATCTTGTTTCTCCTCCCTTTGAAAATAGTGAAGTAAATTCATTTACGAAGAAATGTTTGCTTCTTTAAAATGAAAATAAACATTCATTAATTATTAATTAATGTTTTTTTCAGAAAAAATTACTTTAGAACACAGTAAATAGATTTTGAATGCGATAGTAATTTTAGCAAACTAAATGATTTTATTGATTAATTATATCGTTTGATTATACATTGAAAATAAACAGTGAATCTTTGCAGAGTGTTTGCTCCTTAAAAAATTATCTAATTGATGAAATCAATTGAAATTTTTATTTTGTATAAAAAACACAGACTGAAAATGTATGTAAAAGACTGCTATTTAGGTCTACTTACAAGAATCCGGCTGACTCAATTTTATATATTAGATATTTTATATATTCACACACGATAATGTGAATAATATTAAGGTCAACCTTTTCCCATTCATAACCATTACACTTCTAAGGCTTGTCACTAATTCAGTTCTTAACCAAATTCAGATGCAGTTTTTGTAATAAATTCTATTGCAAAGACTCATTCTTGGCTACATTTTCTTTTAAAAAATTGAAAAAATGTGATCATCTGTGTGTAGGATAAGGCACCTCATGATTTTGACTCAACTTTTTTAATTTCGTAAAAAAAATTCATAATATATCAAAATATAGAAAACACCATAAGAAATCTTTTTGTGTAAATATTTAAAGGATTTGAAGGAATATGAAAGCGTTGAGTGGCTTAAAATTACAAAAATACCTGCATTCTTTTTTTCTTTCTTTTTTTTTTTTGCGATAGAATTGACTTTTTCAAGAAAACAAGATGTGACTTTAAGTGACAAAATTAAGGGTAGAGTAACTCTCATGGTTTATGTGGTGATGAATTAATAAATCAATAAAGATGAAGAGTAAAAATTTCAGCCTGTTCTGGTGTCCTACATAGTTTTCATATATTCCATTTACATTCCAGTTTTGGATGTTTCAAAATCTATTGTTCCATTTTTACTCTTTGCTCCAGTTTATTTTCAGTGTTCACGTTCGTTTTGACATGTTCCATTTACAGTCTGGTTTCAGATATTTTTTATGACAATATGCATTCCAATTTCAAATTTCTTGAATTCATTATGTTTTCTCCTGGTCTGTTATGTAGTTTTGATTTGACATGTTCCAATTCCATTCTGGTTCCAAATTACAAACAAAATACAAAGTATTAATACTATTAATCTATCGCAATTAGAGATATCAATCAATTTTCAAAGAATAACCATGAGATCAAAAGATTCCATTCCTAATTATTGCAATCGCACGACCTTCTCCCTGTGCTTTAATGGTATTATTAAGGTAACCAGACTTATGAACAACCTTAATAGCCTCGCCATCCAAATATACTTTTTACACATCTGAGTTCTCAACCTACTTGTAATTCCGCTACACTTCTTGTATATCTAATGCTTACAAGTACCACAATAAAATCTAGTTGCTCCCAATTCCCTTTCCACAAACTGAGCAGGAGAACTTTCTTCTTTCTGGTGCTTTACAACCACTGATCATCATTTTGATCTTGGTAACATTCACTCTCAGACCTTTACTTTCCATCTCCAAGTCTTTAACTTAGCAAGGCCTTCCATACATAAGAATGCCAACTTCTATCAAAATTTCTTCAAAACAAGAGAAACAGTGATATTGAGAGCTTTATTAGCAGTCTCACAACATATCTTCGAAGCCTCAGCAAAAATCTCCAGGACTTTGCTGTTTCCCCATGTGTAGCTTCTTAAAGCATACTCGCATTAAATGAGAATGTTTCAGGATGGCAGTTTTCTCACATGCTCTGCATCGGTCTGATATAGTTAACCCCCAAACATATGTATGTTGACTGGTGTTGGTAAAAAGTCTTAAGCTGCTTTATAATGGGACTTAATTTTTTAGGCTTTGTGTGTTTGAGGTTGTGCCATGTGGTAGCTGTATTTTGCACTCTTCCACTTGGTCCATGTGCCCTGTTTACGTTATCCTTTAGCTATAGCAATACACTCGACCTCCTCAAGATGATGAATTTCTTCTGAAACCGTTTTTTGTTTTTTGTTTATTGTGGTTTCTTTGGATCACCAAAGCTGTGGGAAAAGACAGACCTGCTCTTCCATTTGTCACAGTGCCAATTCTTTCATCCTATGGGTTGATTCTGTATCTTCTACAGTTTGTTTTGCTTTCCATTTCCAACCAGTTATTATATATGACTGGGCGTTCTTCACTAATGGGACAGGAAAGTCACAAAGCATTTGGAAAAGTCGCACTTTACCTAATTTATATTCCTCAATAAGTGAACATGTCGGAAGTTTTAGCTCCATTGATGAACTGTATAGTGCCATGTTTGTTAAGGAATTAGGTACTTCCAACCATTATTTTATATACTTTCTGATAAAATGCTCTATTATTTTGACTTTTGTAAGTGATACCTCATATACCTGCATTGGCTATGATAATTTTGGAATTAACCTTAAGTAAATACACAATGATTTGTCTTTGTTCAGGAAGTCACATTTATCAATGGACGAGTGTAATCCATACTTTAGCTTTTTGTTTAGGTCCTTCCAACGATTTTGATCAGTAAGAGATAGGGAGTAACTGTGACAATAGCTATTGATGCTTTTTTTTTTACGGATTATGGGGATCTCATTGATAGAGAACCTTGATCCCTTGCAGATTCCTTTAATTATGGATAAACTGTGACACTCTGAAGGCTTTATTTTCATTGCAGCCTATTTGAAGAGTTCCTGCAGGCAGGTAACCAGTTGTTCTACGTGTGATTTGGATTCTGTGACTAGGGTTATATCAGCCATAAAAGCCTTCATAAATGGGATGTTTTTTTATTGGTGTTGTCTTCGGCACTACGTAATATCATCTCCAACATGAAGAGTAGTGGAGAGATAACACATCCCATCATAATGCCAATATTCAACTTCTGCTAGTTACTTCAATATTTATTATTAGAAAACCTCATATATGTACACTTAAAATATACTGATATGACATTTGTAATGTCTCTCGGAATCCAAAAGAATACTATTGCTTTCTCAAGTAGTAGTTTGGTGCCTTGCTGAGCATTTCATATGCATTTTCCAGGTCTAACCAAATGACGTGAAGTTTGGCTGACTTATTATTTTTAGACGTTTTTTTTTTTTTACTCTTACAACAATGTTCAATACAACCTGAAAAGACTGGAATTCCAGCTTTCTGTATTGAGGTATTAACAACATACCCATTGCTTAGCTCAAATTTTGTCATCTTGAAAATGACATTGAAAAAGATCTTACCTGCTACGTTGAGTAATGAAAGTGGTCTAGTTTTTTCCCTTTGGTATGTGGATCCATATGCATATGCAGATATATATATATATATATATATATATATATATATATATTTTTCAACTCATCTTCTCCATAGACCCTCAGCTCTTTCTCACTCATATATATATATATATATATATATATATATATATATATAAATTTTAATTCTTTGTTGTTTGAAACATTAGAAATAAGAAGTGAAGTTGATAGCAAATATTAAAGCAATGTACTAAAACAAATGTATACAAAGTGGATGTCAATAATAATATTGGCGAAAAGTAGGCTTGTTGTCTGATGTTCACATTAACCAAGATTCATGATAATTTGTACTCTTTATAATAATGGGCAGTCAAGTGCCACTCTAAAGAGTTATTAGGTTTAAAATTACAGGCCACTCCTTTGGTATGCATGTTTCTATCAATTAGATAGTTATGCTGCTCTCTTATCAAATGTCACCTTGAAGTTCTCTTTCATGTTTCACATTACGCCACATTACAAAGGTTTCCTCAGTCTGAAAAGACCACTCTGCGAGAAAAATATGCTTATAGTCGTTTTTATAAACCAAGTGTGAAAATTATTTAAAGCAAATTTGATTTTAATTGATGAGAAAATTAAACTCAGTCAATCTTTATAAAATATTTAGCACAAAAATAATGAAACTTAATGGAAAGGTATGTTGAGCAATATCCAATGATGCAGGTATGTATGTGGTATATGATGAACAGATCAATGTGCCAATGATTACTCCAGTGTAGAGAAATTCGGGGGTATTTTTACCCCACCTAATAAACCGGTATTGTCCTGGCCTTTGGGCCTGGATTTACGCCGGTCTATTGGGGGTTGTTTGGTCCTGTGCAGTTCTAGGAGGTGCACCCTCCCAGGCTTCGCCTCCCCTCTTTGGGGAGGGGTAAGTTTATTGCTTACTGTCTGAGGCACCCTTACCGGGGAATGCCGACGGGGCTGCCCAGGCAATTTTTAAATGGCCATAGTGCTCACCTCTCGAGCGCTGGCTTATCTAATCCCACTTTCCCGACCTTGTGTCACATCTTGCCTTGTGGGAGGTAGATAAATATAAGAAATTGCCCTTTTGGCTAAGATCAAAGTGTAGTATCTGTTCCGATGGATACTGCACCCCATAGACTGGTATTGTCTTGGCCTTCGGGGCTTGATTTACGCCGGTCTATGGGTTTGTCCTGTGCAGTTCTAAGAGGTCCACCCTTCCAAGCTTCGCCTCCCCTCTTTGGGGAGGAGTAAGTTTATTGCTTACTGCCTGAGGCGCCCCTACCGGGGAATGCCCAGGCAATTTTTAAACCCCACTTTCCCGACCCAACCTTGGGTCACATCTTACTTGTGGGAGTAAGATAAAAACTGGCCTAATGCCTAACTCCTGGAGAGGAGTAAATCAATACTCCAGTGTATAGCTTTCTCGGCTTGACATTTTCCCATTTAGCCAGTGTCTCTTCAATAAGGGACCCAAGTTTACCCTAAGAAGCTGCTCTTGATGTTCCAATGACAGCCTGTTTTTTTGGTGAGGGTTGAGAATGAGGTTTTGAGCAGAGAATCCTTGTTCATGGCCCGCTGTATGCATAACCAAGGTGGTGGTCAGAGGTTAGGGAACGTTTCTAGGTGATATTTAGTCACCAACACCCAAAGTTTCCACATACTGTCTCTAGTAGTTCTGTGCTTTGACAACTTTCTTCAGTAAG
Source organism: Sepiola atlantica (assembly GCA_963556195.1). Classification (NCBI taxonomy): domain Eukaryota; kingdom Metazoa; phylum Mollusca; class Cephalopoda; order Sepiida; family Sepiolidae; genus Sepiola; species Sepiola atlantica. The sequence goes on from OY744520.1 coordinate 60,564,066, forward strand.
CCCCACTCCAGTTGAGACTGAACAACATTGATGAGGACTGCATACTCATCTGGCGATCTCCATTTGTAGATTTGCTCATGTTCATTATGGGAAATTAAATCTTTCAACTCATCCTCTCCATAGACCTTCAGCTCTTTCTCACTCATAAAGCAGATGGGATGGAGACTCAACACACCAAGAGAGATGTTTAGAAACCTGGAGTGCATGTTATTTATAAAGTTGTTAATAAATGTGATGCACAGTTTTCCCAGATTGAATGCGGCTTTTGTGATTTGATGCTTACCCTTGTACATATGGCCCTTCATGTCTCTGGCTAATACTGTCAGTTTGGGACATGTCATTTCCATGACTTTTTACAGATCCTTGATAGCAATATCTAATTTCACTTTTATTAAAGTAGCAATACACATGAAAAAATTGAAATTACTTAAATATCTCAATAATGACATAATTTAAAAAAAAATCTGACTAAGAATAAGGAAGTTATAACTATTTATGTGCCCCGCATAGTAGGATAGTTTTCCTTATTTAAGACCATATGTATTTCATAACATATTTCACACTATTTTCTTCAGTAAAAATGTTATCTTTATTAAAACACAAAGATTAAGCAATTAAATTTGCCATATAAGTGTACTTTTAGTGCATGGAATCAGAATATGCCACTGAAAATATCCAGAAATTATTTTTCATGTGATCTGCAGTAAATGCACAGAAATCTGCTGCAATGTCTTAAAAATACCATGTATCTTCAAAAAAAGAAAACTCAAAGTTAAATTTTAATGCATTTAATGTACAAGATACTGAAATCTAATTCTAAGACTGTCTTAAAATGAATACATTACAAGATTTCCCAAATATTTTGCATAAATTATGAATTCTGCAAAATTCTATTTCAAGATTTCTAAAGGGCTTAACTTTCATAATTATTGACTGATTTTGAAAATGTTAAGGCTTAGATTTTGAACATCAAATTACATTTAAATATGCAAACATAGGTAAATGATGGTGTCAAGTTGAAAGAACTATTTGACAAAAAAAAAAAAATTGGTTAAATTGTAAAAAAGGGACCATTATATTTTTATGCTAATTTTGTTTCTCATTCACCCAAATTTAGGATACATTTTATTGTTGATTCCAATTACATTTCTTGTGCTTTCTATATCGATTGACACATGTCTTTTTCGTTTTTAAACTTTCCAATTTGAGACGTTTTCTTGTTTCTTTTTAACTCACTGATTGAGGCGTTATTTTATATGAATATTAGTGTGAACACTGGCAAAGCATTTTTTCCCATCATTTTAATGGATGTACACTTGTAATAAAAATAAAGAAACAT
>OY744520.1:60567904-60650404 GCA_963556195.1 Sepiola atlantica
TTTAAACATCTACAGTGCTTTATTTTCATGAAATTTTTTTTTAATTCATACATTTTGTTATTAATACATAAAAATAAAACTTTAGTAAAGGTGTATTTTGTTTTTAAAAAAATAATACATTTTCGCTAAGATTAAAAAAAAAATAATGGTTTCATTATATTACGTGATCGTTGATTAATAAATACTGAAAATTTCATTAAAATTGGTTGATTTCATGAATTTTAAGGTGAAGGGAAGGTTAAAATGTTTTTACATTTTGGGAATCAGCCATTGATTTTGCAAACTTTTGAAATGTCTTGTACTTTGTGAAACAGCAACAGAATATGTTTTGATTTGTTATGAAAATATAATAAAATAGCTTAGTATTTTAATAGTAATTTTAAAAGCAAATATTTGATAACAAGTTAGTAACAAAAATAAACATTGTTTTAAACAAAAAACATTTCAACATATTTGATTCATAAAAACATTTTTTTTATTAAAGATTTGTTATATTTTCATTAAAAAACAAACATATATTTGATAATTTGTTTTGCTAACAACTTACTTTATTATAATAAAAATACAATTCTAAAATTTCTGTTAAAAAAAAAGAAGTGTTTTTTTTATCATTTATGATCATCCGTACTTAAAATTACTGCAGGATAAACCGGAAGTCAGCGCGGTAGTGAACTCTTCTGGAACGCCAATAAATTTATAACAAATTATTTGTTGTACAATAAAGGGAGAAAAAAAAAAGGGATTAAATTCTCTGAAGAATTTTTAAATTTTTTTTATGTGGAAATTTCATAACATTAATATAAAAATGAGACTAAAACATTTCTACAAAATTCGAAAAAAAAAATGTTTGTAACATAATTTCATTAATTACCGAATATAACTTGCAATTTTTTTTCTTTCTGTGCCACCTGTTTATCAGAAACAAACACAATTTATGTGAAAAAAAGAAAAGAAAATACTAAGAAAACAGTATGTTTCTATCTCCAGTAAAACAATAAAAAAAAAACTACGTAACATTATGGCGATAAATTAAAAAAAAAAAATCGTATATATTACGGCAAGGCGTTTGTAGTCTGGTGGTAAAACGCTAGACTGCAGACAGTAATATCATAGGTTCGATCTTTGCTCAGGTTAGCCATGCTGATGACAACTGATAGCCAGAAACATGTGTCCATAGATTCCTTTTATGTACGTATGTACGTAAAAAATAATATATACTTTTCCTCTTTATGGTAACAGCAACAAAAAAATAATAGGTAAATAAGTCAGCAAATGTTATATTTAGCTTTAAACAGCTTCAAAATTTCAAATGAATTACGAAATTTCGAAGGAAACTCCCTCAAATTTGTCAGATTTTATTTCGCTTAGAATGGGCCAGAGAAGTAAAAATAAACTTCCTAATTGTAGTTTAATGTGTCTTCTAAATGCTTATAATATTTCAAGAAAATCGATAAAGATTTGCCACTTTTATTTTACAAAACAAATGAACGTGTAAAAAGTTTCAGAAAAAAAAAAAAAAAAAAAAATCATATTTCGCATTTTCGGCTGTTCAAAGCAAAATACTGTTTTAACTCTCTGTTAAAAAGGAATGCAATGGATAAAAGCACATACAAGTTATATATTTAGAAAGATTAATTTCTTGTCTTTTCAACCATGTAAATATTTTAAGATTTGACCAGAAATATGTGAGAAATTGCAAGTTCAGGTGCGAATTTGTAAACAAAAATCCTATCTTGTTTACAATTGCTTGCTACTTGCTGACTATTATGGCCTCAAAAGTCAATAAATGGAAACATTTTTTTTTCCGGGTAGGGTAATTAAAAAAGGAAACAACATACAGTTATAATTTTAATGCAGAAAAGGAGTGAAAAAATTGATTTACTTACTAGTTGGGGGTACAAAGATTATTTTTTACAAAATGTTTGATACTCGTCATGTTAAAGTCTTATTTTGAACACACAAAAAAAAAAGGAATGCGGCAGTTTATTTTGTACCCCCACCAAGATTAAGGGCTTCGTTTCTCCTAATTGGTTTCAAAATTTCATGACGAAATTCTTCAGAGTAGTAACAAACTTTTAAAAGAATGATGGGTTCTTCAAAAAAATTACGAAAATGGCCGGTTAGTTACGTTAACATTTTTATCACTTTATTTGTCCAAAACTCTTTAAATATATCATATAAATTATTAGTTACAGTGCTTTTGATTTAAAAACATGACTTTTAGTAAAACCTTGAAATCTGTAGGTTCTGGGTATGACCTTAAAAGACATCCAGTGGTGAGGCCTCCATTTGGGAGCTGTGGGGAATGTGGAGTTGCCTTTTAGTTGCCATTGTTCCCAGGTCCATTCTGGCCCGGAGTGGTAGTACCTGTAAGGGCCCCATCTATGGGTCAAATAGAACCTACTGGCGCTACCAAATCAGGCTGTCTGAAGTTATTGACTTCCTGACTCAAAATGCACCATGCATTGATGTTTTATTGTTTTTTTTCCTTTGCAAAACTCAATCATGTTCTGCAAAATCCAAAATAAAAAACAATTTCCCTCTCTCCCCCTCTTCTTCCCTCTCCCCTCTTTCTCCTCCCTTTCACTTAACCAAACATTATGAATAAATACTTAAACATATAAAGAACTTGAAGCATAAAAACCTTCACCAAAATGACCAGATTCGGCATTAAATAACCCGAAAAGGGTTGATATGTCATAAAACAAAACGACGAAACCAAAAACCATGATTAAACATTTGAAGATATAAAGAACTTAAAGCGTAAAAAACCTTCACAAAAATGACCAGATTCGGCATTAAATAACCCGAAAAGGGTTGATATGCTGTAAAACAAAACTACCTTGAAATCTGTGCTTACCCAAAGCGTTTTATGGTCGGTGGGTATTGCTAAACTGTTTGCAGGAACTGGCATAAGATTGTAATAGGAGCTATGAAATCCATCATGAGAGCAAGGATGCTGATGAATTTCTCTGTTGCACTTTTTTTTTTAGGCCATTCAATTTTAGGTCTTTGCTGAAACCCTCAGATACTTCAGTATGTCAGCAGGCTATCAATTGTCCTGTACACAACCTGAAGTGCATTGTAGCGTAATTCCGTATTAAATTATTCAGGAAAATGGAAATTTGTCAAATCCAAGTGGTTCAGAAAATATACCATTTTTAAGATTTTACATGAAATACGATTCGCAAGAAAACCACATTACAAAATCCCTTTCTTCAATAAAATTCCAACCAGACAGAAAATTTTTGAGAGCGAGGAATCCAAAAATAGATATCAAAACACTTGGAAATCAACCATTTTTAAGCTATACAACGATTTGAGTACATTTTAGCATCTGGGAAATATCTAAAAAAAAATAAAAAAATGTGGCACTAAGTTAATGAAAATTTATTTTTAAAAAGTATAATAAAGTCTAGAAGCATGACTGAAACCACGAGGGGAGGGAGGCACTGATGATATTGATGGATACTCTTGTTGAGATTGCTCTACATATGGGAACCATGTTTTGAATGTATGACTATTTTTTGGTGAAGTAATTATTTCAGATTTATTTAAGAGTTTTTGTTAGATGGAGTTTTTATAACATATTCCTGGAAGTTTCAGTCATTGTGTTTCTATCCGAATTAAATAACCTACATCATATGTTTAAGTTACTTTAAATAGTGATTTCTAATTCAAGCTGAAATTCGTAATTGCACAAATTTAGTCAAAATTAGAAATGGGGCAGTAATTGTTCTATATTATATTGTATAGTCTTCATATTAAAATAAGGATAAAATATTAAACAAACAATAAATACCATGTTTGTGCCTTATTACTTCAAATAGTAAAAAAAAGACTGCTAACATCTAATTATAATGGAGATTATGTGTCTGGCTATCTGAAGCCAAAACTATATTATTAGTTTTAATCACTTTTTTTATATCTACTTATCAGCTTCTATATCTCCATTCCAAAACTTTCCCAAACATCACGCGTCTTTCAAATTTACATAATTAATTTGTTTTAAAACTTCTAATAAATTAATATTCGCAAATATACACTCATGATTGTTTTTTTTTTCAGATTTCCAGATGTATTTAAAATATTTTCCTCGATTATAATCTTAATAAAAATTATAAATAGAATTAATTAAAGACATTGTTTTTTTTGTTGTTTTTTTTTAAAAATCTATATAGTTGAGTTACGTAATTAAATTAGATTGTAATGGAATATGATGGAACAGCCGGCGGCCATTCCAACATTTGGTTATCCGCCCTCTGATTATTTGAACGCACAGAAAGTTCTATTTAGAGAGAGAGAAAACAACTAGCAAAAATATGCTCCCTCCGGTCGCATATATTTGCTAGTTTATTATAATGCCAAACCCAATTCTCAACCCTCTGAGAAGGCACTTAGGTAATTTTTAAATATGACATGCTTGTCTTGATATAACTTGAGGAAGATTAAATCTGGACAGTATAGAGAACAGGAAACTTCGATGGCATGGCCACGTTGAATGAATGGATGAGAGTTCTTGGGTTAGTAGATGTAAAACAGTTGAGGTAACAGGTTCAGTTCACAGGGGAAGGCCAAGGAAAAGTGATAAAAATGGATTTGAGAAAAAGAGGAAAAAATAAAGACCTGGCCAACTATAGGTTAGTTTAGAAGTCAATTTCTTAAAGCCGTCCAACACATGTAAGCAAGTAAAATGGCTGTAAAACCGAATATGATGATTTATGATATTGCTGACATGCTTATTTTGATTTGTTTACCCTAGCAAAGAAAATATTATGAAAAAATCATACTTCATATTTTATATTTGATTTTGTGCATTGTCTGTATATATTTTTTTCAAGTAACAGCATAAACATGTCTGAAAAAGAAAAAAAAAACTTGATTTTAGTGATCTTTTGAAAACACCATACATTAAACTGGATTTCAGCAGAACATCTGGATCAAAGAGTTTGCTTATTTCAATGTAGAAGTTCAAGACACATTTTTGTGGAGAGATGATCTGTTGGAAAATAAATATGAAGTTTGACAATTTGCTCTCGAACCTATTCGAACGAAGAGCAAGCAAATGCTGTGATATACTGATAAAACAAACAAAGTTCAAGGTTCGGAAGTTATCACACTTTAAATTGCACATGAGCTAAAAACTAAAAGTATTGATATGTAGTGATGCTGATAGCTCTTAATTTAGTGAGTCCTGAAACCTGTGGATTTGATTTCAATAGGTCTCTGGAAAATTCTATAGGTTCCTGTTATGATTTTGAACGCACCTCCATTTATGTTGGACAAATATTTGTTTATTACTTTAAGTGTCCACAACATAAAATTATGTTTGGTCATAGTAGTCACTGTATATTAAAAGTTATTGTGTATACAGTCACTGTATATGCAATTATTTCGTTAAATTAAACTTTAAAGATACACATCAGGTATTAATGATTCACTAGTGGTACCAGTAGAAATTCTGTCAAATTGTTTCACCTTCCCTTGACCCTCTCTGGACCTGTGACTAATAAATTCACTTTCGCAAACCCTGTATATCTGCAAAAGAATCAACTCTTCTCTGTACTGGTTAAATGTTGAAAAATTATATACGCTTTGATTAAATAAATATAATGCTTAGTTTACTTTAGATATAATTAAAATATTAACGAATTTAATTAAAAAACAAAATTTATATTAATAATTTTTTTGAACAAATTAGAAACAATTAATCTCTGAAAAAGTAGTTGTAAGTATTCTAAACAGTAAAACTATTTTTTTTTTTTTTAGTTGACTTCGTCTTGCAATAATGCAATCGTTAATTTTCGGTAATTTCCGTTATTTTAGAACACAAATTACTGGATCTTCCATTGTAATATTTACTGAATTTTAACTTTATAATTTACTAGCAGGACCCGTTGCTCGGCGCTGCCTGGGAGGAATATAAAATAATGAATTAAACAGCCGACCGGACGCAAATAGGTCACAAAGGATATTTTTAATGTTTGAAATTGCCCCAGTTTCCTAAAGATGTCTACTATATTTGTGTGATCGAGTTTTAACTTAAGCATTTCACGTGTATGATGCAACTTGCTGTAAGTTATCTGTTTCTACTTCTAACTAATTTGAACCGAATTGTGTTTTGTATTACCTTAACTGCTTCTGTAGATGCGCTTCGCTTTAGGCCAAAAATCACTTGAACCCTAACCTAAGTTTTATTTTGTCAAAAGTCGGCTACTAACCAAAGCCAAAAGTCACTGGAAGTGTAAACTAAGTTATATATCGGCAAAAGTCAGTTATGTCACGGTGGACGTGGTTATTGCCGGTTCAAAATCTGTAGAAGAATCTTTTTGTTTTGTGGATTTAATTTTGCAATTATTTTCAATAGGATTTTTAAATTTTGTGTTATTTTACGTGCTATTACATTTTCTATGTCAATAAATATTCGTATACTAATACGAAATAAAAAGAAATAATGTAAATCACGTACAGATTGTTAAATAATATTACTAAAAAAGGAATATTCAGTTCTTTGGTACAATAGGGGTACGTTCAAAAAATAATGTTTTTGAGCCCAAACGAACCATAATAATAGTAAAAGTTGGATTCAAGCGAGATTATTTTTTTTGGGGGGGGGGGGGGGGTTAAACTTAGGGTTAGAGGTGGTGGTAGATATAATAGTGTTTTGCAATGTCAAAATCGTTATCAGGGCACTTAAAAAATGGTAAATTTGCAGATTAACACCCTCAGCTACCCCCCCCCCCCTTCCACAGTGCGCCCAAGGTGGGAATTTATTGACTTCAAGGTGGGAATTTATTAACTTTTCAAGGTTTCATAAAATGACATTTTCTTAGAATTTCATTAACTAGAACACCCAGGAAACACTGCAAAAAATCGCATGTAAAAATATGCAATGGTTAAAAATTTGAGAGCAGTTTAAAGTCCGCTAATTTTTACTAACAGGTCACTTCATTTCTCCTCGGGGATGCAAGTAAAATTCTGAGGGAAAATAGTAAATTTTCAAACCTTCGCCAAATTGTTAAGAAGAAACACTGAAAAATTTTGTCCCATCTATCTGAAAGCATTTTTTCTCCTCTTTCTGAATATATACCAAAGAAAACTCTTAGATTGCCTTCCAATTTGAAAAATTCAATTTGAAGTTAGATACGTGCGAGTTATTTTTTTTTGTAAATTCTCCGAAACATGGTAAATTTTGAAAATGATCACATAATTTCTTATCAATGGGCACCTGGTGTATTATAAAATAGAGTTAGTCAATGTTACCATTAAAAAGACCAATTAAAAAGGATTAAGGGATGAAACACTAGGGAAAGTTGTCAACAGTTATCAATAATACATCGACTCAATCATTTAGTAGGATTGTTTGGAGTATGCCAAGTACGATGACACTCGTCTACAATTATTTGAAGAGCTTCTTTTAAAATGTTTTGTTCAGGAGAAAATTTTACTACTTCATCAACCATCTTACGCAGCAGAGATCTATGCAACTTCTGGCATGGTTGGTCCGCAAGAGTAGCGATGGGTCTTCCCCTCTTAGGTTTTTCATCATGAGGTGGTTTAGGCAATAATGGTGGCACGGCAGTTCATTTCAGGAAAAGAGACTATTTCTATCGCTCCACAGTACACTGAGTTGCTTTATTTCATGGTTTGCCCTCGAACAGTCTGTAGAAACTAATCTGGATTGCTCTTCGATCACCAGATTGGAAACGTTCTTCGATCAGCTTTTAAGCAGAAACATCCGCCTTTTTCATCTTAGGAATTATTGTGGACAAATGATTGGTGTACTACAGATAGAGCTGGACTGCATCTTTCTTGCTTGAATCCATTTTTTTTTCTACAATTATATGAACATGGTTTTAAGCAGGAGCACCAACAACAAGATGATTAATTATCAAGGAACAAGTATGGAACATTTGGGCTCGGACCCCCCAAAAATGGAAAAATTTGAATAATATTGCTTTCACTAGAAGCGGCTCGGTAATACACTTCCAACGAGCACCTAACCAATGTGATGTGATTATTATACGCTAAAATATGCCTGAAATTGTGTTTTTGGCCTCAAATGTCCAAATATGGTCATTTGTGCCCAGACCGCCCAAAATTGAAAATTTTGAATAATATTGCTTTCACTAGAAGCGGCTCGGTAATGCACTTCCAACAAGCCATTATTATGCGATTATTTTAAGCCAAGATATTGAATTTATTCCCATATTTTACAATCTGGGCGCACTGTGGCGTCCCCCCCCCCCCATTTTACAATCTGGGCGCACTGTGCCCCCCCCCTTCCCCAATAAGATTCTACTTCTTTTTTGCCGATTACGTGTAAACACCCGTAAACATTTAATGGAAAAGCAAAAACAATAACTTTCGAAATTATAGTGTAGCATCAATTTCGTATATAAATTTAACGTCAACTGATTCCCCCCCCCCCCCTACTTCCGGACTATTCTAACTTTTTAGGGCATTAACTAAATGAAATTATTTTTCCCTTTCTGCCAATTTTATCAGGGTGTTTACTGTTTACACGTAAGCGTCTAAAAAGTAGAATCTCATTTTGTGGGGTGGGTTTAATTTCTGTAGATGTTACTCGAAAAAAGCATAATATCACCAAAAAAAACCACATGGTTGTAGACGGAATTAAATTTCATAAAATTACATTTTTACATCACTTGAATATGTATCAGTCTTGTTTTGTAATTTTATTTTATGTAAACGAAAAATAAGGTCGGTTCAATTTTAGTAGAGGGATCGTAGGAATATCTTGCATATTCCACTGTTTTTGTTCTGCGTAAAAGGCAAGTTTAGTCATTTTCGTTTTTGTTAGGAATTCCCTGAAAAGGAATAAAAAAGAACAAAATTGGGTTTTTATTTATTGGATTATATAAAGGAATGAGAAGTAACGTGAATAAGTTGATGTTTAATTTATCAATATAAGTGTAATGTCAAAAAGAAAAATAATACTTATCTGGTTTCACAAAGGTTTCTCTCTCTCTCGTTACCTCTTTTCTCGCTCCCTCTCTCTCTCGTTACCTCTTTTCTCGCTCCCTCTCTCTCTCACCTCTTTTCTCGCTCCCTCTCTCTCTCTCTCGTTACCTCTTTTCTCGCTCCCTCTCTCTCTCTCGTTACCTCTTTTCTCCCTCCCTCTCTCTCTCTCTCGTTACCTCTTTTCTCCCTCCCTCTCTCTCTCTCTCGTTACCTCTTTTCTCCCTCCCTCTCTCTCTCTCTCGTTACCTCTTTTCTCCCTCCCTCTCTCTCTCTCTCGTTACCTCTTTTCTCCCTCCCTCTCTCTCTCTCGTTACCTATTTTCTCCCTCCCTCTCTCTCGTTACCTCTTTTCTCCCTCCTTCTCTCTCGTTACCTCTTTTCTCCCTCCCTCTCTCTCGTTACCTCTTTTCTCCCTCCCTCTCTCTCGTTACCTCTTTTCTCCCTCCCTCTCTCTCGTTACCTCTTTTCTCCCTCCCTCTCTCTCGTTACCTCTTTTCTCCCTCCCTCTCTCTCGTTACCTCTTTTCTCCCTCCCTCTCTCTCTCGTTACCTCTTTTCTCCCTCTCTCTCTCGTTACCTCTTTTCTCCCTCTCTCTCTCGTTACCTCTTTTCTCTCTCTCTCTCTCGTTACCTCTTTTCTCCCTCTCTCTCTCGTTACCTCTTTTCTCCCTCTCTCTCTCGTTACCTCTTTTCTCCCTCTCTCTCTCGTTACCTCTTTTCTCCCTCTCTCTCTCGTTACCTCTTTTCTCCCTCTCTCTCTCGTTACCTCTTTTCTCCCTCTCTCTCTCGTTACCTCTTTTCTCCCTCCCTCTCTCGTTACCTCTTTTCTCCCCCTCTCTCTCGTTACTTCTTTTCTCCCCCTCTCTCTCGTTACTTCTTTTCTCCCCCTCTCTCTCGTTACTTCTTTTCTCCCCCTCTCTCTCGTTACTTCTTTTCTCCCCCTCTCTCTCGTTACTTCTTTTCTCCCCCTCTCTCTCGTTACTTCTTTTCTCCCCCTCTCTCTCATTACCTCTTTTCTCCCCCTCTCTCTCGTTACCTCTTTTCTCCCCCTCTCTCTCGTTACCTCTTTTCTCCCCCTCTCTCTCGTTACCTCTTTTCTCCCCCTCTCTCTCGTTACCTCTTTTCTCCCCCTCTCCTATTACTTCTTTTCTCCCCCTCTCTCTCGTTACCTCTTTGATCTCCCCCTCTCTCTCGTTACCTCTTTGATCTCCCCCTCTCTCTCTCTCTCTCTCTCTTGTTACCTCTTTGATCTCCCCCTCTCTCTCTCTCTCTCTTGTTACCTCTTTGATCTCCCCCTCTCTCTCTCTCTCTCGTTACCTCTTTGATCTCCCTCTCTCTCTCTCTCTCTCGTTACCTCTTTGATCTCCCTCTCTCTCTCTCTCTCTCGTTACCTCTTTGATCTCCCTCTCTCTCTCTCTCTCTCGTTACCTCTTTGATCTCCCTCTCTCTCGTTACCTCTTTGATCTCCCTCTCTCTCTCGTTACCTCTTTGATCTCCCTCTCTCTCTCTCTCTCGTTACCTCTTTAATCGCCCTCTCTCTCTCTCTCGTTACCTCTTTGATCTCCCTCTCTCTCTCTCTCTCTCGTTACCTCTTTGATCTCCCTCTCTCTCTCTCATTACCTCTTTGATCTCCCTCTCTCTCTCTCGTTACCTCTTTGATCTCCCTCTCTCTCTCTCTCTTGTTACCTCTTTGATCTCCCTCTCTCTCTCTCTCTCTCGTTACCTCTTTGATCTCCCTCTCTCTCGTTACCTCTTTGATCTCCCTCTCTCTCGTTACCTCTTTGATCTCCCTCTCTCTCTCTCTCTCGTTACCTCTTTGATCTCCCTCTCTCTCTCTCTCTTTCTCGTTACCTCTTTGATCTCCCTCTCTCTCTCTCTCTCGTTACCTCTTTAATCGCCCTCTCTCTCTCTCTCGTTACCTCTTTGATCTCCCTCTCTCTCTCTCTCTCTCTCTCGTTACCTCTTTGATCTCCCTCTCTCTCTCTCGTTACCTCTTTGATCTCCCTCTCTCTCTCTCGTTACCTCTTTGATCTCCCTCTCTCTCTCTCTCTCTCGTTACCTCTTTGATCTCCCTCTCTCTCTCTCGTTACCTCTTTGATCTCCCTCTCCCTCTCTCTCTCTCGTTACCTCTTTGATCTCCCTCTCTCTCTCTCGTTACCTCTTTGATCTCCCTCTCTCTCTCTCGTTACCTCTTTGATCTCCCTCTCTCTCTCTCGTTACCTCTTTGATCCCCCTCTCTCTCTCTCGTTACCTCTTTGATCCCCCTCTCTCTCTCTCGTTACCTCTTTGATCCCCCTCTCTCTCTCTCGTTACCTCTTTGATCCCCCTCTCTCTCTCTCGTTACCTCATTTGATCTCCCTCTCTCTCTCTCGTTACCTCTTTGATCTCCCTCTCTCTCTCTCTCTCGTTACCTCTTTAATCGCCCTCTCTCTCTCTCTCGTTACCTCTTTGATCTCCCTCTCTCTCTCTCTCTCTCGTTACCTCTTTGATCTCCCTCTCTCTCTCTCGTTACCTCTTTGATCTCCCTCTCTCTCTCTCGTTACCTCTTTGATCTCCCTCTCTCTCTCTCTCTCGTTACCTCTTTGATCTCCCTCTCTCTCTCTCGTTACCTCTTTGATCTCCCTCTCCCTCTCTCCCTCTCTCTCTCTCGTTACCTCTTTGATCTCCCTCTCTCTCTCTCGTTACCTCTTTGATCTCCCTCTCTCTCTCTCGTTACCTCTTTGATCCCCCTCTCTCTCTCTCGTTACCTCTTTGATCCCCCTCTCTCTCTCTCGTTACCTCATTTGATCTCCCTCTCTCTCTCTCGTTACCTCATTTGATCTCCCTCTCTCTCTCTCTCTCGTTACCTCTTTGATCTCCCTCTCTCTCTCGTTACCTCTTTGATCTCCCTCTCTCTCTCGTTACCTCTTTGATCTCCCTCTCTCTCTCTCGTTACCTCTTTGCTCTCTCCCTCTCTCTCTCACGCTCTCTACCTCTTATTGATGCATATCTATCTTCCCTTCACAAGGATGTTTTTTTTTTAAGTGAAAAACAAACTTTCTTCTGTTTGTATTAAAATGGTTAGTATTTTTTATCAAATGAATGACTTAAAAGTATAAACCATTCAGAGACTCAAGTCCTCCTGATTTGTTTGTTGGCATCAGTCGTCTCAATGCTGAAGGTAACGTTTTACTAGTGGTTGCTGTTTTATGGGCGTTCTGTCTGTTAGAATATTTGTTTATTTCTGATTGTGATTCATACGAAGGGGTAGCTGTTTCTATTTAAGATTCCCGGATTGCGATAGGTTCAATTTCTCTTGCATTGATAGACTTTTCTTGATTGTGTATGTCCATAGGATGGTTCGTCAGCATTGTAGGTGTTCTTGTATTGATCTATTCTTGATCACTACTGGTAGCATATATTTTCCTTTGTTGTAAAATAGTGTGAATTTTCAAAGGTGTCTTCTATTTCTTAGTGATCCCTCCTGTGCCATTTTTTTTATCATATATTGCTTGAATGTTCCTTTTCATTTCGGAGGGTTGTTTCCTGTGAGGTTTTGTAGATAAACATGATCACCTATCTCAAGAGGTTTGAGCTCTCTGGTGTGCTCTTACCACTTTTCTCGCTCTCTGTTGTGCCTTTTTGCTAAGACTTTTTCCTTGTTAATGGTAATTTCTTGCCAGGTTAGGTGGGAACAGTATCTACCTATTTGTGTGGGGATTGGATCTCTGATTGATCGTCCGAATAATATTACCACTACTGGTGATGGTTTTGTTTGTGGATCAATGCTATTTCTGTAAATTAGCATTGCCCTTTGGAATCCATCTACATTAGGGATCCTCTAGAACTTGTGTTTGTCATTAGCATTCTTTTAACACTTTTCACTGCAATCTCTGCTCTAATGTTTGCGTCAGGGTTTCCGACTGAAGTTAGTCTGTCGTGTATGCCTCATGTTTTTAGGAATTCCTGTGTTGTCTGGAATTGGATGCCCCCATCTGGAGTTAGTTCTTCTGGTATACCAAATGTGGTGAATACTTCTCTGAGGCTTTTGATCATGTGCAGCGCATAATGCCTTTAATATTTTGTTGCAAAGTGAACTTGGAATGATAATCCTTTGTCTTAGCATTACAACTCCGTCAACAACATACATGTGATCAGCATATCTGATTTTAAGGCCAGAGAAAGATCTTGGATGTCAGACATGCTATTTTGAAGAATTTGTTGTAAGTCTTTCAAAGTTTCATCATTTTCTGTGGCAGTTTTAACTATTTCCCATGAAACTATATTGGAAGCAGCATAAAGTGTACAAACAGCTTCCATCTTCACTCCGATGTCATCTGCTAGATTTTGAGTGTTAAGTTTGGTCAAGTTGAGTGGAGGGTATCTGGAAAGTGCGTCTGACCCTTTGTTCTTGGTGTATCACATGGTGAAATTGTATGGCAGTGTATTTTCTTTCAGGTTGAAAATTCTGCGGTTTGTAATGTCATTCAATGATTTGAAGAATTGAGAATTTGTACAAGTGGTTTGTGATCTGTAGAGACCAGTAAGGTAGGGTATCCAAGGATATAGTACCGAGTTTTATGGAGGGCTTAAGCGACTGCTAATGCTACCCCTACAATTGGTGCATACCTACTCTCAGTTGATGTTGTGAATCGACTGTCAACTAGGCTGAGGTGCCAACCTGTTATTCAAGGGGGGGGGGGGGAGAATGTTTGGGACGCGGGTGGGGTGGGGGGGTAGAGAGAGAATTTTTTGGGGTGGGGGATGGGGGGGAATTATCAAAATCTTCATCCTGCGGGGGTGCTTATACAATATAGGACCCGGAGGCTTCTGAAGTATATGGACCTGGGCGGGGGGCTTCTTCTGCAGTATAGGCACCAGGGGGGGCGCTTCTACAGTATAGGACCAAAGGGCTTCTGCAGTATAGGAACCAGGGGTGCTTCTACAATATAAGACCCGGATGCTTTTGCAGAATAGGGACCATGGGTGCTTATGCAGTATAGGGACCAGGGCTGCTTCTACAGTATAGGGACAAGGGGTGCGTCTACAGCATAGGACTCAGCACCGGGGGTGCTTCTACAATATAGGACCCGAATGCTTCTACAGAATAGGGACCATGGGTGCTTATGCAGTATAGGCACCGGGGGTGCTTCTACAGTATAGGATCCAGAGGCTTCTGCAGTACAGGGACGGGGGGGGGGGTGCTTCTGCAGTATAGCCACCGGAGCGCTTCTATAGTATAGGACCCAGCATCGGGGGTGCTTCTACAGTATAGGACCCAGCGCCGGGGGGGGGGGGCCTTCGTCAATTTAGGACCCAGAGGCTGCGGCGTTGTCCGGGAGAAAAGTGCTACTGTAGTGTTTCTCTTCGGACTATTGTGCAGATGAAAAGGAGGGGGATCGGTAAGAGTGATTTTAGTAGTGCTCTGGAGGCCGTCTTGAATTTCTAAATACTCGGCGTTGTCCGGGAGAAAAATGCTCAATATCCTATTTTGCTTGCGGAAAGGAGGACGGAGAGCCCCGGGCAACGCCGGGTACCCCTGCTAGTTATACCTAATTGCTCAACGGCTTCCTTGCATGAGAACGCCTTGGTCAGTTTTTGTGAGAGGTAGACTATTTGTTTGCATCATCTTGCTTGCCCTGTTTTGTTTTTAACCAAAATATCAATGATGATTCTGCCTTCTACCCCTACATCTTCTTGTAGGACTCCTAATTGATAATCTGACTGGCATGATGTCTTGTTTTTATAGACCATGGAATGGGCAGTGGCTAGTGATATAATGCAGCTTTGACAGCCAAAGTCAGCAATCATGGGTAGTGTTGTTGGCTTTAGAGGTGTTTTGGGTATGTTATTACCAAATTGTGCATGTTCATCGAGTAATGGAGTGAGTTTTGCCATGACAGTTGGGTGTGGTTTTGAAGGACAGGGAATCCACTTGTCTTTGTAGATGTGATGTTCTACTGGAGTGATGACTGCTAACTGGTTTTTGGAATCAGAAATTAGGCTCAAATTCTTCTGATTCCGATACCTCAAAAAGTTCCAATTTTCTGATTCCTGGTTCTGATTAATCATCCAAACACTAATATGTATACAGTCACTGTCTATGTTTTCTGTTTTAAAGAATGACATCAGCATTTATAACATCATAAAAATCTTCTTGGCGTCTTTCACCTGTCTTTGTGACATCATCCAGTGTGCACAGGGACAAGCAAAATCCACAGAGTTTTAATAGTAGATAGATATACATTTATTATTAATGAACTTGTAATGCAAAATTACTCCGCTTGACGGTTCACTTTTGTATTCCTTTTTTGAGAAGAGGTGGGTTTCTCCTGAAATTATTAACAGATGTTACACCATCTCGGATATTTTTATTAATATTTAGCAGTAAGTTTCATATTTACTGATTTGATATGTGAAAGGTCTTTTGAAAAATAATTAAATTTTATTCGTAACCCAAATACTGTCTTCGATTGTTCGTTTTTGTTCCTACTTTCTTTCACCATTCCAGTTTTCTGCATTGCTATCAGCCTTCATAAATATCTACATGCTACTTACCAGCAATGCTTCAAGCAAACTACCTTCTCTTTGATCACAAAAATTATATTTAATGTCTGTTAGTCTTTTGTATTTTTGTACTATGTGTGGATGTGTTGCATAACAACATTCATTTTTTAACAGGTTAATATCCAATTAAATTGTATTTGTACAACAATGTTCTAGTGTTATTGCTTACATGCTATTTTTGGATAGTGCTACATATTTTGAATAGGTATGTTTCATGGTATGTTCACAATTGAAGCAAATAATTACAGGAATTAATTGAAGTTAATGTCGCAATTGCCGCTTTACTCTAAGCTTTTGTTACTTGGTCTTATAATATTCTACTCAATCTTTGTTTGAATTTGTGAGATGAAGAATCGTAATTGACATTTTTTCCATTTCGACTGCTATTCTTGTCTCGGTTGATAGTCATGTTTGATATGTCTGCCGCAGTAACCTTCTGGCAATTCCAAACGAAACCTTTAATTTAATGGGCTAGATTAATCTCGTTCAACAGACGACGCTTTTTCTTACATCTTCCAATCAGCAAATTGCTGGTTAACAGTTTAGATCAATCCAGTCGTTCATGTGTCCTGTAAACGGAATTTTCTGACAGCTTGTATCCAATGAATTCCTGAATCCTTTTCTTGTATTCCTAAATAAAATTGCATGGGATGAAATATACAGTTCTTAATCATGTTCTCATCTGTGAAAGCTTTGAGATATATCTCATAGAATGGTTTAATTCTGAAATCTGTTCGGATGTTGTATAGACCTTGTTAGGTCTTCTGAATATTTTTGAATAAAAGTTTGATTCTTCAAACTATGATTGTGTGTGTGTGTGTGTGTGTGTGTGTGTGTATATATATATATATATATATATATATATATATATATAGATAGATTTTTGTAGGTACAAAGTTTTAATAAGCAGTGAAATAATGTTAGACGTACTGCCATTATTATCTATAATGAGGATGTTTTTTTTAATTGTTTTTTATGATTTATATTATAAAAGAGGAAAAAAGAAACACGAGAAGGGGAACAAAGATGAATCACTTCATAACTTTTTCTTCTTCCTCTATAAGGATTTTGTTTTCCTTTTCCAAACGAGTATTGAGGAAAAAAAAGGTAATATATATATACTTAAAATAATATATCTCTATTTATATAAAATCAGGTATGTGGATCTTAATATATTTGTATGCACAGAGTTCACTCCTAAACTAATTAATCGATAATTATGAATTTTGGAACACAACTGCTATGTGTAAAGGGTTGTAATGTGAGCTATGTTTAGTTTGATTTAGTTTTATGCAAAGATGGTAAAAAGGGGATGGATGTCCTTCGTGAAAATTCAGATGCCTCTAATTTTTGTGAAAATTTTAACAATAGGTATTAAACATCAATTAATAAATATTCCCCAAATTTCAGTTTCTTTTGGAGTATTTTAAAGGGTTTTAGAAGGCATAATATGGCCACAACCTCAAGTTTTAGATATTTTCTCAAATCAAAATTATGTAATGGATTTTGATCAAAATTGGAACGTTTTTATAGTTACGCAGTGTTCACTCCAACTTTCAACCAGTTAGTCTTTGATTTTATTACCTGCTCACTGCCTATTCATTAATTTCAATCAATGAATTTCCTCTCTTTGTTTAAAAAAGGTTTTGCCCTTCTTCACTTTAAGTGTGTTAAACAAGGATAAGCCCAGCAGTACGGAGTCATGTGATTTCGTTAACTCTAGCCATGTTTAATTTTTCTTTACATTTTACACTTTACACACTAATCTATAAAATTTATTAACACTATAAAAGCTTTTAGTTTTTTATAGTTTGTTTTTATCTACTTTTAAAAAAAATATTAAAATTATCCATTCACTTTATTTTTATTTATTTTAATTGCGTTTATTTTTAAAATTAATTATCTAAAATTAAAGTTTTTTTTTTTTTCGATGTCTACAATTTATGGCAATTTCATTTTTGTGATTTTTTTTTTTTCATCTTTACTCTTAAAAATGTATAATTTCTCGCTCAAACATAAGTTACACTAATCGTCTCAGCCAACATTAAGATTTTTCATTCATTTATTGGTGATCGCTTGTTATCCTTATGTTTCCAAATATGGTTTGATAATGATGTCATTAAATGTGCCTGTGATTTAAATATTTTTTGATCCCACAAAATTCAATCTAACCATATCAGATTGGAATAAATGTGAGCATTTCTAAATGTTAAAAGTAATTGCAGTATTTCAGCATAGTTACATTGACACACCAGTTCTCAGTAAATCACTGAAGTTAAGTGATGTTGAGCTTGGTCAAAACCAGATGGGTGACCATTTGTGAATATCAAGCGCTGTATGTGACGCCTTCCTCCAAAAATGAATGTTGTTCAAATTCATTTCCCTTGACTGGGATAACTTGCGACTAGGGACTGCTTGTTAATTTAATATTCTCTAGAAATTCCTTCTTAAAGGACAAAGCCAGCTTAACCTAACTAGGGTGAACGCTGCACCAAGACAGGAGGAGGAGGAGGAGGAGGTATAGGTTGATGTGACTCTCCTCTCAAGTGGGTTTATCATTTCTATAAAAAAAATGATCTCACTGTTTATGACCTAATTGTGGGAACTCTTGGGTGTCTATAGTTTTCAATAAAATATTTTATTTATGAAGTTTTGTAGACCATAAATATGTGCCAGCTAACTATAATATTTTGTCAGCTTTCCATATTTACTTGTCTCCCCACGAGAACAAAATAAGACACAAGATCGGTTTTTAATATGGTGGAAAATCCTCAAACGGACACTCTGAATGGGAACAAAAATACCTGAATAGTTCAGTCGACACTTCCTCATGAATGAGGGTGCCTCAGTCAGAGTTAATGCCTGAGAGGATTTGTTTACCTTTCTCCCACTAAACAAGTTTAGGCACAAGGTCAGTTTATAGTTGGAATCCAGCTGCCCCAAAATGGGGCACTCTGGTCTAGCTACAAAAATACCCTATTTGATCCATTGGCATTTCCTCACAGAACACCAGGAAATAAACAATCAAAATATTTATAAAAAATATGTTTCACAACATAATTCTTTTGTCTTAAATAAATTATTTTCATATAACTCACTAAAAAACTTTACTTCTTTTCATAATAGTACAAATGTTAATCAAATTTGGATGGATGGTAACTTTTAATGCCGCAAAGAAAAAGCTACTTTCTTTCAATAACTACAAGAAACCTCTTCAACCACCAATTGTCATGGCAAATAGCACCCTGCCTGAGAGTTCATCATTCAAACTCCTCGGCCTAACTTTGACAGATAACATGAATTGGAATAAATACATTGAAAACATTGCCTGGGCTGCTGCAAAGAAGGTGAGCTCCCTCTACCGTGCCAGTAAATTTCTCACACTTGACATTATCCTATATCTCTACAAAGCGACCATCGGTCCATGCATGGAGTATTGTTGCCACATCTGGGCTGGTGCATCATTCGCTAGTCTCTCCCTCTTAGACAAGGTCCAAAAAAGAGTCACCAACTTGATAGGGCCTTCACTATCCACCAAGCTCCAGCCCCTGTCCCATCGCCGCAATGTTGCTTCTTTGTGCCTGTTTTACAAGTACTTCAGTGGATTATGCTCTGATGAGCTTGCTGCTCTGGTACCCCCACGACGTAAATTCACTAGACCAACCCGACAATCTGCCAAATCCCATCCATACACTGTGGAGGTCCCCAGATGCCGAAGAGCTTTCTACTCCAAAAGCTTCTTTCCTCGTGCTGCTGGACTCTGGAACTCCCTCCCTGCTCTCTGCTTTCCTGACATTACAGACATGCAGAAATTTAAAACTAATGTAAACAGACATCTTGCTGCACAGCTCCTAATTTAGATTACCCCCCCCCCCTCCAAACCTTCACCCTTTTTCTCAGTAGCCCCTTACGTCTACAGTGGTGGCCTGCCTTGTTTGGGGTGAACTATGATAAAAAAAATTTAAAAATTAAATTTTATTAAAATCTGAAGGATTTTTTCCACCGTGATTCCTTTGATATTACATTTGGTAGTAATAGCACTATAATGAATGATTTCAGGTTTGAAAAATAAAAAGAAACATGCAGTGTAGTTTTTTAGTATATAATAAACACCCATAACTGCACCATGGCTGGATTTAGATAAATAGGTGAAACCACACCCTTGGAAAGTTATGGTGATTATTTAGTGAAATAGGAGTGGTTTAATATATCACAATTTCTTTTACAATAGAAAACAATTAGGGCATGTAGATATATAGAGACCAGCTTTAAATAATTTATGAACTCAAAACGAAACCTAGTTTAGTGGAATAGACTACAACAAAATATTTTACAGAAATGTGATACTTAGAAGGCAATACAATGCAAAGGTGTGACGGATAGACACAAGTTGAAGCAAATAAGACATATAATGGTGGAACAAATTAAATAGTTTCACCCTTAATACAATGTATACATACACATATATATATATATATATATATTTATTTATTTATTATTTTTTTTTTCACAAACACACATGTATCTGTTTATTTACACAATGTTACAATGTTATGTAATACCTGTATCAAGATGGTCTGGTGGAAACTCTGTATGATATAATATTTCGGGAACTCTTCACTTCTTCAGAACCGTGCTTAAAAGCGTGCATTAATAAATTGCAATTTTCCTTATATACAGATCTTTTTCTTCATTTAAGAATCTGATTTTCTTGCTTACAGATAAGCAGGTGAATTCTTAAGAGAGGCGGCTTTCTACCATCCAATGTATTTATTGTAAATCAAATTAACCATCACATCAAATTTATACCTTAAAAATGTGCTCACATCTAAATCAAAAAATTGTCATTTCATCGAATATTATTTCTAGAGTTGGAAAAATAATTGTTTTAATAATTTATTCTTTTAATTGTGTAATTTGTTCTATTTCCATGCTTCACTCTGTTATAGTCACGTTTTGGCTGCTGTACCTTTTGTCAGTAAGCAGGAATTTCGAACTGAACCCATTATTTAATTTGCTGTTCTCATTTTGTATCACATTTTTTTTTAAATTGATATAAAAAGAACTTTATTATTTAACTAATCCCGGAAGAATTAAAGAATCCAAGAAACTCATGCTCCCACCTCTGAACCCCATATAAATATTTTTTCTCGATTTGTTAAAAAGCTATAAATATTAATTGTAGTGTTCTGTTATTATTAAATTTATGAATAATAATAAACATTCAAACGTTCAAATTATTTCATAACTGTAAAAAAGTATCCTTGCAGCAATGTACTTATGTGTAGGTGGGAAATTTTTTGTGGGTAAGTAATTATGTCTATACACAAACACTGGAAGGAAGGTAGTCAAATTCTACCTTCCTTCCAGTGTTTGTGTGAATGAATGAAAAACAAAATACATGTCCTTCATTAACCCTAACACACTTTGTAAGTTT
The DNA here is from genome assembly GCA_963556195.1 of Sepiola atlantica. Taxonomy (NCBI): domain Eukaryota; kingdom Metazoa; phylum Mollusca; class Cephalopoda; order Sepiida; family Sepiolidae; genus Sepiola; species Sepiola atlantica. Next base: position 60,588,871 of record OY744520.1, read on the forward strand.
GGATGACAATACAAACAAAAAGTAAATGAGGGAAATGATGCATGCGCAGTAGGTGTACCGGAACTGTGAAAAGTCAATTTATAGTCTAAAGTAACAATAAGAAAATTTTACCCTAAAATGTCCCATTCGGTCTTGTCAACACTTCCTTCAGGATTAGAATTCCTCAGGTGACAAGCGATAAACCCATCCCCCCCTCTTAAAGGAGATGATAATGCATGTTACCTTTAGAGCTGTGATAATTTCTAAATTACGCAATAACTTCTCAATAACAGGTAATATTGTTTGTGTGAATCGTTATGAGCATAATTCAAAATAAACAGCTGCAACATTTATCATATTCAAATAGGAAGACCGCGTTGGTTTGTAACCCTTTGAAAATCAATACTTTACGAAGCTAACAAAAATAAAATGAGTAGTTAAATGTAACCAGTGTCAGTCGGGAATCAAAATTTTGTTATGCAAAAAAATACTATATAGAATGTAGTAAAAGAAAAAAGAAGGAAATAAAATAGGATTGTTTATGTAAGAATAATTTTAGCGAGTATTCATGAGCTGTTATTATAGTATATTGACACCGAAGGCCACATTGTGTTAGAAATCTGCCGATCTGTTATTCTGATATGTGTAGAATATAAATCTAAGCATTCTGAATGTATTGAATTAGTATGTTTCACCGTGATATGTGTAAGTAACAATGATACTATAAGAGGAAAAATAGAAACTTTAATAAGTAGCTTAATATATCCGGCATGACCTGGGAATCAAATTTTAGTTTACATAAATCATATGGTTTGAAAACTGTAATAGGAAATGTAATAAGAAATAACGAGTAAAAAGTATGAATAATGAAGCGACTGTTAACGAACTCTTGTCTTATTAAATCTGAAGACCATTCTGTGTTCACTGAGTGCCAATCTGCTAATCAGTTATTCTGTCACCTGAGAATGTAAAAGAAAATCTTTGGAATAACTAATCAAAAAACCCAAAGAAATTGTAGGTGAAAGGAGTATTCCATATTTAGGTGTATAATATAGAGTAGCAAACAGATGATAGCAAGATCGAAAATATAAAATAATAACTGTGCTACGAAGATATGTGTCCTCTAAAGAAGACTTCCTGGTGAATGTGGGTAGCAGTGGTAGCAGATCTGAGAATGAGAGTGAAAATTCCTTTGACTTCCTGTATAGGTGATTACCTTACAAGCTGTCAATCCAAAAATGATTGACAACAAATGAAACAAAACCCTCTTTTCTGAAAACACGCATCGAGAATTAGTCTAAATTGATGCTCAAGCAGATTTGCGTATGCAGGTTTTGAATAGAAAACTGTACTGATCAATTAAATAAAGAAAAAAATCACTTTATAAGATTTATGGAAGAATTTTAAAAGAAAGTTCATGTGCTAAATATGCCATATTGTTTATATTATAAGCTCCTTTTCAAATACTCATCTCAGTAAAAATGATAGTTGAAATAATGATGCAGTGATACTGACTATGCGATATACCTAATTAACATAAGAGTAGGAAAGTGTACATAGATATTTCTCTCTCTAAGAATAAGGTTAGAAGAAGCTTGACTAACCGCTAACGAGATTAATCCTACACTTCTCAACAATGACGTTGATTCCAATTGTCTCTTGAGGATTCTAACTTTGTGATACATGGCTATGATGTTTTGCTGCTAGTGCAAGAATTAAAAAGTTAAAACAGGAGAAAATGAAATAACAGATTTATTTATGGATGTGATGCCATAATGAAAGTATCCACCATGACGTATCCCACAAACCTTGAAGACCTGACTTTCGAAAAAATAAGTCAGATCATAGGAAGAAATATGAAACCCAAGAAAAGATTATTCGTGGCCGAAAGACGGAAGTTTATGTCGATGAAACAAGAAAGCGACGAATAAATCTTATGAATATCTACACCATCTATGAAATGTGAATTTGAAAAACTCTGACAAGAAGTAAAGACAATTGAAGAGGGCTTAATTCAATTGAAGGTATGTGAAATGCATCGCATTGATATTAAATAATGGAACAACTATACACAGAAAATATGTCTTTAAATACATGCATTGATTTTATACAAAAATTAATACAGAAATACAACCAGTGTAGAAGTCAACCAAATTAAAAAATATCCGGCAATACTTAAAAACGATTTAAAGAAAATGTTGGTATTGTGGACCTGAACACAAAATAAAAAGCATTTGGAAAGACTTGTACAAATTGCTTAAAAAATGAACCATTTTCAAGCAGTATGCAAATTCAAAACGAAAAAAACGTTGAAAGAGTTGAAGAGAACGAAACAACTATGGAAATCTTTTCATTTGTAAAACAAAAATAAAAATGTGGAGAAAATTGAACAAAATAAAAAAGAAATTGTACTAAAAGTTAAAATTAATAACGTTTTGGATATTCAAATTGATACTGGTAGTGAGGTTACACTTATCACCCCCCAAATTCTGAGAATGCATTGGAAAGCCAACTTTATGAAAGCAATTTACAATTTCGCCAATTTGATGGGTGGTTTGAAGGTTCCTTGGTGTTAGATAGATTTGAAGTAGTACCTATAATTGTTATATTGTGTGAAAAGAACCACAGATTTATTGTACTAAACATAAATTCTACCAAATTGATTAATAAGATAAAACTGGAAAAAAAAAAACTGGAAAGGTAAACTATGAAGAGAGTTTATAATTAAAAGAAAATGTTACCTTCTCTTACGAAGCACGAAAATTATCAATACATTTGTTTCCATTAGTTGTAGCAAAATTACGAAAATAAATAGAACAGAATCTTCTTGAAGATGTTCCACCTGGGAGTAACAAATGGGCATCGCCCATTATAGTTTATAGAAAATCAGATGTAGACATACGTATATGTGGAAATCATAAAATAGGTGTTTGCTTGAATTCATATCCTCTACCTAATGTTGAAGTTGCATTATATTAATTGGTAGGAATGAATGTTTTTACAAAAATATATTTGAAAACGGCAATTCACCAAATACCAATAGACAGTAACTTCAAAGAAGTAAGACAGATAAGTACGCCAATAGGTTTACTAAAATGGAAAAGGATGCTATATGAGAATAAAAACAGCAAGCTCCATATTTCGAAGGGCTATCGAATAGGTTTTAGATGATATGAAAAATATGGTCTGTTAATAAGACGATAAATGCATAGGGGCTATTAATGAAAATGGATAAAAAAAATAAAAAAACAAAAGAAAAAACGATATAATCTTAAATAAATTAACAAACACTGGAATGACAATAAATGAAAATAAATGTGTAAACAATAGTAGTAAAATATGCTTTTTAGGTTATTCCATTTCGAAAGAAAGAATATTGTCAGACCAAGCCTGAATAGAAAGAATACTAAAAATATCTATATTTACAAATAAAAAAATTACTTTAATCTTTTTGGGGATTATTAAATTTCTACAGGCAATATTTACAAAAATATACAGACTTGACTGAACCGTTTGCAAATTTAAAAAAAAAGAATGTTAAATTCATCTGGTCAGAGGACCAACAAAATGCTTTGGATAGATTAAAATTAATTATGACAAAGAAACCAATAGTGAAAATTTTTGATCCCAGAAAGGACATTACGTTAACTACGGATGCAAGGGAACATTCGATATCTGGAATATTATCACAAAGAAAGACATCCAGTAATGTATTTATCAAAAAGATTGACGAATACTGAATTTAATTATTCAAATATAGAAAAGGAAGAGTTGGCTATTGTGTGGACGATGACTAGAGCTCGACGATTTTTAATTTGAAAAAATTTCTTTTCAGAAGTGATCATAAACTATTAGAGTTCATATTCAATCCAATAAAAGAATTACCTAAAGTCACAACATCAAGAATACTAAGATGGACAATAAGATTAATGGCATTTGACTTTGATATAGAATATGTAAAAAAAAATTCAATTCCACACATAAATGCACGGTCAAAGTTGCGATTTTACAAGGAGTCAAAAGATAAAACAGAAGAAGAATTTGAAGATACGTTCTTACATTGGGTAGAGACTGATGGCTGCAGAAACTCAAAATGATCCAGTTCTAAGCAGAATAACATATAGAATAAGATAAAAACATATGGGGAAATTGTTTCAGGGCGGAAAGATCCTATAAAGAAATGAGACACAAATTAATAATAATAAATGGAATGATTTGTAATGGGAATTTGATAATTCCCCCAGCAACACAAAGAAAATTAATGATAAAAAGTGTATATATATATATATATATATATATATATTTATTTTAATGGAAATCACTCCAGACAAGGCATGGAGCCATTTGATGTAAGGAGCTAAAAAAATAAAACTACTTCAAGGTCAAAAAACTAGCCAACGATAAGTGTTATATGGATAGATTCTGACCCAGAAAACAGCAATTCTTCCCCCTTTGTCAGAAACATTGTTCATGGAATGTAAGGACTAAAAAAAAGGACACAATAAGGGAAGTGAGAATTACGAGGCTACTGAAATAAACCCACGGTCCACTTTCTACTCTCCTTAAGTAGATATACAGGTGGATTCATAAGTCACTTCACTTAGCTATTTAAAATGATTACCATATGAAGCACAAACATACTATGAACTTTTGCTAATTGTTATCTTACTCTCTAATTACTGCTATTTGTTATTTTAAATTTGTTCGTTTATATACTTGTTTCTATATATATTTATTTCATAATCAATCAAATATGCTACAAAGAGTCGTAAATTCCTTGCAAAAAAGAATGGAGCTAATGCATGCAGAACGAAGGTGGAAATTTTGAAAATTTGCTGTAATTTTAAACTCCCATAAATGAATTTGTTGAATAAACTTTCTGTTTTGTATTACCGTATTTTTTAACTTTAGAATTTCAAAAATAAATAGCTAAGTGACTTATGAATCACCCTGTACATATAATATACACTGTGGAATAGCGGCCACACAAAAAAGGATAAAATAAGAGGCTGCTTTTAAGCTAACACGCAATACCACATGCTGGAATACTAGAAAGCCTGTCAGCTTTAATGGGATGACAAATTAGAGCTCGATGTCCTATTCCACAAGTGAAGAAATGTTGTATGAAGAATCAAATCCGCAAAAAAACAGAATTTATGCTAAAAGGCCACAGCATAGCTATATTAAATAAAGAAATGTTTGCGTGTGTGTGTGTGTGTGTGGGGGAAGCAGTGTATTAGCCCATGCAGATTAAATAAGGTTACAGGTCGAATATAAAGAGCAAAATGATGAAGAAATCTCTAAGCTAAATAGCCAAAGGTGCCAAATCAGTAAGCAGACCGATAGAGAAAAGGAGAGAGGATGTTGATTATGTGACAAATGTAGGAAGGGAGGGAAAACTGAAAATGAAGCTCAAAATAAGATTTTTTTAAAAGCAGAGAGAAAGTGTTGGTGCCGGAGATTTAGTAAGAGTTATTTCGACGTTTGAGGAACAGGAATTCTGTTTGAAGTTTGGATTGCCATTGTGGCCTTTTTTTCTTATCTCTTTTTCTCCTCCTTTCTCTGTCACTCTTCCTTTCTTCCTCCCCCTTTCTCCCTCTCTCTGTCTTTTCTTTTTTCTTTCTTTCCCACTCTCTGTCCTCCTCTTACTCTCACTCCCTCTTTCTCTCACCCCCTTCTCCTTTCTTCCCTCTCTCTGACCACTTCTGTTTCCCCTTCTCTTCTCCCCTCCTCTCGTCCACTTTTGTCTTCCTGTCTTCCTCCTCCTCTTTTTGCCATATATCTTTATCAATTGTCACCCAATTTGAAAGGAGTAAAATCGATGTCAAACAAAATGTTCCAATTTTTTCCATTGTTTTCTACTTCAACTTTCATTAAATCACACGATTCCCCCTCATTAGGCATTTGCAATCTAATTCACGAAATATGGAATGGATTTGCTTATCAAACATGAAACATGAAGACATGTTATGTAAATAATAAAAGAAAACAAACAGCTTCCTATGAAAGTTAGAACACTTTTCGTCGTTTTTATTTATTATTCATTTCTTAATTTAGTAGCTTGAAGCTACACAAAACGGCTTTAATAAAAGTAATACAAGTTATTTATTTACAGAAAAAAAAAAAAAAAAAAAATAGACTAATCATATAAAACAATTTACAATGCAGTAGCATTGAAAACAACTTGTTATTGTAGGTAAATGTTGGCAATAGGAACAGTTCAATTTTACATTATTTATAGTTGTTTTTGAATTTAAAGTTAAGGTTCCCTTTGGCTCTGTTTTTATGGGACTACTTAATTTCTCTAATTGATCCCAGCATTTTTCATTTTGATGAGTGAATGCTTCTATGCACTTCTGGAAGGATTCTGTTCAGATGCTCATCATCTCTATTATTATAGTCCCCTTAGTGGTTTCCATGTTGATCCCCTTGGACATGGAGGTTGTTTCAGTATGGTTATCTTTTTTGGTTGTCATCATTCATTTGTCACATAGCTGAACGACCAGAAAAAGAGGAGCCGGTGAAGAAAAATGCGGTGATTGTAGAAAGCTAAGATAACAGTTATATAGACTCCAAAGATAATAACATCTATTCTATCGCCTATCACGCTAGTTACTTTTCAGATCGACGTATTGATGATGTATTTTTACCCTTAATAGCAACTTTAATAGTTTTGTTACATACTTTTTAAAACTTTAATTTCCTTAAAACTGTAAATGCCTGACACTGGATCAGAGGTTTCGCTCCCCAAAACATAAATTTTTGAGGAGTTGAGAACAACAAAAAGGGGAACTGAGGGATTCTAATCTAACAGTTACTCTGGCCAATTAACAAAAGATGGTATTAGATAGCATGGTCCATTTACCCGTTTAAGTGAGGAAATTAAAAGCTTTGTCGAAGCTGTTTTTCACTCCAAACTTGGATCAGGGTTTGATATATGGCGCAAATAACATTTGCCCAAATAACATTTCACCCTTATCAACTAAAGGTAAGAGGGGTAAATATACTACTTGGTATTAATACCAGCAGTGGTAAAATCGACGAATCTATCGAGAGAGAAAGTATAGTTGCCGCCATGCATCATAACTTCATACACTGTTAGAGCGGTTCTTGGACTGACGGAGGGGGGCTCCGTCAGTTCAAGACCCCAGTCCAAAATTAAGAAACCTGTGATAGAGGCAGTTATGGTGTCACCCCCACTTACCCACATCACAGATGCCTGTGGGCTGTAGGAGCCTCAAAAACACTGTCATCTTTCCACCACACTATCAGGCCAAAAAGGAACTTAAAATGAATAAAAGGCCAATCACGCCCGAAACCCGAATAAAATATCTAAAAAAAAAAACACTTTAAAAGATTCCAAAATTACCCCCACACAATATAAAATTAGCAATAGCAGACAGCAAAACAGAAAGGCTGTTTGAAACGGCAGAGAAATTTCTGTGAGAGTGCACTGATCAAGATCTAGACAATAAAAAAAGAGAAGAAAAAAAAACTGTCAAAAAATTAATGACATTTAAGCAAGAAACAAATGAAATTAATAAAGTCAAAGTAAATGACTATCAAAAAAGTGTGGGGGGGGGGGAATTAATATTTTTGTTTTGTTCTGTTTTTTTTTTTCGAAAAGAAAAAACAGGAAATAAGCTTATGTTTCGGGAGAGAACAACAGAGAGTAAACACATAAATAAATAAAATAATAAATTCGAAAGTTAAAACGACTATTACTTATGAAAAAAAACGAGAACTGCACAAATTATATTATTGTGCCAGGAAAACAAGACGTTATGCCCTTTGTTAATTAGAGCAAAAGTCAGAAGGGGGGGGGGGCAATTATGGCACAACGACAGCGTTACGCTTCAAAATGTCAGCTGCATCAGATGGTCGAGTTGTTTATATCAAAGCAATGAGGTCGCTGGGTGCTGTCAAGATGTCAGGTTAAATATCAACAACTGTCGACTGCCAGGTTAAAGATTAAATCACTGTCACTGAGGATATGTTGAAACTGACAACAGCAACGACTGTATTTTTCTGTCTCTTTCTTTTTTGTGATGTATACTTGTTCTTTCTCCCCGCTTTATCATAGCGAGGGAGATATTAGCAGTTTTGTGTTTGCTTTCGTACGCGACGGGTCACACAGAGCCACTCGTCTGACTCTACTTTCAAGTTTTAATTCTTCAGTAAAAATAAGTCATATTTTTGATATATAAAAATGTGTTGTCGCTCCTTTACGGTGTTCGATTGCAACACAGTGATCCCAGCCAGATAATTAATTCTCAGGAGAGAAATAATGACAACTAACAACTGGTCATTCCCAACCAAATATCCAACAGGGTATAACCCCTTTTATTAAGGGAATGTGCTTATCATTTGATACTAGGGGAGCTGGGTACAGTGCCAGGACGAAAAGAGCCCTTCAAGAAAAGTGCTCAAGGCGTGGACCAGAGAGTTCACACTCCCCTGGCAAGCGACATTGTCACAGTATGTTACATTTGTGTTCTGAAGAAATAAACAATAAAATGAAAAGTGTCCTTGATTTTATACCATATAATTTTTGTATTTTTGCATGGTTCGACATGTAAGATCGTCGTCAATACAGGAAGTCAGAGGAATTTTCACTCTCATGCCTAGATCTCTTACCACTGCCACTCACCTTCACCAGTCGCCATAGGACATGTATTGGAATATCAGGTTTTCAGATTAGCAGAATTCAGATTTTGAACACTATATGGCTTTCGGAGTCGATAACACAATCGCTCATGAATATTCGCTTAAATGGTTCTTACATAAACAATTTTTCTTTCCTTTTTTTCTTCTATATTTTATACATTTTTGCATAACAAAATTTTGATTTCCGTACAACGTCAGTTACATTTAACGAATCGTTTTGCTTCTCAAATGGTTAAAAGCTGTGTGGTTTAACATGCAAGATTCAATAAAAAGAGATGACATGTTCGGTTTAATGGAATGCATGCGTTGTCGCTGCATCTCTCTCCTTAGATGTGGTCAGTGGTGAATACCACCAGCATGACCAACACCACAGACATTGGTGTTGTCAATATAGTGATCATTCCCAACATAGTTCCAATCAATCTCACATTCACTGCCATTTAAGATTTTTTCAATCGTTTTTTGAACACAGACAAATAAACACATACTCATTCATTTTTATTTATTTAGATTATGTGAGTTCTTACTTTTATTGTTCATTGATTTGTGTTATTGGAATTATTTTAAATTAATTTTAAAAAAAAATTTTTTTAAATTATAAAATTTAGAGTTATCTTTCTTCCTTTTTAAAAAAATTATTTATGTCGGACACATTTCTTTTTCCGGTTGACTTTTATTGTCCGTGTTTCGCATATACGGTTTTTAATGTTTAATGTTATTTCTTTTTTATCATTACTAAAATATGGTTTTAAGTAAGGATAAGTTGTTTGAGAGTAATAACACCCCAACTGAAACCTATTTCACTGTAAATAATTTCGAACCAATCATTAAGATATCAAAAAATTTTTTGAAATTTTTAAAAAAATTTTCATGCACCGAATGCAGTTGTTTTTAGAATGGCCCTTTATGTAGAAATTAGGGATTTCAGTTACAGTTTTACAATAATTGTATAATAGCTAAGGGTAATCATTTAGTTTCTTAACGCATGTAACTTTATCGGAAAGACAATATGCAGTAGTTCAAAAATTGTATCTTTTTTTAATTATGACATGCTGAACGTATTGGCGTTAAAATCAATTTAGTATTACGTATGAAATAGGGGGGAAAAAAGCGCTTTTTAAATTAGCCAACACTCAGTTCTTGTAGTTTCTTGACCCATCTTGCATTTTATCAAAAAGAACTGTGTGTCGGCTTATTCAAAAAGTGATTTTTTTTTCCTATTTCATAAGTAATATTAAATTGATTTTAAAGTCAATGCTATCAGCATGTCATAATACAAATTTTATGGTACTTCATATCATCTTTCCGATAAAATGACATGGGTCAAAAACTGTGATTAGCAAAGTATATAAAAATAAATCATTTTTGTGACTTTTCTTTTCGATAATCATGTTCTAAACGATTCTAAAGTACAGTTATCTGTGTGTGCCCATCTAAAAGTCAGAAACTACACAAGACACACTCACTAAGCTAATGTTATTTTTCAGCATTGCCTCAATATGAGCACAATATTTTTGTAATAGTAATTCTTTTGGGGGTCAATAGGAACAAAATTAGTCAAGGGGGATGACATTTAGAGAGCAATCTTTGTCCATCGACCTTTGATGTGAAATATTTGTGATAGAGGGTACATAGAGAGAAGGGAAGTGAGAAGGGCGTAGAGAAAAAGAGAAGTTTTGAAAAAAAATATTGCACACTTAACTCTTCTATTTTATTGTCCATGCCTCTTAGCCATGCTACTTGCTTTCTGCCATGTCGCACTTATGAAAAATCCAGGATATATAATTCTATATTATGGTTATCCATGTATCAACAAAACGGTCCGTTAAGATCTGGTTTTTATTTTCAATGAATAAATACATGGTTACTGGAATCTAACTTTCTATTGTTTATTTATATATATATATATATATGTATATATATATATATATAAATGAATAAATATGATTTTTTTAACATTTATCACTCCTATATTACTAAACAGGTTACTGTTAGTTAAATCAATAATACAACATAATATTTTGAAATACTCTCTCTCTCTCTCTCTCTCTCTCTCTCTATATATATATATATATATATATATATATATATATATATATATATATATATAGTACCGACAAATAATCTCAGGACATTTATTTGTATGACTAATTAGAGTAACTATTTTTTAGACAGTTCATAATAAGTTAATGTTTGGTGTTATACATTTGTAGTTTCATTGTCCCATTTTGTCTCTATATATATGCAATAGTTTTATCGATATTAAGAGTAATTAAAATGATTTAATAAAAAAAATGGATAACTTACTAAAAACGTTTTTTTCTAAAATTGTTATGGACGGGCAAATACGAGGGAAGGGAACGAATGACTGGCTGTTTGATTCGCTTGAGAAAAATGTTGTTACTGGGAGAGAGAGAGAGAGAGAGAGAGAAAGCGACCCCCCTCTCTCTCTCTCAGTAACAACACGATATTTTTCTTAAGCGAATTGATTTCTTCTTTCTTTTGTACTTATTTAAAAGATAAATAAATTTGTATTAACATTAGCAAAAATGTTAATGTTTATCATATAAATATTATACGAATAAATGCAAAAGTTTTAGTCTTGTGTTTACAAGAAACCTTTGAATAAAATGCTTATTTCACATGTTGGTTTCAAGTAACGAGCTGGCTTTGCCAGCTAATATATATATGATTCCTTTTTATCTAATATATATATATATATATATATATATATATATATATATATATATATATATATATGTATTCGTCTAAAGAAGCTTTGAGTCATTTTAAACAAAAAAAAAACGTAAAATGCAGTTTAAATTCCCAGAGAAACTAACTAAATCCAAGATATTGCAGATTTAACATTCGTTGGAAAATTAATAAATGAAAAAAAAAATATATATATATATATAAATAAAAAAAAATATAAGTAAGTAAAAAAAAAGAAAAAAAAAAAAAAAGGGCGGGGGGTTAAGTATCTAAGAGTGAAACAAAAACAGGAGACCTTAAGCGTCTAATATTAACACGAGGATCATCAGCTGTTTACCATGTAACTGTTTCGGAGATTTAAAAACAGGACAGTTATAATATTCATGGCTCTCCAATAGTACTGATAAACTACCATTTCCCCAATAATCAAGTGTTGAAATAATTCAGCTTAAAATTTCACTAATATATACATAAATAAATAATAAAATAATAATGATAATATGTTACCCTTAAGACTACCGTATGATATGATAATTTGCATATCAAATAACGTTAATTATAACAATAATAATAATAAAAATAATTTAAAAAAAAAAAAAATAATATCTAAACACTACACCCAAGAACCATTCTGCAATATGGTAGCTAGCAATAAAATTATATAGGAATTAAAGTTGCATTAAAAAATAAATAAAAAATAAAGCTTAAGTATAACAGAAAGGTAATTAGATAAGAGGAAGGAAACCTAGCCATACAGATCCAAATACCCAATATATAGTCTAAAGAAGCTTTGAGTCATTTTAAACAAACAAAAAAAAAAGAAAAGTAAAATGCAGTTTAAATTCCCAGAGAAACTAACTAAATCCAAGATATTGCAGACTTAACATTCGTTGGAAAATTAATAAATGAAAAAAAAAAAAAATATATATATAAATAAAAAAAAAATAAAAAGGGAGGGGGGGTTAAGTATCTAAGAGTGAAACAAAAACAGGAGACCTTAAGCGTCTAATATATATATATATATATATATATATATATATATATATATATATATATATATATATAAGAATTACTGTTTTTTAGCGATTGGTTTCATTTTCATCAGATTCTAAATCATTCTTTTTTTTCACAAAGATTAAAAGAACAAAATTCTACTAGTTTGAAAATTCGTTATTTCATTCTACAATCTGGATTTAAAAAAAAAAAAAGGACAAAAACCACATGCTGTCTCAAAGACTTCATCTTTTTATCTGTGATTATTCTACAGAAAATAAGAAATTCTGATTTTTGGGGGTTTATTCTTTAATTTTAGTCATTTACATTTACTAGTTACTAGTAAAAAATAACTTTCTCTCTCTAAGCGACTTTTGATTTAGCTTGAAGTTTAATGTAATTTTAGAAACGTATAGTCTTCTCAAGTTTAATACAAATCTCTTTTAACCATTTTTATCTCCTGCTTTGTAAATTGAAACATTAAAAGGTATTTCAATAAAAATTAAAAATGTTAAAAGTATTCTTACACTGCCTCCACAACATAAATTTTTACTTGAAGAAACGGATGAATAAAAAAAAACATACAAGCAGACAGTAAATACAGATTTGTATATAACTAAAAAAGGAAAGGAGGTTCTGTTTTACTCTGTTTAAACTTTAAATCTTTTTAAGAGCACTTTTTGTGCAAATGTTGGACTATATTTTGTTAAAAATGTACTGAAATACATTAAATGAAAAGATAACGAAAAAAGAAGTAAAAACGAATTCTTAATTGTGAAGTTGCTTTCTCAAAATTCCATTGTAAATTTATTTTTCATAAAATAAAACTGGTTTTCATAAATATAGATAAGTGTACACAAAATAAATTTGATTAAATTTAACAAAAATGAAAGTGTTACTTTCAATTGCTTCACTTGAAAATTCTAAGTTCAACAGAAACTATTTAATGACTTTTAGATATTTATCCCTTTGTTTAATGGTTTTCTATAATACAATAAAACTAAAAATGAATAACAGAAAACTTATTCATTAAAACAAATTAAATTTTTTTAAATGTATAAGACAATAGTTTTTAAAGAATATTTAAACTATATTTCATATACATAGTGTTACTGATTTGACATTAACATAATATTAACACAAAATTTGCAATTTTTAAACATATTTACATAAACATAGTGGAACAAAAATTATGGAAATAATTAAATTTTGGGGTGGGTGCGTATGCCTTTAAAAGTATTTTTTTTTTAAATCTGGTAGTTAATATTATTCCAAAGTAAAAAAAAAAAAAAAAAAAAAAAAAACGACTTGATCACTGCTTCATGTTACTAAATATTAGGTTTTAGGTGCTAATTTTGAAACTAGCAGTGATTCGAAACTACCTAGTGTGAGTATACTGGTTGTGTATCGCCGTCTTAGCCAAGGCATTTGGAATTCCCCCAGAAGTTGGACTCTGCAGTGGGTGGTTGAACACAGAATCAGTGAATAATTCTACTTTTTTTTGAAAGAAAACAAATCATGAAAAAAAAAAAGCAGGTAAAGTGCTCTTTAACCATGGTAGGCAATCACCTAGAGATAGTGTCGCAATAAAAGCACTGCTCCCCATCACTCCATGGGGTCGTCGCCAGGAAGGGTATAAAAATCTCACCTCAAATAAAGAAATGACTTCTAAAGAAATTCGGTTGCATTTTAGGCTATGTAGTTTCAATTTTGGAAGGTCGAGTGAGATTAAATTTCTTGAGAGAAAATGTATTGATACTGATGAAGTTGATGGTTGGTAAGAAAACTTGGCTGGAGTGAAGATGCGAAAGATGAGTTTTATAACAGGCTTATTACAGTAACTAGTAAGGTTGATGAGAAGAAAGTACTTGCTGTGGCTAGAAATTTCAATGGTCATGTTGGAAAGACTCCTGGTGATTTTGAGGATGTGCATGGAGAAAATGGATATGGTGATAGGAATACAGAAGAGAGTAAGAATTTTAGAATGTGATCTTGCAATGGACATGTTAGTTGCAAACACCCTTTTAAGGAAAATGAAAAATCATCTCGTTACATATCAATCTGGTACAAAAAGACTCAAATAGATTATCTGCTGGTTAGGAAAAAGGACAGAAAGCTCTTAAGTGGTGTGAAAATAATACCTGGTTAAGAAATCATTACACAGCACAAACCGGTTATTTACAATTTCATGCTGAAGAAAGCTTATGAGATAGAGAAAGTTTATTCGCAGAAGAAAAGTGTGGAGGTTGAATGAAGAACATGTGAAACATGAGTTTAGGGACCAAGTGATGAAGCATTCAACTACCAGATTAACTACAGGATGTGTGGAACAACAGTGGAAGATGGTGAAGGATACATTGTTGGGTGTAACAGACCAGACTTGTGAGTAGATGGAAGGGGCCCCAAGGCATAAGGTAACATGGTGGTTGAATGAGGAAGTTGAGAAGTGTATCAAAGAAAAGGAGAAACAGATAAAAGGTTTAGTGAATAAGGATGCGTGTCTGGAGACAAAGAGGGAAGCAAGAAGAGCAATATATGAAGCCAAGAAGGAGGCTGAGCAAGCCAGGTTTCCAGATATACTACTACAGGATGACCAAATGAACAAAGTATTCAGAATAGGTAAACAGATAGCAAATACAAATACAGATATTGTTGGAGAGAAGTGCATTCGAACTGACAATGAAGTTTTCGCAATAAATGAACAGGACAAGAGGGATGCTTGGAAATGCCACTATGAGAAATTGTTGAATACTGAGTTTCCATGGAACCATGAAAATCTAGAAGTCGCAGAAGCAGTATCTGGTCTAGCTATAAGAATTGAGAAAGAAATGGTACAGGAAGCTGTGAGTAATAATAAGATGAAAAAGGGTAAAGCATTGTTGCAGAAATGTTGAAGGCTTCAGATGAAACTGGCATTGAGATGATCACGAACTTGACAAATCAGATCATAAAAAAGAGGTTATCCCAAAAGACTGAGAACTTAATACAATTGTGAATTTTCACATGGGTAAATGGAAAGCACTTGATTGAGGTAATTACAGAGGCTTAAAGTTGATGGATCAGGTCCTGAAAGTGATTGAGAGAATAATTGAGCAGCAAATAAGAAGTCAGATAAGCATAGATGAAATGCAGTTTGGTTTTATGCCTTTTTTGGTGCTATATTTATCCTGAGACAAATGCAAGAGACGTATCTTAATAAGAAGAAGAACCTATATCTTGCGTTTGTGGATCTGGAGAAAGCTTTTGACAGAGTACCAAGAGAGGTTGTCTGATTGGTTTTACGTAAATTAGGAGCAAATGAATGGTTGGAGAAGGTTGTTCAAGCAAATTATAGAAATGCTCAAAGTTGTGTTCGAATGAACAACACATTTAGTGACAGCTTTAATGTTAAAGGAGGAGTACATCTGGGTTCTATACTGAGTCTGTTGCTTTTCATTTGTGTTTTAGAAGCATTGTCCAGAGTTCTGTATGGGTTGTCCAGAAGAGATGGTGTATGCTTATGGTTTAGTAGTTGCCTGTGAAACAATGGAAGACCTACTTGTTAAGTTTAAGACTTTGAGAAATGCTATCGAAAGTAACAGACTTAGGGTGAATGTTACCTAGACCAAAGTGTTCATCAGTGGTTTTAGTGTTGAAAATATCCCCAGAAGAGGAGAGTTTCCCCTGCTCAGTTTGTGGAAAGGCAGTCGGGTGCAATTTAATTTTTTGTGCATTGGATACACAAGAAGTGCAGGGGAATTACTGGTAGGCTGAGAGATGATAATCAGTTTGTGTGCAAGAAGTGTAAGACAATGGAGATGAATAAGAAAGATGTGCAGAAAGTATATCTGGAATGCAAAGCTATTGAGATTGTTGAGAAGTTTTGATACCATTGGGGCACAGGGTGGAACAGGTGCTAGTGTTATTGCAAGAATTAGGAGTGGATGGAGTAAGTTCAGGAAACTTCTGCTATTACTAACTAGCAGAGTATTACCACTGTCGACCAAGGGAAGAGTATCAGCAGGCATGTGTACACAGTGTGATGATGTATGGAAGTAACACCTGGCCAGTGAGGGTTGAGGACATGCGTTGCATAGAGAGAAATGATATGAGAATGATATGATGGATGTGGAATGTGAATCTTAAAGACAGGCTTAGTTCTGATGACCTTAGAGGCAGATTAAATCTGGACAGTATAGGGAGTTGTATGCAGAACAGGAGACTTCGATGGTATGGCCACAGTTGAAAGAATGGATGAGAGTTCTTGGAGTAGTAGATGTAGAACAGTTGAGGTAGCAGGTTCATTCCACAGAGGAAGGTCAAGGAAATCATGGGATGAAGTGATAAAAATCGACTTGAGGGGAAGAGGGATAAATAAAGACCTGCCAGAGATAGGTTAGCTTGGAAATCCATTTCTTAAAGGCAACACATGCCAGCATGTAAAATGGACATTAAACCCAATATGACGATGATGATGATGATGATGAAAAAACACAACTAAAAATTATTTGTTTTTTTTTATCTTAAACTAAACACATTAATAAATTTAATCAATTCATTAGTTGCACTTATTTATACAGAAGAATAACATCACAGTTAATTATTAAAACAGTCTTTTAAAATATTTCATGCAAATTAGATATAAACGATTAAGCGTTTTGAGAGTATTTAAGGCATTTCTAATGGAGAGTGATTCAAGATGGTGGCGTTTTAATTTTATATTAATGCTCAAATATCCGGATAATTTTGCATTTATTCCTCTATTGTTATTTTCTATCTCAGATTGTTTGATAAATATATTTATAAAAGAGATTCAGGCATTTTTACCATTTATTTTTCTGTTGCTTTTGATTTTGAACAAAATATTTAAAATTTTTTAATTTTTGTAAATGTCAAACTTCTGTAAACAATTTTTTTTCTTTCTATTTTTTCCAGCTTTGCAAGCGATGTCCATTAAGCTGGTCTCCAGCGGAAGTTATAATGTGCGGGCATCCGAAATGGCCCACGATCGCCAGCTAAAGACAGTCACATGTTTAGTACATTTTCTTGATGATACTGAAGAGTATTTCGAAATTGATGTAAGTAACATTTATTAAAAACAAAAAATTAATTGATACACTTTTTACAGCAACAAAGGAAATGATCTAATTTTCTTCATCAATTATATAGAGGTTGACACAAATATTATCTTATTCATCTATATATTAAGTAGTGGTGTTTGATGACACGTCTGATGAATAAATGAGGGTGTACCAAAAATTACAATTACACATGAATGTCAATTTGTTTTCAGTATTTTCAAATGTTATTTTGATAATTATCTAAATTGGATGTTACTTTGGTTTATCTCTATTTATATAAATTCTATTCTGGTAATGTTAATGAATGTATGATTATTTTTAAGGGAACTTTCGACAAAGTGAAATGTGTAGTTATTATTAAAATATTGATAAACTTTACATTTAACAGCGATTTGTATGTTTTATGGCATATCATCCCCTTTATTATTTAATACCAAAGGGTTCCAATTAAAAATTAACTACACTAAATAGTGTAAAAAATTCACGATGAGAACCTATTGTAAACACTTGTAGATGCATTTTTTTTATTATCAATGCTCACAGAAAAATTAAGTTTTAGATTTTGCTATAAAATAGGATATTTATAGACTTTTAGTTTTTAAATTATCAAAATTCATTCATAACTTTTTGAAGTATAAGCATTTGAAGCTGGAAAAAAACATTTTCCTGAAAATATTGAGTCAACATTTTTGTGTTTTCATTAATAAACTTCTGTTAAAAAAACTATTGAAGATATATATGCCAAATTCCATTGCTTTATGTAAAATATGCTGGTGAATGTCATGAAACTATTAAAAAGAAGATAGCTCAGCATTTTAGCACCTCATAAGTTTTAACAAACTGACTCCCTCCCTCAATCGCTCTCACCTAATCTTCCAAAATTAAGTGATTATCAGTTTATCATTCACATGTGTTGTTTTTATGGGAGGGGGAAGGGTCTCTTTTTTTTTTTTTTTAGATAATTATGTGTGGTTTTAAGAGGAGTTTAGTTGGGATGGGGCTTGCCACTCGGACTTAGATTTAGTCGTAGGGCTAAGGGATGTTTTCTTAGGGGGAGGGGGGCTGGCCACTCGAACTTATGGTTACGTAGGTATTACTTGGGATGTGTGGAGGGGCTTGTCACTCGGATTTAGGGTTAGTAATAGGTTAAGTAATTAGAATTTATTTAGATAACTTTTCAGCATGAAAAAGTATCAAAATAATTTGGGAGCTGCCTTAAAAGGCTAGAATGGCCCGGAAATAGGGGATCATTTTACGTTCAATTTATGTGCAAAATTGATCCCCCCTCTAAATTGTAAATTAAAATTTTATTGTTGTTTTTAGTTTTTTCTCTTCAAACTTTTTTTTATGGTTTTCACACGTAATCGCCTAAAATAAAAAAAAAAAGTGGAATCTTTTTTTTTTTTTAAATTGGCAACTCGAAAGTCATTTCTGACTAGAATTAAAGTCTGAAAGTCAAGTATCTTAAAGTATCTTTAAGCTAAGAAAAAAGATGCATTTCTTGAAAGAGTCACTATTTTATAAAATGACCACAAACTGTTTGATAGTCAATTTATTTATTTGTAGAAGGCTAGTTGAATATCAAGAAAAAAAATACTGTCTTTGTTTACAAGCTGCTGATGCTGACATAAGCAAAAAAGTCAATTCTCGAGAATGAATGTATTTTTTTCAGAAAATTTGGTCAATGGTGTGCCTTTCTTATGGATTTCCAAAAGAACGTTCCGGACAGATATTTATGATAATTACATAGAAAAAAAAACTCTCGCTTTCCTTATTTTGTCCTTTAGTCATCACTTTCCATGATCGATCTTTCTGACAAAGGGGGAAGAATTGCTGTTTTCTGGGTCGGACTTATCATTGGCTAGTTTTTGACCTTGAAGTAGTATTTTTTTTAGCTCCTTACATCAAGTGTCTTCGTGTCTTGTCTGAAGTGATTTCCACAAAACAAAAAAGAAACTACACTATCTCAACCAAAATAACAAAATCGAAAAAAAGTGGTTTTATGATATTCATCTTTTTTTTTTTATATCACAGATGAAAAGTTATAAAAATAAAATACACATATAAATAATATTGGTAAATTTATAGATAAAATCAATTTCCTATTGTTTGATGTATGGTTTGACAGAATTTTACGGGTTTATAGCGATTTTATAAGTGCTTTTTTAGATGGATCCCCCAAACATGATAAACAGTGAGCATTGCTATTTCTATTGCTATATCTCTCTCCCAATTGAAGGGAAATGGAGGCTTATATTGTTCCCAATCTTGTGGTCTCTGTGTGTAAATGATAATAAACCGATCTTACACATCTGAACTCAGCTTCATCCAATTTAGGTGATGATAAATAAAACAGATCCAAGTTCAAATCATGTATTTGCTGTTTCTCTTCCCACTATTTATAACTACATTAACAGGAAGACTCAGCGTTGCCCGGGATTGAATGAGGAACTCTTATATCCTCCTGCCCCCATCCCATAACGCCAGATTACCAATTTTATTTTTATTTATTTTACATTTTATAATATTCAATTTTGGTGGTGAGGCCCAAAGATGTACTCATCATAGATTGGATGTGAAAGGGTGTAAGTATAGTGGCATTTATTGAAATAAACTTTTGTAAATTTAATCTTTAACCCCCTTGAGGCACACCCAGCATTTTCCTGAAATCCGTTTTTGCTCCAAGCCCTTATTACAATTTCTATTTGTATTTTTTAATTTTTAGAATTCTCATGTTATAAATAAAATAAAGTTAAACGTATTTCCTTTTTATTGATATCAAGCGTGAATGCAAACCCAACATAATGTTGTCCCCCATTTGATCAAAATAAAATATACTTATCCAAGTAACCTGGATAATTTAGTTTCAGAATATATGTGTTTATAAAGGTCTATTTCCAAAACCCTAGGAGAGGTTTATGAACAAACAAATAAACAGGAATTACAACTTTATAAAGATAAATTGTTGCACAGAGTGAAACATTGTAATGCAAGTGCACTAAATGAGCCTGCATTATAAAAACGTTCATCTTTTAAGAAAAACACAACAATAAAAAAAAATATTTTTTTAAAGATAAATAAAATGTTATGGTTTTTGTTAAAAGAAAAGTATACATTTACAAATGTTTTTTAATATTAAAATGGATGATTATTTGGATTAAATTCAGAAATATAAGATTAGACCTTGGTTTTCATTTTTCTAGCTTAATATTGCAAGATTATCACTAAAATGTTAATGTGACCAATTACCTAGAGTTTAATTGAACTGAGGCTGTTTCAAGTTGGTTTTCAAAAAGAGATTTTGTTAAATATACATAGTGTTGGGTGTAATAAGAAAGAGGAACAGCAGTAGACTTGGGAAAGCTTTATTCAGCATACAGTGTCGATACATTATTAGTTCCTTATTTATAACATTAGTAGAAACAGAAGAGTTCTCCAAAGGGAAGATAATCAAAATAAGGGAAGCTACTCTCAATTACTTATTACATTCGCCTCTATTTTATTTTAATCATAAGAGGACGAAGTTGCTCCATCGACCAGGCTTTTTGCTGGTTCTGTTGGAACGCCTTGGTAGTCTAGTATTGGGAGTAGAATCAGGACTCTGAGTTTCCAGGTATAATGATACGCTGGGATCGATTTTCTCTCTCCGTCCTGAGTGGGTATAAATACATTTCCTTCTGCATGAAGGTGGTTGAAAACGAGTTTTAAATCGGTTTGGGGATGAGCTCGTTTCGGAGCAAGTGGACAATCGTTCACCTCTGGTTCGTTCTGAGCATTGTGGGTTTCTAGAGATGCTATGGACTCCGTATCTGATGGTTATAGAAAGTCCGTAGATGAATCATATGGTGCGATGCGATGCTGGCAGGTTGACCTTCAGCTGAGGTGGAAGGGTCTTGAGTTGTAGGTGCTTCCTCAGGAGATATATTGAGTGCAGGTATATCCCATGCAGGT
This sequence comes from Sepiola atlantica, assembly GCA_963556195.1. Lineage (NCBI taxonomy): Eukaryota > Metazoa > Mollusca > Cephalopoda > Sepiida > Sepiolidae > Sepiola > Sepiola atlantica. Next base: position 60,610,233 of record OY744520.1, read on the forward strand.
GCAAGGTCTCTAAGGGAAACAGTGGATTCTTTTCCATCAGAATATCGTATCAAGACATAATGTGGATTCGCCTCGATCAGTTCCACTTGTTTGTTAATGGGTCATTCTTATTATGACGGACGAAACATCTCAGGAGAACCGTTCCAGGTTTAGAGAGCCATGAAGGAAGCAAAGTACCCGCCAAGCTTCTTCGTTGAAATGAAGAAACCTCTCGTGTGGCGTGGCATTTGTGGCTGTACATAGGAGCGTCCTAATAGCGTACAGAGATTCAGGGAGGAGATCTTCCCAGTGGGTAATCAGACATTTGTGGTTTGCGGCAGCTAGTTGTACGCTTTTCTATATTATGCCATTATAACGTTCACATTGGGCATTAACCTGAAGGTCGTTTGGCTTGTGGCCACTCCTCATTCATGAACAAATTCTCTTAGTTGCTCAGACATAAGAGGCTCCACGGTCTGAATGATGTAGGCTTGAACCCAAAAGATGGCAAATAAAGAGCATAAACACTGTATCATCGAGTTTGCTGATATTTCCGGATAAGGAAATGCGAATGGGAATCGCGAATATTCGTCGATGACGGTTAGCATGTAACGATTCTTATTTTTAGATGGTAGGGGACCCTTAAAATTAATGTTTATTCTCTCAAATGGTTGAGTTGCTTTTATCAGCGTCCCGGTTTTAGGTCTGAAGAACTGTGCTTTATGTTCTGCATTTATTCTACATGATTTTATTATTTTCTTTACATCGTCTGATGGATACGGTAGATTTCTGGTTCATATCACATGTGTCATTCTTGTTATGCCTGGGTGGCACCGTTCATTGTGTAAGATACAAAGCTCATCCGTGTTTGATATCGAGCTACATAACCTCGTGTGTTAATTGCAGCATTCTCTTTACCAGGTCGGTAGATTGCGTCAAAAGAAAAACAGGAGAGTTCTATTTTCTACCTCGCTATTTTATCATTTTTGATTTTGCTTGTTGTCTTGGTGTTGAACATAAATGCAGCAGATTTTTGATCAGTAATTAGTCTAAAATGTCGTCCGATCAAATAGTCTCCACTTTCTGAGTGCCTCCACTATAGCGTAAGCCTCTTTTTCAATTGCTGAGTGTTGCTGTTCTGAAAGCGACAAGATCCTTAAAAAAAAAAAAAAGAAAAAAAAAGCGACTGGGTGTCCAGATTGCCTTAAAGAGGCAGCAATTGCATAATCATCTCTCTCCACCACCAGAGGAATAGCATCGTCTATAGCCGTAATTTTAATATTTTTAAAGGCCTCCACTGCTGCGTGAGAGAGAGGGGAAATTGTTCGTTTGTACTAATGGGTGAATTTTGCTTGAAAAGGAAGCAATCCACTATGAGTAATGCGCAAACATACCAAGGGCTTGTTTTAGGGCATGCATATTATTAGAGATTGGCAGTTTTAGCAGCGGCTTCAATCGTTCTGGGTTTGATGGCATAAATCCTTAGCTACAGTGTATCCTAGTATATTAATGGTGTCTATTAGAGATGGGCGGTTTTACCGAAAAAACGCGGTTTTTCGGTTTCGTCACCATACCGAATACCAAATCGTATTTTTTTTTTTTTTAAACCGTAACCGTTCGGTATTGTGTTTTTACTACAGTAAGCCACCCTATACAAGGAAACACGGTTGAAAAGATTTTCCGATTTGAATAAAATTGAATATTACCAAAAAATGTTATATTAGTAAGAGGACAGATTGAACAAATATATGATAAAAACATTTAATCGACTTGTAGGAAGAAATCTTTGTTTACAGTTTGTTTATCATTAACATTTTGAATTTTCAAATGAAAAAAAGAGAAATACGACAGACACCATGACATCGTATTTTTAGCATAAACTATTTTCAAATGAAAAAGAAAAAATCAAACGCGTTCCGTATGATGTCGAAAATCTATTTGATTCAACTCAAAATTGTAAAATAATTATTTATGTTTGTTTCAGAGTTATCTAAAAAAATAAGTTATTAAAATGAAATTTAAAAAAAATACTTGTTGTAAAAGTAAATAAACGAAAAGTAGCGAGCGAGTATAAACATTTAAAAAGAAAAAAAGTAGTTGCCAATGCTAGTATCACTTTATTCGGATTTTAAAAATTATTTTAAACATTAGGCATTTCATTGTTTACTTTTGAAAAGCCACTTCATACATAAATTGTCATTTCTAGAGAACTATCTCTCAAGTATACCGTTTTCTCTCCTAAAAATGGGTTATTCAAAAAGTAGACTATGCAACGATTTATATTTTACTAAATTGTTAATATGGTATTTATTTAGAGTTGACAATTTATTCGAAAGTTTAATTATTAAACTTTAATCCAAGTCATGAATTCTATGACTAAAATGACCTTAAAGCTTAAAAAATAACTTTAGGTGAATTAATAATCTCTACTTTTTTTTTTAACCATCCTTCCTTTTCCCTTGGCGCGGTTTTCGGGTGTACTACTAGTCTTTTACGCATGTCTATAAAGTTTTATTACCCTGTCTTAAAAACAAATATTAATAATAACTAATCATCACACAAGAGAATGAATAGCTTCCATAGTAAAAATTCTTTTTTCAAAAAAACGAAAAACCGAACCGTAAACCGAGGTTTTAAGGGAAAAAAAACGAAACCGATACCGAAACCAAAATTTCAAAACCGCCCAACTCTAGTGTCTATGCTTATTTAGTGTGAGGTTGTATTTTTCAATCGTCGCCATAAATAGTTTTAGATTACGGTTATGGTTTGCATAATTGTATCCACATATTCTTACATTATCAAAGGTGCCCTCCAATTTTTCATCGCTAATTATTTTGTCCATAATTCGCTGAAAACTGCCAGCACCATTCGTTACTCCAAATGGTATCCTTTTAAACTGTTAGAGACGGCCATTTGCTTCAAAGGCTGTGTAGGGTCTAGCCACTTGGTGATAGGCGCTTCTGAGGTCTAGTTTGGCAATTTCACTTATAATTTCATATATCTATGATAATGGGTAAGCATCCAGTAGGGTAAACCTATTTGTTATTTGAGAGTAATCAATTACCAGCCTTTTTTTGTGGTTCTCGGAAGATGTTATTACAACTTGGGCCATCCATGAAGATTCCCTCATTTCAATGATTCTTTCACCAAGCATTCTCGTAATCTCGGTTTTTATGAAATGTTTATCTTCAAGTGAAGTAGCGTCTAGATTTCATCGCTATAGGTTTGTAGTCTTGAGATAAATTATTGAAGAGTGATGGGTACTGAATATTGACTGCTACTAGGCCACAAATGCTAAGAGCTTGTTTGGATCCTCCAAACGAATCTTAATACGAGAATGATGCTAAAGAAAATCGTGCGTCAGTATCACGTTACTACAGAAGTTTTTCATTATCAAAAGTTTGATGTTTTTATAGGAAGTATTTTTAAAAAGTAAGCTGACCAGACAGTACCCAATTATAGAAACGCGAGTAGCACAAGGAAAAATTTTCCCGTTATTACCTGTTACAATATTAGAATTAATATAATTACCAGAGCTGTCGGTGTCGATTAATGCATCAATAGAAACACCATTAATTTGAATCCGCATTATACTTTTCGAGAGGGAGTCTGGAGACGCAGCTGTTATAGTAGCTACCATAAAGGAGGCAGTAGAATTTTTAGAAAAATTAGTTTTAGAACATGTGGACCTTAGAATAATGTTCCAACTTCCCACACTTGTGACACCTAACATCTCTGGCCAGACAAGAAAACCGAGGGTGTAGACTTTACCCACTAAAGTGGCATTTATGATCTGTGAAAGCAGCGGTGATAGGTAACTCTGCACGATTTGCAGTGCCCGGAATTTCCTGGTTAGAGAAAGAAGTCACAGATCCGGAGAAGTATGCACAAAAAAGTGTGTTGTTCAAAGTAGCACCGATCGTATCCGACTGTAAGTAGAACACAGACTGTTTTTGAGCAATTTCAAACATATAAGCCTGTTCGTAGGCTGTTTTGAGGTTAAGACATTTGTTTTCGAGTATTCTTTGTTTTACTTGAAATTCTGGAGTTCGTTCATAAAAGCATCCATAATGTGCTCGTCTCAAATTTCTTCGGCACTCATTGGCTAGAAGTTACAGTCCTTACTCAGGGTCCGTAATTCTTTTAAAAATTGTTCCAAAGATTTGTCGTTTTGTTGTCGCTGTGTACTGAGTAAGTATCGGGAAAATATTTTGTTTTCGGTAGGTGGCTTGTAGTGTTTCGATAGCCGCTTCATAAGTGGTACAATCCATAATAATTTCATGTATCTTTTGAGATACATAATTGGTTTGTAGTTTGAGCTTATTTATTTGTCGTTGTGGATTTTCTGCATGTAATGTTTGCAAAAAGTTTTTAAACGTCACTTGCCAATGAGTCCAACATTTTTCAGAATTAGAAGTCCCAGGTTCCACGTCGAACCGTTGTGGGTGCATTAGTTGTTCCATACCGACTGTATGCTGAATAAATTGTAATAAGAAACAGGAACAGTAGTAGACTTGGGAAAGCTTTATTCAGCATACAATGTCCATACATTGTTAGTTCCATTTTATAACATTAGTAGAAACAGAAGAGTTCTCCAAAGGGAAGCTACTCTCAATTACTTATTACACTGGGTATGAAACATAGAAATAATTTGGTGCCAAAGCACTGAAAATGACAAACTATTCTGTTTCTAATGAATTACTAAGATATGGGAGATATATTGTAATTATCCACTTCCTCAAAATTCAACAAAGAATTCCAAAAAGCCATATGAACACAACGTGCTAACCTAAGAAAATTTAAAAATAACCCAACAAAGGAAAATTTGGACCTATACAAAAACAGCAGAGCAAAAGCACGAAAACTTATCAGAGAATCGAAACGGAACACATGGAAAAATTCTGTATCAAAAATAAATGTTAACACCAAAACAAAAAAAGTATGGGAGATGGTCAGGAAAATATCAGGGAAGAACAACAAGGACCCAATCAAAGATCTTATTTGCAATGACATAAAGATCACCGCGGTAAACATTGCAAACAAACTAGCCAGACTATTTTCAATAAATTCCTCATCAAAAAAACAAAAATTTTAAATCATAAAACAATGAAGAAAAGAAAAAAGTCAAAATATGAAGAAAAATACAACCAACCATTCAACAGAACAGAATTAAAGGTAGCAATACATAAATCTCATGATACAGCAGTTGGCGGTGATGAAATCCATTACCAATTTCTTAAAAAAACTACCAAAACCATCCCTATCACAAATATATAATGAAATATAGATGAATAACAGCATTCCAAAAAACTGGAAGCAAGCTATAGTGATCCCAGTACCCCCCCCCCCCCCCAAAAAAAAGACCATACAGATCCAATAAATTATCGATCCATTATCCTCACTAGCCTGTGTAAGACCTTCGAAAGAATGTTTAATAAGAAACTAACATAGTATTGGAAACCAAAAACCTGATTACAGAATATCAGTCAGGCTTGAGGAAAAGAAGAATCCCTATTGACCACCTAGGGGAAGCATTTGTCAAGAAGAAGCACCTGATGGCAATCTTGTTTGACATCAAAAAGGCTTACAACACTACCTGGAAATATGGCATTAAAAGAAATGAACTTGGACTTAAAGGCAAGATGCCAGAGTTCATCTGCAACTTCTTAAATGATAGACACTTTCAAGTGCGGATGGGCAACATACTTTCAGCCCCCCAAAAACAAGAAATGGACATATCCCAAAGAAGCATCCTGTCAGTCACACCTTTTTAATATAAAAATAAATAATATCATTAAAAACATGAATACTGGGATCGACTGCTCTCTATACGTGGATGATTTACTTATATGCTCTCAATCAAAATATAAATCCATATTCAAACGCAAACTCCAACTCTGTCTAAATAAAATAAACAAATGGGCCATAGAAAACAGATTTAAATTCTCAAAAAAACGTATACATTTCTGAAAACTCGGAAGGATCCATCTTGAAACTGAACCACAATAATATCCTAGTTGTTGATCAACACAAGTACTTAGGCATCATATTTGATAGAAAATTGACTTTTATACCCCGCATAAAATATTTAAACAAAATGCCACAATAGACGTGGCAAGATACTGATTGACCAAATAAAATCGGAACATTTTGTTTTTTGGTCATTTTGTATTAGGTAGGGTCTAGTCTACAACATACTAAAAGTTGGACAAGATTGGAGTATGAGAAAATGTCAAATTTCGAAGATTACTTTTTTTGGTTTACAAGTCATTTTCCATTTACATGTGAAGCACTAACTCAGTCAGTTTTCATCATAAATCAATACGTCTTGGATTTTTACTCAAGTTTTCAGGGTCAACCCATCACATGAAAGGGTTACCAGTGATGCCAAATAAACCCTTATACAATATCAATGGGTACCCCTATGCCTATTACTCTTGTTGTATCCACCCTGATTCAGTTACATCTCGGTACTTTTTATAAAACTTTTAACTCCTCATCTACCACTGAATCATTTTTCATATTCTCACAATTTCCATTTTGCCAATGTCCAGCCCATGCCTCCTGCAGGTAAACCTTAGGTTATTGCACCCTTCCGAACAGTTCCAATGAATTATCTGAATCAGTGCATCTAGAGCAGGGCTTTTGTCCATCATCATTGGATCAAGTTTGCCCCCTTACACCCCCACTCAGATAGCACCATTTCATCACTACATCCCATCCACTCCATAACCTGGTAGTAACTCTGCCAAGAATGAAATTTACAGGCAGAGGACGTTGGTAGGAATCGTTCTGGCGTGACGAACGTCTTAACTCTCGCAACTTTCTTGCAGAGCATATTATATCTAATAGATGTCAGGGGGTCTTTCTCTATCTGCATTGAATAAAACTACCATTGCCTTACGTTTACAACCATTGGTTTCCACAACATCCTGGCTTCGCTTTGGTAGAGAAAATACTTTTGAACAGTCTGTACTTGTCTTGTCTCTCTTGACGATTTGTTGGTACCCTGTCCTTCCTATTCCAAATACTCTGGACACCGAATCGCATCCCGTAAAGGCATGCAGGAACAACAGATCATTACAAACTGCTTCGCCAAGCACCTGCTTGAGAACCTTGATATTTTAGATGTAGGATTTCGCCTTGTCAGAGCAAAAATGAAATGCAGTACATTTAGAAACATATGCACGGAACAGCAAGAGAAGATTTGTGTCTTCTCCAATGGGGGTGGTTGATTTGAAAGCAGACATATTGATGGCTGCCATTGCAATCTCAACATCGGCATCTTCCGCTTGAATAACGTCACAGTTTTTCTGCCGTATTCGTTCCATGATCGTCTGGATCAGCACCTGCTTGTTTGCCACATTTGACAAAAAGTCATCCTTTTTCCCAGCAAATTTTGTTACCTTGGTAATGTTCACCTTTCTTGCATTCAGTTTTCGACTTCGCCGCTGATGAGTACAGTTCTTTATACTTGGTCAAACTTCATAATCATCAAACACGACAGTTGCTGTCTCATAGTGTTCAACAGTAAATGAGGCATAATCATTTGCAATCGAGCTGTAGATACTCTCCACCTTCCATTTCAAATGAAAAAGAAGAGACCATCCGTTAGTACATTGTGCTCTGTGACTGGAACGGTTTGTGTCACAGCACTGCCCAATTTTGTTTCAACATAATTTCTGAGAGCTTCTGCCAGCTGTAGTTTGTCCGCTTGACGTAAGATGCGGTTTCCTTCAAACAAAGACATCGGATAGAGGCAGAGTTCATAGGACATGAGATCATCCAGCCTTAGATCACCCATCTGTGAGACCACGAGAAATTTCTGGAATAAAAGTACTGGGTCAATGCTACAATCTGCAGAAACTTTGACATTCTTATTCGATGCTAAAGTATTTCCTTTCAAACTTCGTTTGTGAGAATAGAAGAAAACTGATTGTGTATCCATCATCTGTACAATGTCTTTTCCGATTTCGAAAAGGTCCCGAACATTGACATCCTCGTTAGCAGTAATCCCTGTGATAATATTGCGTAATGATTCATCGCCTGAAAACGGCTTAAAGTTGTCTAGTTGCTCTTCAACTTTCCCGAGGTTTGTCTCATCTCTTCTCACCTGAAAGGCAGACAACTCTTTATGTTGTTCGCTTATGTAACTTTGTGCGGTAAGTTATTGCATGGCAAGGTTGTAAGTGGATGACATAGTGGACGACATGGCCCAAACTGTTCTCTGGTACTCGGACATCTCACTACCCCGGGTGAGGTCATCATGGCTTTTAAGTGAGTGTATTAGCGTTTGCTCGATGACAAGATTGAAGCCAAGACTAGCCCAGTATTTGCTACTGTGTCTGATTACGTGAAACCCAAACTGGAACTTTTGATGTACTGCAGGGTTGTCATCTTTCAAGGCATACATCTTCTGGAGATATAGACGAGCCGACTCAGATAATTTGGATGACCAGTGGCTGCGAATATTGGCAGGCAAGCGAAGCCGGCACTGAGACGCAGTTTCCAAGACTCAATTCGATTTGGAATGCTTCGCATTGTATGGAAGTTGACATTAAATGACTGGTGGTACACATAGTCTGCAGCATGAAAATCACCACCAAAATATTCGATCCGACCTTGAACAACAGTGGCTCACTCCTCCTCTTTTCTTTTGCAATGAACCAGGAGAGTTTGAGCAAATGCATAAGTCTTCACATAGCAAATCTTTCCCTCACTTTCTTTTTTGTAGTATCAGATGCACAGGAAAACCAATGCGTTTTACTGTCATATCGCCCCAGAGAAACACGAGCACCCCTTTTTACTGGCCGAACAGAATCATCCTTTTTTAAGGCTAAAGCAATGTCATTTTTGTTTATGTGAAAACTAGTTCCGGCTTCAACAATGACTTTGACACCTCTTTCGACACTTGCACGGTTGACACCTGCAGCCTCCTTTTCTCGAAGTACCACAGTCTCATTACAGTCCAAATCCCATTCGCATAAAGGACAAGTTTCTCTACTGGCGGCTGAACTCATGTTTGACCCTGAAAATATACGAAAATATATGTGTATTAGTATATGGTGATTAGTATGGAGCATATGAATTGTTTGTGAAGGCAGTTTTTGATGAGGTAAAACGTGGTATCTTTGAGTTTTTCAGTTGTTTTCTCAAGAATCCTATACACTATAAAACAATTTCATTTATATACAGAGGTAAGGGGCCCGATTAATTGAAGAAAGTAATAATTCACCACTGGTACCCATATAAAAATAATCACCCATATGATTGTTTGTAAACCTATGTGAGTGCAATAAGGGGTTTAAGGGTATGAGTACCAATGTGGATGTAATGAGGGGTTTAGGGGTTGGGTACCCCTAGATATGGTATAAGGGTTTATTTGGCATCACTGGTAACCCTTTTCATGTTAAAGATTGACCCTGAAAACCTGAGTAAAAATTCAAGATGTATTGATTTATGATGAAAACTGACCGAGTTAGTGCTTCACATGTAAATGGAAAATGACTTGTAAACCAAAACAAGTCATATTTGAAATTTGAAACGTTCCTATACTCCGATCTTGTCCCACTTTTTGTATGTTGTAGACAAGACCCAACCTAATATAAAACCACCAAAAAACAAAATGTTGCAAGTTTTTTTTAGGTAGGGTTACTCTGGCAGTATATTGACCCATCTACAAGGCTATGCAATTAATCAAAGTTCTGGCACACACTGACAGGGGTGCTGATAAAACCACATAACTTACTATCAATCCTGAGTTAGATCCAAGCTCATCTATGCATGCTATATATATGGAGCAGCCAGAAAGTCATACCTAAAGCAATTGGAAATTATTCATCACCAGGAACAAAGACTCGCATTAGGGACATTTCGCATGTCCCTATTGGAAAGGTTATATATTGAAGCGAATGAAAGTCCTTTACATCTAAGGTGAGAAAAATTGGCACTTCATGATGTAACAAAGTTGTTGGCATGTCCACTAAATCCTGCCTATGGCTGCATACTTAATCTACAATATAAAACTCTGAGAGAAAAATCAATGCTATTAGACCCCTTGGTTACTGTATCCAGGAACTTAGAAACAAACTGTAATTGGACTCTAGTCCCATACACCAATCAATAATTTCCAAAATTCCACCATGGGAATTAAAACAACCAACTTGTATCTTTGATTTGACAATAACTTCAAAGAACAAAACCAATCCAATTATATTTCAGGATGAATTTGAAAACATTTAAAAAAACATCACCCTAACTATAAGTACATCTACACAGATGGATCGAAAGAATCAGACAGTTGGATGCACTGCTATCGTAAATCAGGCCAAAATGGGGTACAGACCACCTGACAAAGCGTCAATTTTCAATGCAGAAGCATATACTTGGCTTTAAAAATAATAGAAGATAGTAGAACTGATAAATTCATCATCTTCTCAGACTTCCTACCAATGCTCACAGAACTGAAGAACAAAAAAAATGGATAACCCTTTGGTCATAAAAATCTTAAACAAGATCATCTCTATCCATTACGAGAAGCAGTGTAAAATTAAATTATGCTGGATACCAGGCCATATCGGCATTTGTGGAAACGAAAAAGCGAATAGAGCAGCAAAAGAATCGCTGAACATGATACCTACCAATACTCAGATTCCATACACTGATCTTCGACCGTCTATAAACAGGTTAATCAAAGAAAAATGGCAAGAATCTTGGGATAAATGCCGAAGTAATAAATTACACAAGGTTTGGCCAACTATTGATGAGTGGCCCTTAAGCTACAGAAAAGCAAGAAGAGAAATATAGGACATACATATATTACCCACAAACATTTATTGGAGGGTGAAAAGTCTCATGTCAAAAATCTTTTACAGTCACAAATATTAAAAAACTACCAGGATCTACAACAAAGCTGAAGAAAATACAACTTTACAACTTGAAAAATCTAAAGGACCTGTTTAAATAGACAAAGCCGACCAAAATCTGAGACTTCATCAAAGAAGTTGGACTGTTCAAAAAAATTTAATCATAAATTTTTTGATTTCATTTTTCTCTTTTCAATGTTATTAAAATACATAAACATTTAAAAAAAAATGATATTAAAATACATAAACATTAAAAACTATTGTTTCGGTATTAAATTAGAAATACGCATGACAAAATTGAAATGGCTTAAAATATCTCAATAATGGCATATATAGAAAGAGCTTGATGATTTAAGAATTAATCTTTAAAAATTTTTTTAAATCTAGCTAAAAATAAGGAAGTTATGACTATTTTTGTGCCTCACATGATTGGATATTTTCCCCTCTTTAAGACCATATGCATTTTGTCACATTTTTTACACTTATTTTTTCAGTAAAAATGTTATTTCTTTGTTAAAACACTTAGATTAAACAATGACATTTGCCATATAAGTGTATCAGAATATGCCACTGAAAATCTCCAGAAGTTAATGGTTTCCAAGTAATCTGCAGTAAATGCACATAAATATGCTGCAGTTAAAAATTAAAAAAAGTTAGAGAACTCAAAGTTGAATTGTAATACATTTTATGTACAAGAAACTGAAATCTAGTACTAGGACTGTTTAAAAATGAATATATTGCAAGATTTCTTTGGTATTATTGTAGATTAACACCTGCTAAATCGCCTTCTTGCCTCCACAAAATATGAGATTCTACCTTTTTTAGGCAATTACATGTGAACACCCTGAAAAACTTGGAAGAAACAAAAACAATTATTTTAGAATTTAGAGTGTGTATTAGTTTCACATAAATTTAATGTAAAATAATCCCCCATTCCAGGGCCATTCTAGCGTTTTAGGACAGTTAACCATTTTTTTCTATGGGAGATAAATCCTGTGCATTTTTCTTACTTTTTTTTTGGGGGGGGGGGGGTCCTTTTCTTTTTTTTAGATGATTATGTGTAGTTTTAAGAGTGTCTTTGTGGGAAGAGAGAGGTTCTTGCCACTCGGACTTCGGGTTAGTAGTAGGGCTCTGGGCATTACGTGTGAACACCCTGAAAACTTAGAAAGAAAAAAGAAACAATTATTTTAGAATTTAGAGCCGGGGGATTAGTTTCACATAAATTTAATGTAAAATAATTCACCATTTCCGGGCCATTCTAGCGTTTTAGGGCAGTTAATAAATTTATTTTCTATGAGAAATAAATCCTGTACGTTTTCTTTATGGGGGTCTGATTTTTTTTTTTTTTTTTTTTAGACAATTATGTGTGGTTTAACAGGCTTTTTGTAGGATGGAGGCTTGCCACTCGGACTTAGGGTTAGTTATAAGGTTAAGGAAGGGATTTTGTTTTGGATGGAGGTTATCATTCAGACTTAGTGTTAGAGCGTGGCCATCATAATAGTAAACTAGTTTACTATATTATGAAGGCCACGGTTAAGGGAGTTTTTTTTAGGAGCTGGCTTGTCACTCAGATTTAAGATTAATGGTACGACACGTTCAAGAGAAGGTATTTTTAGGAGGTGGGCTTATCACTCGAACCTAGAGTTAGTGGTAGAGTAATTATTTATTTTATATCATGTTTTCAGCTTGAAAAAATATTTTTTAAATTGCACTAAAAGGCAAGAATGGCCGAGAAATGGGAGATCATTTTACATAAAATTTATGTGAAACTGATCCCTCCACTCTAAATTCTAAATGATTTTTTTGTCTTTTTTCTTTTTTCCGGTAAGATTTTTAGGGTGTTCACACATAATCATCTAAAAAAAAAAAGTAGAATCTTATTTATTTATTTATTTATTAATTGGCAACTTATTATTACTTATCATTATTACTAGAATTAAAGTTTGAAAGTTGAGTATATTTGAAAACTAGTATTTCTTGAAGTATTTTTTATGAAAGAACCACAAACTGCATTAACTTTTTTAAGCACAAAAAGTTTTTTTTTTTCTTCAAAACTCTATAAATAAATTTTACAGAGCTAACTGTTTATAACTAGCTGCTGCTGCTGATTGATTCCTATATCAGCAACACTAGTTAAATTGTTGACTTTCGCTCAAAAGAAGACAATATTTTTTCGGATAGAGTAATTCAAAATTACTACTACCGAAAGACAAAGCAACATACAATTATAATTTTTAAAAAGTGAGGTTAATATTTTTCCTGATTGTTTTCCAAATTCCATGAAGAAATTCTTCACAGAGGAATGGTAAAACATTTTTAAGAGAACGAGGGGGGGGGGGGGGGTTAAAAAAAGTGATGTAAATGGCTGAAAATGGCATTAACATTTTAATAACTTTATTTACTGAAAACTCTTCAAATATATCATGTAGATTATTATTTATTAATGCATGTGAAATGATATTCATTTCCGAACAAAATGGTGGTATTTTGAGGACTTAAAGTGCTTTGGTTTTTAAAATATGACTATTTTAGTAGAACTACCTTGAAATCTGTGATTATCCAAAGCGTTTTATGGTCGGTGGGTATTGCTAATTAAATGACCCATAAGAGGTTGATAGTCCGTAAAACAAATCAAACCAAACCAATCAGTCCGTGCACATGAGTATCCTTTTTTAAAACTTTTCCGGATCCTTGCATATTAGACCAAAGTCTGTAAAGTGTTTCCTCTCGCAAGTTGCAATTGAGACATTCTTGTTAATGTACATGTTATCAATGTAGGTTGAGGTAGCTCAATCTATCATCTCATTTTCTGCAAGAACAGCATCAAAAATAACTTTTATAGCTGCTGATACCACGTTAAGTCCAAAACCCATTTTAGTTAAACAATATCGTCTGGAACGACCATAATGACCCTATGCACATGTATTTGCAGATAGGCTATTCTGAGATCCAAAATAGAAACATTTGGCTCATTCCTCCGCCAACTTGACAATTCTTCTGTGCAAACATTAGCATGGGCAGTGTATGCATCAACGTAACCATTTAATTCCCAATAATCTAATATGGGGCGAACCTTTGTATTGTTAGACCACTGCCATCAATAGAAATAAGCCCCTAGGTACCAAGTTCGTTTTCAGGGCAAGTTATCAAACATCCATTTTTTACCCATGTCTGTAGTTTCTTTGATTTCCTGAGACATCGAGTACTTGAGTATCTGGTTCTTCAGATAATCCTTTCTCCATTGTCCATTTCTTATCATGTCAGGCCCACATTAAAATCGGGCTCATTGATATTGGCGATTGCACAAACGGGCAAATTAGGAAATTTAACCTCCAATTCAGTAATACACAATCCACCCAGTTTTTTGATGGCATCTATCCCGAGGAGTAGATCAAAACCCAGCAGCTTACTGTCTACAACCAATACATCAATATCCACAGAATTACTCCCATGCATACTCAATTTTATGGTGGCTATTCCTTTCCTCTTAATAGTCTTCCCATCAACTGTCAATACCTCCATCTCCTGTCTACATTGCAAACGACATGTCAACATGTTAGTGACTGGGAACAGCTGATGTCCACTAATGCGATGCCAATTCTCACATCTATTTGTACATCTATTACTGGGAGTGCTGGTTTCATGGCTTTAGGGGATGTTAAACTGATACTGATGTTGCATCCTCTGTCTCGTATCCCAAACATTATCATGATATGTGGCCGGGTTTGTTACACTGATAGCAACACATCTAAGATTTCTTTCCTCTATTCTAGTTACAGCATACTATTGCCTTACGCAAGTCCTCAATGGTGTCTTTTGGCCTGCATTGTGTTTACTGTGCTACTTTATCACAGCCTGAACGCACGCTAATAGCTGGTCCACGGTCAAGGGCCCCATTTTGAATGACTCATGTAGTAGCTGTGTTACACAAGTAATCCTGCCACAAAAACACACATCAACGTTTGATGGTCAGAAACTCCTCCAAATAACATTGCCAGTTTTCGTAATTTGGTCAGATATACATCTACTGATTCGATTGGGCGAACTTTCCTGACTGGAAACTTTTCATAAGCCTGGAATGAATTTATTACAAATGTTGCAAATAGAGCCTTTTTTATGCTCTCTATATCATGCTTCTCCTCATCTCCCAATTGTTGGTAGGTGGCAAATGTTCTACTGGTTAAGTGCAGAGGAATGACATCCTCAACCTGTTACACACTTTATAATGTGCAGACAAGTTCCACCTTCTCAATCCATACGGCAACTGACATGGTTCCGTGGAATTCAGGAATTAATCTCAAATCAAATTTGTTCCTGGTGCTACCAGATCAGGCTACCTGAAGATACCGGCTTCCTGATCTAAAATGCACCAAACATTGATTTTATTGTTTTGTTTCCTTTCCCTTTGTAAAACTCAATTATGTTCTGCAGAGCCAAAAACAGAAACAACAATTCCCTCTACAAAACAACCAAAGCAAACACCATAAATAAATATTTGAAAATATAAAGAACTCAAAGCATAAAAACTTTAACCAAAATGACTGGATTCAGCATTAAATAACCTGAAAAGGGTTGATATACCGTAAAACAAAACAACCAACCAACCATCAAATTTCCTGTCTGACATATTTGTAGGGTGAAAAATAGGCCGAAATAGCTTGAAAAAGAGTTGAAATATATATATAAAATATAATTATTCAGACACTTGTTTGGCTCATCAGCATGGCTAGTCCTAGCAAGATTCGAAACCGAGAGCCGAGTGACTGAAACCCAGCACCCTTACTATTGAAATCTTAAAAAATATCAGTGAAATATTTTCAATATGCAAGATATATTAAAGAAAGCCTATTCCCTTTGTATGACATGACTGTTTTATTTTTTAGTATTATAATGAAATTATAAAACACATTGTAAACATTCAGACATAACTTTTAATTTGTGGATTTGAGACTTCATACTTTATGATCTGTTGTCAATATCTTAACCGATTCTAAATTTCAATTTTATTATTGGACTGTGAAAAAGTATTTTAAAACCAACCTAAATTTTAGTATTTTTTATTTAGGCATTGTTATTATTGAAAAGGTGGAATAGTTCTTTCAGTGATGATTATAAAACAAACATGTTAAGTAAATTTTTTGATAAAAAAATAGAAACTATTAGTTTTTTGTGTATTTTGAAATCATTATTTAAAAAAAAGATCTGTTTATTTTAATATTCTGATATTTCCCTTTTCATGATGTTTGTTCTGCCATAACTGATAAGACAAAAAGCATTTAGAAGACAATAATGGCATTGGGCATATTGTGCATATGAAATGTATAAAAGCAGCTGATTGTTCATGTGCAGTGTTTTTGAAAAATGTTATGTCATGTGGCTTTTCTTCTTTTATTGTCCATATAAATTGCTGAACTTTTCGTGTATATTGAACTATTCAGTGACTAGCACATTTTGTTCTGTTTATGAAGTAAATGCTCTGTCAACATTAACCTTATTCAATGATATATTTTGAGACTATCAGGAAATTACAAAATAATATCACTCCATCATTAATTTTATATTTCTCCAAGAACTGTTGAGCTACTCTCAAATAATACCTTTAATTTGAGCCATCATCAACATAAATTGGTCTCCCTGGTCATGCAGCATTTTTATAGAATTTTATAGCATTAACAGCTTTTCATCGTATTTTATCCTTAATCTGTACAAATGCGATACTATGGACGACCCCCCCCCCCTTCCGAGTGAAGAACCCAGAGAATGTTAGGAAATGATTCAACAAAAAAAGGAAAGTTATCGGGAGTAAAAAGAGCCATGACCTCAGAGAATGTGGTGAAGAAAGTGATTCATAAAAAGAAAAAGTTATCAGAAGTGAGATGTGTAAAAAGAATGGTGAAATCTTTTGAACTCTTGAGACAGGAAGACACCTCACAGTTGGTGGTCAATTTCCAGGTGGTCAGTTGGGAGTGGCTGAGAGTGTGAGTCATTTCTGCTTATCAGTCACTCTTGGACAAAGGCCAGGCGTTTTAGGATTTCCAGTCGCAGTTAATAGATTGAGGAGTCAGAGTTATGCGGAGATGAACAGATTAGAGCAGATCAAGGTAGATGTGAGGAGGCAGGCACAGCCCGGCAGAGATGTAGCAAATGATGAGATGAGCTGATCAACCGAACGACAATAGTGGCCCCGACAGACAGATTATCTCAGTTTGGTCTTAGCTGATGTATTGGAACTTAACTAAGATGTGGACGCAGACGTTCGGGGGTCTTTTTCCACAACAGTATTACACACACTCAGAGCACAACTTATTTATACACAATGTATCAGAGTTTGTGTTTTTTTCGTAAGTCTGCATTGCTTTTGGTTATCTATACTTGTAAACCAGTGCTCGCGCCCTCGGTGATCGCCAATACAAAAGACGACGACGACACAGCCAGAACGAAAAATGAAGACGAACAAAAAACCCTGGCACACAATCATTGGGGTCGGCGATTGTCTGGGGGTGGAGGGCAGGCATGGTTCTACACAAACCTTTTTGTGTTTTAATTATATTTTTGATCTTTCTTAAAATGAAATAAAAATATAAAAATGACAAAGGATATTGCTTATTTACAGGACTCTGTTTTGAGTTTGTTGCTTTTCATTTGTGTCTTAGAAGCATTGTCCAGAAAGTTCTGTACAGGTTGTCCATAAGATATGCTGTATTCTGATGACTTAGTACTTGCCTGATAATCAATGGATGGTTTAAAAACTTGGAGGAATAATATGGAAAGTAAAGGCCTGAGAGTGAATGTCACTATGACAAAAGTGTTGATCAGTGGTTGTAGTGCTGGAAATGTCCGGAAAAAGGAAATTTCCTATGCTCAGTTTGTGGTAAGGGAGTCAGGTGCAGCTCAATTTTCTGTTGGATATGCAGGCATTAGGTACACAAGAAGTGTAGTGGAATTACTGATAGGTTAAGAGAGGACAACCAGTTTGTGTACAAGAATTGTAAGACAACAGAGATGAATGCAAACTCAGATATGGAGAAAATATATGTGGATGGCGAAGTTATTGAGGTTGTTCAGAAATTTTGTTATCTTGATGCTACCATTGGAGCACGGGGAGAGAAGCCGATGCTAGTGTGATAGAAAGAATTAGGAGTGGACGGAGTAAGTTCAACTGCCATTACTAACCAGCAGAGCATTACCATTGTCGACCAAAGGAAGAACAGACATATGTATTCAGTGTGATGATGTATAGAAGTAAAACCTGGCCAGTGAGGGTTGAGGACATGCGTGCATGGAAAGAAATGATATGAGAATGGTACGTTTGATGTATAAACATGGCAGCATGTAAAACAGATGTTAAACCGTATATGATGATGATAATCTACAAAATATGCAAATTTTGCTAATTAAAAAATAATTTTAATGTCTTAAAATAACTTAAAACTATTAATGCCATTTAATAGCAAAAACAGAACCTTTTGATCATCCCAATATTTTATTTTCATTTTTTAACATATTGTTTTCTTTGTTTTAAAAATTTAAGTTTGGATTTCTTTATTTTTCAGAAAAGGAGCAAAGCACAAACACTGTTAGATAAAGTCTACGACCATCTTGAACTTATAGAGAAGGATTACTTTGGTCTTCAATTCTTAGAAGTTACTCCAACACCTGAAGGAATGGTAAATATTATTTTTAGTTCCAATTTGATTCAAAATATACCAATACCATGTTCTCCCCAATGAACACATACTTTACCTTGCTTAAATTTTAGAATTTAATTTGGTTTATTCTTATATTTACAAGGCATTATTTTACTTTTGAATTGTATAATTTTCTAAATTATTGTTTTAATATTCAATTTTGGTTGTTGCATTTGATACTGTTTATATGCATGATCCTTTAACAATTATTGTTCTACCTTTTTAAATAAGATCCTTACAGATAAAGTTCTGAGACAATCCTCAAGATGTAAAAATGTTACTCTTTATGTTATCCTTGGTCAGATCAAAAATTTTGTGACACTGTTCTAACACTTGAGAATGCAATCCCCTGGGCCTATATAATCTTACATTAGGATTTTCATTGTTGCACATAATAAAATAGATTCTCTTTTATCTGGTATTTGTTTATCTTTCCCTTCTGCTAAGCTCCAATTGTCTACAACCTATTTACAAGCTTTTCATTCAAAATTATTCTGATATTCTTTCATTATTGCTTCTACTCATTTTTTACACATTCTTTCGCTTTTTAAAATCAAAGTTGCCAATCTTTATTAATTTTCTTGCAATTTTACAAGCAATCAAGACATTAAACTGCAACAAGAAACTTGTTCTATCCTTTTTCGGTTGGTTGCAAGCGAAATACAACCGAGCAAAATAAACAGGAGTTGCTTTAAAAATTATAATATAAGTAAAAAAAAAAGGGTAATAGTAAATGATCTAATAATTATTTTGATATATAATATTTGAAATTCCGATAATGTAAGGAAAATTTGTGAAAGAAGCGAAGCAACAATCCCGACTCTAAGTTCAACAAGAAGTGAATGAACAGTTTATTTGCAGATGATTATCCTGTCATAAGCTAAAAAAAGAGACACTGACATCTGTATCACAAAAAAGAAGACAAGAAAAGCAAGCAGCAGTTTTACTGAACCAAACGAATTTATGCAAAGTTTCAATTTTTATTCTTTTATTTTTTACACAAATAAAATAAATTTACATTCTATTTAGATGTTATGATCTATAGCTTACTTTTGTTGACAATTTAACACCAATAAATATTTATCATTAGTACCGGCAATGGAAAATTTAGTTTTAAACAAAACAACATTCAAAGAATCTTTTTAGAATTGGAAATTAAACTCAAATTTTTCTGATTCCGATACCCCAAAAAGTTCCAGTATTCCCGATTCTGATTAATCGTCCCATCACTAATTGTAATCTGGTTTGAGGTTGATACTTCTCGTATCAAAAACATAAGCAGGTTATCCGGGATGTGGTTGAGACTTCTTATATCAAAATTGTTCACATGCAAACCGAGATGAGTTTGATACTTCTTATATCAACTTTGTTAAGTTGCATGCTGATGTGAGGTTACTACTTTTCATATAAAAATTGGTCCGTCTTAACCCCAGATTGACACTTGTCAAGCTAAAGTTGATATTTCTCATATCAAAATTTTATATGTTGGATTATTGGAGTCATTTTGAATTTTTAACATGTACTGAAGTAATAACTTTATTTGTCTCAGATGTAATAGGAGTATGTTGGCTTCTACATGAAGACTCTGCATAGGATAGGTACGAAATGTATTGAGACATAATCTTAGTCCTTGATTTTGTATGGTTTGTCGTCTTTTATGTTGTGACTTATGTGCTGCACTATAAATTATACTGCCATAATCTAATTTTGATCTGATTAATGTTCTATATAGAAGTAGCTTCATTTTACAGTCAGCTCACCAGTTAGTTTTTGATATGATTTTTAAAACATTTAAGCTTTTAATGCATTTTTATCTTAAATATTCTATATGGGTTTTAAAAGTTCAGTTTTCTATCGAAAATAAACTCTAAATATTTCGTTTGTTGAACTGTTGGTATATTGGTATCATTGATTTTGAGTTGCGTAGTGTTTGTTTTTTTGTTCAGGAGTGTATGCATACTGTTTTGTATTTGAAAAATCTGAATCCATTTTCGTTTGCCCATTTTTTTCAATTTTATTGATGCATTATTGCATTTGACATGTGTGGGGATGACCAGACAATAGAAAAGTCATCCACAAATTGGGGTATACCCATCTCTTGTTTGTGAAGTTTAAACATCATTGATCCATTTCTGACTTTGAAAATACGATTTGAGAGAAAGTTTTGTATAAATGTGGTCAGTCTGTCTACCTTTTAGGCCTATGATGTATATGTTCTTTATAATTCCATACTGCTATCTAGTGTCATAGGCCTTCTCAAGGTCGAAGAAAACTGCAATAACATGATGTCTCTGTACAAAGCCATTTTTACACCAGTAAACACCCAGCCATATGTCCCCTATGGAATACATATTGGAGAAGCCAGCTCACAAATAAATAATAATCCTGATAGCATATTGCGGTGAACATACTCAGATATACCACTATGGATGTTAATCAAACTAAAAATAAATCTCAATTTGAATCAGGAAAACAAAGATCTAAACCCTGAAAGTGAATACCAATACAAATTTGGAGAACTGAGAGAGAAATACAGATGGGTCTAAAGATAAGAATAAAGTTGGAGCCATCAACATTTATAAAAAAAAACTATAAGGCTACCTAACAACACTTCTATCATTACTACGGAAGGAGGTGACGGTGGTTAATGACACGGACTGACAAACTGGGTGTGCCAAGTTTGAATCCAGTTCGTTCCACAGAAACACTTTCACTTAGGATGTTGGCAACCTTCATGTGGCCCCTGCTGTAAGTACCCAATGTCTTTCTTGAAAGATATCGAGGAAACCAATACCAGCAACAGAATCACCTGATTCATATGTAGTAACGTAGTAACGGAAATAAGCATTACAAGCCAATGACGTCTTTTCGTTGGACAATGGAAAAATTTCACACCTAATGTGCTTAAACAAGTCATATCTCTCTTATTTGTGGGCCAATTTGTAAAACAATTATATGGATGGAAAGAGAATAAAATAAACATTACAATGACTAGCATATATATGCGACCGGAGGGAGCATATTTTTGCTAGGCTGCCGCATCAGAAATGAAGGCGCACGCGTAAGCCAATGGAGCCCCAGTCGTATTTCTGTGGTGGTTAGACATTGATTTTCTGTGTTTATGACCAAGATTATTTTTAGTTGAAAATAAAGGAAAAAAATTCGATCCTACCTCGATTTTTGTTGTACCCTCGCCCATAAATAGAAAGAATTGTAGTTTAAAAAGAAAGAAAAAATTTTTTTGTACCCCCCTCAATTTTTTTATATTACCAGTCATAGAAATATTTTTTAGTTTAGAAAAAAAAAAAAAAAATTTTTTTGACCGCCTTTCCCCAATTTTTTTATCCTCCCCCCACCCCTATACATGTAAATATTTTTAATTAAAAAGGAAAAAAAAAAACCTAACCCTAACTGTAACGATGGGGTCAAAGTTAGCGTGGGTCCTAAAATGAAAAAGCACCAAAAAATCAAATACAGTGAACACTGTGTGTGTGTGTGTGTGTGTGTGTGGGGGGGTGTTTGTTTAATGACCTTTTTTTAATTAAACAATTTGATTCTACAATCAGTTGTATAGTTTTCCAGTACAATGTGTTAGTTTATGTTGTTGACATTAAAGAAAAAAAAATCACATCTTTTTTTTTAATAAATAAAACATGGAATCATAAATTCTGTTGAGGTCGTGAAAAAATGATAATATTGGATATGAAAGTATTAAGAAATCAAATACAGTAAACACGAAAAGTTTTTTAATTCTCGGAAAGAAAAAGTTTACCTGAACTGTGTGTGTGTGTGCGTGTGTGCGTGCGTGCGCGCGCGCGCGTTTTTATATAGTAATTTTTAAATCAATTATTATTTTAATTAAACAATTTGATTTAATAAATTTGTGTTTTAAAACATAATGGCTAAGAATAAACAAACTTAGGACGGTTTTAAAAATGGAAAACTGAGCACGGTGTTTGCGAGCGTTGTTGTTTACATATTTAACGTCCCACATTAACGTCGGCTGCTTAATCAGATCGCCATATTTAATTATCGGAGGGAGGGAGGACACCACTGATTAAACAGCCAATCGGCTGCTTAATCAGATCGCCATATTTAATTACCGGAGGGAGGGATGACACCACTGATTAAACAGCTAATCGGCTGCTTAATCAGATCGCCATATTTAATTACCGGAGGGAGGGAGGACACCACTTATTAAACAGCTAATGACTTTGCAATTTTAACAGTACTCGCGTTGAAATGGTTTAGAAAACACGCCGGTTATGATGAAAATGGCTTTAATTAATTGTATGAATAATGTTTATTAATATAACCGTATCGGAAAATATTGTAAATACATATGTAAATTGGATAATAGCAGTTATAAGTGTATATTTGTAAATATGAATTTAATTGAAGGTTTAAAGGAATGACTTATGTTAATGGCAACACCCATCTGGTGTCTGAACAACTTTTGATGACAGTATATAAAGAATTTCAAAAAGATTAGTTTCAGTAAAATAGTCATACTGGAGTTCGGCTTCAGATCGACAGACAGACAGATACATAAACTCCATTATTAATAGATGGTAACTTCATTAGATATATTTATACTCCAAGTTAAAAATAAAAACATGCTAAAAACTGACGAACCAGAAAGGGAAACTTCTTTTCATTTTTATATTTTATACGTTACATTCCAATTAAAATCTGCACCATTAGATTTGATTGGATATTATTGAGATTTCACCGGCTATTCAAACCTAGATGAATAGTTCTAGTGCCATGTGATGTGGGGTTTTATGACCACTGGAACCGAAAATATGACCGATCAAAGTGCAGGCTTTTCTTTAAAACATGTGTTCTGTCGAATTCTGGATAAAAATGCGAAAATACCTAACTGAAATACTAAGTTTGTAAACAACATGTCTCCCCTTTCTGGACACCATGACTGACAGCTATTTGTAATAGTAGTAATAGCAGTAAAGAGTAAAAGCGAATACTCGCCTCTTTCCTTTCTCTCTTTCTCACTTTCTTTTATCCTCTCTTTTACAATTTCTTTTATCCTCTCTCTTTTTCAATTTCTTTTATCCTCTCTCTTTTTCAATTTCTTTTATCCTCTCTTTTTTTTCAATTTCTTTTATCCCCTCTTTTTTTCAATTTCTTTTATCCTCTCTCTTTTACAATTTCTTTTATCCTCTCTCTTTTTCAATTTCTTTTGTCCTCTCTCTTTGTTTCAATTTCTTTTATCCTCTCTCTTTTTCAATTTCTTTTATTCTCTCTCTTTTTTTCAATTTCTTTTATCCTCTCTTTTTTTTCAATTTCTTTTATCCTCTCTCTTTTTTCAATTTCTTTTATCCTCTCTTTTTTTCAATTTCTTTTATTCTCTCTCTTTTTTTACATTTCTTTTATTCTCTCTCTTTTTTCAATTTCTTTTATCCTCTCTCTTTTTTAATTTCTTTTATCCTCTCTCTTTTTCAATTTCTTTTATCCTCTCTTTTTTTTCAATTTCTTTTATCCTCTCTCTTTTTTCAATTTCTTTTATCCTCTCTCTTTTTTCAATTTCTTTTATCCTCTCTTTTTTTCAATTTCTTTTATTCTCTCTCTTTTTTTCAATTTCTTTTATTCTCTCTCTTTTTTTCAATTTCTTTTATCCTCTCTTTTTTTCAATTTCTTTTATCCTCTCTTTTTTCAATTTTTTTATCCTCTCTTTTTTTTTCAATTTCTTTTATCCTCTCTCTTTTTTCAATTTCCTTTATCCTCTCCCTTTTTTTCAATTTCCTTTATCCTCTCCCTTTTTTTCAATTTCTTTTATCCTCTCTCTTTTTCAATTTCTTTTATCCCCTCTCTTTTTCAATTTCTTTTATCCTCTCTCTTTTTCAATTTCTTTTATCCTCTCTCTTTTTCAATTTCTTTTATCCTCTCTTTTTTTCAATTTCTTTTATCCTCTCTCTTTTTTCAATTTCTTTTATCCTCTCTCTTTTTTCAATTTCTTTTATCCTCTCTCTTTTTTCAATTTCTTTTATCCTCTCTCTTTTTTCAATTTCTTTTATCCTCTCTCTTTTTTCAATTTCTTTTATCCTCTCTCTTTTTTCAATTTCTTTTATCCTCTCTCTTTTTTCAATTTCTTTTATCCTCTCTCTTTTTTCAATTTCTTTTATCCTCTCTCTTTTTTCAATTTCTTTTATCCTCTCTCTTTTTTCAATTTCTTTTATCCTCTCTCTTTTTTCAATTTCTTTTATCCTCTCTCTTTTTTCAATTTCTTTTATCCTCTCTCTTTTTTCAATTTCTTTTATCCTCTCTCTTTTTTCAATTTCTTTTATCCTCTCTCTTTTTTCAATTTCTTTTATCCTCTCTCTTTTTTCAATTTCTTTTATCCTCTCTCTTTTCTCACTTTCTGTTATCCTCTCTCTTTTCTCACTTTCTGTTATCCTCTCTCTTTTCTCACTTTCTGTTATCCTCTCTCTTTTCTCACTTTCTGTTATCCTCTCTCTTTTCTCACTTTCTGTTATCCTCTCTCTTTTTAAATTTCTTTTATTCTCTCTCTTTTTTTCAATTTCTTTTATCCTCTCTTTTTTTTCAATTTCCTTTATCCTCTCCCTTTTTTTCAATTTCCTTTATCCTCTCCCTTTTTTTCAATTTCCTTTATCCTCTCCCTTTTTTTCAATTTCTTTTATCCTCTCTCTTTTTTTCAATTTTTTTTATCCTCTCTTTTTTCAATTTTTTTTATCCTCTCTTTTTTTTCAATTTCTTTTATCCTCTCCCTTTTTTTCAATTTCCTTTACACTCTCCCTTTTTTCAATTTCCTTTACACTCTCCCTTTTTTCAATTTCTTTTATCCTCTCTCTTTTTTTCAATTTCTTTTATCCTCTCTCTTTTTCAATTTCTTTTATCCTCTCTTTTTTTCAATTTCTTTTATCCTCTCTTTTTTTCAATTTCTTTTATCCTCTCTTTTTTTCAATTTCTTTTATCCTCTCTTTTTTTCAATTTCTTTTATCCTCTCTCTTTTTTCAATTTCTTTTATCCTCTCTCTTTTTTCAATTTCTTTTATCCTCTCTCTTTTTTCAATTTCTTTTATCCTCTCTCTTTTCTCACTTTCTGTTATCCTCTCTCTTTTCTCACTTTCTGTTATCCTCTCTCTTTTCTCACTTTCTGTTATCCTCTCTCTTTTTAAATTTCTTTTATTCTCTCTCTTTTTTTCAATTTCTTTTATCCTCTCTTTTTTTTCAATTTCTTTTATCCTCTCTCTTTTTTCAATTTCTTTTATCCTCTCTTTTTTTCAATTTCTTTTATCCTCTCTTTTTTTCAATTTCTTTTATCCTCTCCCTTTTTTTCAATTTCCTTTATCCTCTCCCTTTTTTTCAATTTCTTTTATCCTCTCTCTTTTTTTCAATTTTTTTTATCCTCTCTTTTTTCAATTTTTTTTATCCTCTCTTTTTGTTCAATTTCTTTTATCCTCTCCCTTTTTTTCAATTTCCTTTATCCTCTCCCTTTTTTTCAATTTCCTTTATCCTCTCTCTTTTTTTCAATTTCTTTTATCCTCTCTCTTTTTCAATTTCTTTTATCCTCTCTCTTTTTCAATTTCTTTTATCCTCTCTCTTTTTTCAATTTCTTTTATCCTCTCTCTTTTTTCAATTTCTTTTATCCTCTCTCTTTTTTAATTTCTTTTATCCTCTCTCTTTTTCAATTTCTTTTATCCTCTGTTTTTTTCAATTTCTTTTATCCTCTCTCTTTTTTCAATTTCTTTTATCCTCTCTCTTTTTTCAATTTCTTTTATCCTCTCTCTTTTCTCACTTTCTGTTATCCTCTCTCTTTTCTCACTTTCTGTTATCCTCTCTCTTTTCTCACTTTCTGTTATCCTCTCTCTTTTTTAATTTCTTTTATCCTTTTCCCTTTTCAATTTCTTGTATCCTCTCTCTTTCTCGCATCCTGTCCTTTTCTCGCTTTCTTTTATCTTATCTTTTTCTCTCGTATTTTTTTATTTTTTCTCGTTGTTTTTTATTTTTTCTCGTTCTTTTTTATTCTCTCTCGTTCTTTTTTATTATCTCTCGTTCTTTTCTTGTTCTCGTTCGTTCTTTTTTCGTTCTCTTCTCATACTTTTCTTGTTCATATTCTTTTCTTGTTCTCGTTCTTTGCTCGTTCTTTTCATGTTCTTCTTTTCTCGTTCTTTTTACGGTCTCATTCTTTTCTTGTTCTCTCTCTCTCTCTTTTTTCTCGTTCTCTTTTCTCGTTCTCTTTCTTTCTCTTTTCTCGTTCTCTCTCTTTCTCTTTTCTCGTTCTCTCTCTTTCTCTTTTCTCGTTCTCTCTCTCTCTTTTCTCGTTCTCTCTCTCTCTCTTTTCTCGTTCTCTCTCTCTCTTTTCCTGTTCTCTCTCTCTCTTTTCTCGTTCTTTCTCTCTTTTCTTGTTTTCTCTTTTTTTCCTTTTTCTTTTTTCTTTTTTAATAAATATTAACAATATTCTGAAAACATAAATAACTTTGCTCTCGTGTAGCAGATTCAAATGATATAATGGTCTAGAATATAAAAATTGTTCAATTTTAATCTAGTATTAAATTGATACTCAGTTGTAATGAGACATATGTGATACTTCTCATATGAAAATTGTTCGATAAGGATGAGGTTGCTATTTCTTATGAAAATTGTTCAGTTGTAAACAGATGTGAAATTGATACTTTTCATATCCAAATTATTCAGTTATAAGCTAGGATGCGATGGATATTTATCTTATGAAAATTGTTCAGTTGTAAGTCAGTGTTAAGTTGGTGCATCATATTAAAATTGTTCAGTTGTAAGCAACGGTAAGAATGTTACTTATTTGTTCAGATATAGAAGGAAGGTGATACTTCTCATATGAAAATGGTTCAGTTGTATTCAGCCAGTATTAGGTTGGTAGTTTTTCTTCATGAGGCACCACTTATCACAGCCAACTTATCAGTTATCAAAGCCCCAAGCCACTCGATTAGTGTTAATGAGATTGATGGATTATCAGTTATATGATGAAGAATATTATGAAAGGATTGAAAATAATGAATGAAATGAACAAACTTTGATTACTTATGAGGAAAGTTTATGACAAGTATTTGTTGGAATTGGATTTGAAGACAACCATGTTGTTTTAGAGGTGGGGTAATCCTGTTCCTGGTTTTCTATACCAGATATTTTTATGTCCCTGCTTGGTAAAAAAAAAATCAGCAAATATCTATTGAGAATTAGTTTTTTATTAGAATAAGTTAGAACGTTAGCAGAAGACTTCAACAGACAAAATTTGTCAATTTTTTTTTTTTTTTAGAGATTTGCTCAATGACTGTAGCTGTCATATGTAATAATTTGTATTTTTCAAACAAAATATATTTTTTACAAAATCAAGTTAATTGAAATTTTTATTTATTAATTTTAAAACATTTCTAACAGATATGAGATTTTTAAGAAGTTAAAAAAGGGGCCAAACTCTAAACTAAATGTAAGCGAACTGATTTTTTTTCTCTTCAGAATAGCCCCATTATTGCCACTACAGAATAAAATATCAAAATCCCCAAGATTCCACCTTGTGCTTTTTACAATATGGTGCCAAATCTATTAAAATGTCCATTATTTCTAAAATAATTATTCTGTCATTAAATTATCACAATATGACAACTGGAAAGGTGATATTTTCAAAATGGCGTCCCAGATTGCCTAACTATTAAAATCTTTAAAATGGTTCAGAGTAGTAATTGGTAGCATTAAAATTGTATTCATTTTTTTTTTTTTTTTAATATGGTGTCAAAGACTTAGTAAGTCTTGTGAATTGGAGTTTTCTATATCTATTTAGAAAACTAATTAAAAAACAGAAAGATTATAATAAATAAATAATATTTTACCTAGACCATTATTTCTGCTATTATTTTTACCATGTTTTATTGTGTGTAAGTACGTCCCCAACCTTTGGTTATCCCCCCCCCCCCCCCCCCCAAAAAAAACAGCAGTATATGACGAGAGAAAAAAAACTAATTTTCTTGTGAGAAATATTTAACCCATTCATAAAAAGTATGAATTAAGAATTCTTTAATCTAAAAATTATTAATTTCCTCCTAACTGATAAATTTCTGTATTAGTTTGATCCATAGCAACATGTGTATAAGTTTGATCCATAGAGCATGTGTATTAGTTTGATCCATAGAAATGACAACAATGGATGATTGTTTTAATGAATTCAATAAGTAAAAAAAAATATATCTATGCCCCTTTTCTGTGTGTCTGTTAAGTTTTTTTGGTTTTTTTTCAAAGTGTTGAGTGTTACAATTTTGACAGCTATTCATTATAAAACTCTTCATTACATTATTGAAATTATTCTTAAAAAAACGATATCGTAGAAAATCTTTGTTAAAATGTTTGGTAATTAATGAAATACAAACTAGTTAATCTGCGATAAATTGTGTATAGAATATCAAAACTAGATTTTAAATGGTTTTAATTTCCCTGTGAGCAGAATAGAGACTAATATTAGCGATGATTTTGCTTTAAGAGAAACGAAATGATTGCTAATAGGTCAGACTAATCAATTCAGAACAGCACCTATCTTATCGCTAACTGATCGCAAACTCTTCTCCTCAATAACAATAATGGCTTCTCAGATTATCTGAAGAATCTATGGTTGCTTTCATTTTAATTTTTTTTAGATGCACGTTGTGTGCAAATTTTAAATATGTAACATCAAAAATCTAAAGATTTCTGAAATTTTAATTGCTGTTTTAACATTTACATATTTTATTTGCTTGATGAGTGTTTTGTGAATTAATGGCCTGGCCTTGATACTATAAATCACATTTCAAATACAATCTCTTATTCCCTGACCTTGTATCTCGGGTTTCTTTGCTGACTGCCAAATGAAACTTAAGATTTTAGTTCTTTTCAAGACTTATCATGAGTCTTGTTTTTAGGATTTGTTGTATTGAAAACTATTTGAACTGTTCTTACAAACATTGCTTCTATAGGTGATGAAGTATATTCGATGCTGGAGTTGTTTCATGACAACACTAATAATTATAAGAGTCGGAAATTATTTTCTCTGTTTAGCTGAAAAAAAACTATCTTTTACCTGATCTTTTTATTACAAATGGTCTGCTGGTGTTTCCGATGTGTCCAATATTCCTGACATTAGAATATTCTGCTGAAACAAACTATAGTTTTTTCACTAAATAAAATTCACTGAAAATAATAATTAAGAGCCTTGTATATAATTTGCTTTCGGTTCCAAGGAATTCCTTTTTTGGTTACATTTTTTTTTTGTGATGTCGAATTATTTTTGCTGTCAACACTTTTTTGTGAGCATGTGTTAGAATTTCTATTTATATATTTCTTTCTATACGGCCAATTAACATTGTTTTAACACTGGCATCTGTAAAGAATTATACCACTTTCTGACACAGTCACTAAAAGTGAAAAAGAACCCACACTACCACAAAAATAAAATAAATATCAGAGAATATTTCTCCTTGCAACCATTTTCGGGACAGTGGAGACTTTATTTTAAGAACTCGTTCATTTTTAGAATATATATATTTAATTGGTAGTACCCAGATACTGTTACATACAATGTTTGGAATTTTTTATTCTAACTTATCACAGTTGGGATTTATTTTTTATTTAACAATGATATGGCATCAATATTGTCCATTTTAGAAGCAGGTAGTTGTATATAAGAGAATTGTGGTTGCTCAACAGTAGTATGTGAATTTTAAAGTGATAAGTTTAATCCAAATGGTTTAAGGTTGATTTAAAGAATAGGGTTTATATTATTTTGGAAAATGAGTTTTCCTTGGGTCGAAAATAATTGAATAATTCAAAGCAATTTCGTTTATCCTCTCTAAGTTAAAAAGGCAACTATACAAAAATAAACAATATTTTCATAGCACAGAGAGAGCTGTGAACATGTATGAGTGCATGCACTGACTGCAATTGTCTCACTTGTTGTGACGGTCCAAAGTTGTTGTTCGATTCAGTCAATACTGCAACAAAGAACTCTCATCCCAAGTAGAATCACAACTCCAGTTTTAAAACAAGTAACACGTTTATTTGTTGGAGGTTACAAATGATGCTCATATTCCCAGGTTGAATAGCAAACTTGCAAGATGAGACCTTTGCCAGACCAAATCGAAACATGAGTCCAATAAATCCTTTGGCTAAGATCCCCAAGGCTCAATTTGCCTGGAGAGGCACCCGGACCAACTGACCGCCAGGAAATTTACAGTGCATGAACATAGTAAAATTTTATTTTTTAGGAAAAAAACAACAAAAAGGTTAATTTATATAGTCTAAAGATATTCAAAGTCAGGGAATTTTATTTTGTTTCAGCATAAAAATGAAAATGAATTCCACATTAAAAACTGGTTATATAATGAAATGAATAAATGAAAGACTAGAGCGCCGATTGGTCAAATAAAACAATTTTATATTACTGAGAAATTCGAAATAGTTACTTTGTACTTTTCGCCTTTCTTATAAAAGACTTAATAAATATTAAACAAGAAGAATCTATTTTTTTTGTAATTTAGAAAGATTAGATGAGGTTTTTTCTTCATTTCTATGACAAATGTTAAAATCAGCATCATCCCTATCATCATCACTACCAACATGTTGACTTATTGGACTTTTGGCTAGGAGCAAAATGTAGTATCTATTCTGATGCTGCACTTAGTTTCTCTGTCCTCAGTCAGTGAAGGAGACATCCTTTTAGACAGAGGAAATTTAAATTTTTGTTCAATCCAGAGTGCCCCTTTTGGGGAAGCTGGATTTTCCCCACGTTAAATATTGACATTGTGCCTAACTCTGCTCTCGTGGGAGGAAGTAAATAGGAACAGCAACAACAACAATAACAACAAAATAATTTTAAGAAATAATAAACGTATGTATTTAATTATTAACAGAAAACCTTTAATTATTGCGTTTAAGGCAAAGTTTATTTTTATAAATTAATTATTCCAAAGTTATCCAAGAGTGGAAACGTAACTGAAAAAAAAAGTTTTTTAAGAATGAAACGGAAGTTATGATTTTGAATTTTCAACTTAATTCATTAAATTGCTTAAAATAATATTAGTACAGATAATAATTAAGATATTAATACCAGGGAAAGTTTTTTGTATATATAATAAAATAGGAGAATAGTATTATAAGTGAATAGTACTGAATATGAATTTATTAGACAATGTTTAAAAAATAAATATGCAAATAATTTACCGCCTTGATAGTGTTTAGTAAGGTTTTTTGTGAGTTTATATACCGTATGTGAAAATATTTTAGTGTATAATTTTAATTAGGTACAGGTAAGGTGTTTTAATATGAATATAGTTCGGATGAATGAAAAAAAAACTTTGACATTATTTCATTTAGAGATATATATATATATATAGATATATACAGATATATATATATAGACAGATATATACAGATATATATAGATATTAGAGATGGGCGGTTTTACCGAAAAACCGCGTTTTTTCGGTTTCGTCTCCATACCGAATACCGAATCGTTTTTTTTTTTTTAAACCGTAACTGTTCGGTATTGTGTTTTTACTACAGTAAGCCACCATATACAAGGAAACACGGTTGAAAAGATTTTCCGATTTGAATAAAATTGAATATTACCAAAAAATGTTATATTTGTAAGAGGACAGATTGAACAAATATATGATAAAAACATTTAATGTACTTAGCAATACACATCGACCAGAAAACTGTTTGGATAATCACATATTTGAGGGTAGTTCTATTAAAATAGTCATATCTTAAAAACTAAAGCACTTTAAGAGCTCAAAATACCATCATTTTGTTAGGAAATGAATATCCTTACATTTTTCGTACCCAACTAGTAAATAAATTAATCTTTCATCTTTTTTTATGCATTAAAATTATAATTGTACGTTGTTTTGTCTTTCGGTAATAGTAATTTTAAATTATCTTATCCTAAAAAATATTGTCCTTTTTTTGAGCGAAAGTCAACAATGGCTGCTAGTATTGCTGATATAACAATCATTCAGCACAGCGTCTTGTAAAGCTTTGTAAAATTCGTTTATAAACTTCTTTAAAAGTAAGATAAAAATACTTTTTGTGCTTAAAAAAGTTAATCCTATTTGGTTCTTTTATAAAAACTACTTTAAAAAATACTGGTTTTCACTCAACTTTTGAACTTCTAGTAGTAATGACTTTCTAGTCGGCAATTTAAAAAAAAAATGAAGATTCTACTTTTTTAGGCGATTACGTCTTAAAGTCTTGGCGAAAAAAAGAAAAAAGAAAACAACAAAAAATAGTTTAGAATTTAGAGTGGGGGATCAGTTTCGCATATAAATTTAATGTAAAATGATCTCCGATTTCCCGGCCATTCTTGCCTTTTAGTGAAATTTATAAAATAAATAATTACTCTACCATTAACTCTAGGTACGACTAACAAGCCCACCTCCTAAAAATGCCTTCTTGAACGTATCGTACCATTAACCTTAAATATGAGTGGCAAGCCACCCCTAAAAAACTCCCTTTATCCTAACACTAAGTCCGAATGGCAACCTCCATCCAAAACAAAACCCCTTCCTTAACCTTATCACTAACGCTAAGTCCGAGTAGGAAGCCCTAATCCTACAAAAAAGCCCATTAAAACCACACATAATCATCTAAAAAAAAAAAAAAAAAAAAAAAAGCAGACGCCCATAAAAAAAACGCACAGGATTTATTTGCCATAGAAAAAAATTGACTAATGCCCTAAAACGCTAGAATGGCCCGGAAATTGTGAATTATTCTACATTAAATATATGTGAAACTAATCCCCCACTCGAAATTCTAAATGAATTGTTTTTTTTCTTTCTGCTAAGTTTTCAGGGTGTTCACACTTAATTGCCCCTAGCCCTACCACTAACCTGAAGTTCAAGTGGTAAGCCCCCCCCCCTCTTCCCACAAAGACCCTCATAATCGTCTAAAAAAAAAGAAATAAAAACAAGAAAAACGCACAGGATTTATCTCCCATAGAAAAAATAATTAACTGTCCTAAAACGCTAGAATGGCCTTGAAATGGGGGATTATTTTATGTGAAACTGATCCCCACTTTAAATTCTAAAATAATTGTTTTTGTTTCTTTCTTTCTGCCAAGTTTTTCAGGGTGTTAACATGTAATTGCCTAAATAAAAAAAGTAGAATCTCATATTTTGGGGAGGCAAGGGGGTGAGTTAGCAGAAGGTGTAAATCTACAATAATGCTAAAGAAATCTTGCAATATATTCATTTTTAAACAGTCCTAGTATTAGATTTTAGTTTCTTGTACATAAAATGTACAATTCAACTTTGAGTTTTCTAACTTCTTTCTTTTAATGGATTCATGGTATTTTTAAGGTATTGCAGCATATTTATGTGCACTTAGTGCAGATTACTTGGAAACCATTAATTTCTGGAGATTTTCAGTGGCATATTCTGATTCCTTGTACAAAAATACACTTATATGGTAAATTTCATTGCTTAATCTTGTGTTTTAACAAAGATATAACATTTTTACTGAAAAATTAGTGTAAAAAATGTGACGAAACGCATATGGTCTTAAAGAGGGGAAAATATCCAATTGTGTGAGGCACAAAAATAGTCATAACTTCCTTATTTTTAGTCAGATTTAAAAAATTTAAAAAGATTCTTTCTTAGATCATCAAGCTCTTTCTATATATGCCATTATTGAGATATTTTAAGCAATTTAAATTTTTTCATGTGTATTGCTACTTGTAGGAAGAAATCTTTGTTTACAGTTTGTTTATCATTAACATTTTGAATTTTCAAATGAAAAAAAGAGAAATACGACAGACAACATGACATCGTATTTTTAGCATAAACTATTTTCAAATGAAAAAGAAAAAATCAAACGCGTTCCGTATGATGTCGAAATCTATTTGATTCAACTCAAAATTGTAAAATAATTATTTGTTTGTTTCAGAGTTATCTAAAAAAATTAGTTATTAAAATGAAATTAAAAAAAAATACTTGTAAAAGTAAATAAACGAAAAGTAGTGAGCGAGTATAAACATTTAAAAAGAAAAAAGTAGTTGCCAATGCTAGTATCACTTTATTCGGATTTTAAAAATTATTTTAAACATTAGGCATTTCATTGTTTACTTTTGAAAAGCCACTTCATACATAAATTGTCATTTCTAGAGAACTATCTCTCAACTATACCGTTTTCTCTCCCAAAAATGGGTTATTCAAAAAGTAGACTATGCAACGATTTATATTTTACTAAATTGTTAATATGGTATGTATTTAGAGCTGACAATTTATTCGAAAGTTTAATTATTAAACTTTAATCCAAGTCATGAATTCTATGACTAAAATTACCTTAAAGCTTAAAAAATGACTTTAGGTGAATTAATAATCACTACTTTTTTTTAACCATCCTTCCTTTTCCTTTGGCGTGGTTTTCGGGTGTACTACTAGTCTTTTACGCATGTCTATAAAGTTTTATTACCCTGTCTTAAAAACAAATATTAACCCCAACACGCACCAGTTGACAGAACTTCGAGCACACAAAATGACAGACATCCCAACAGTAAACATCGGCAATTCGAGAAGTATATGGTGTGTTTATTTTACGCGACAAGACACAACGTCTTGCAAACATTTTCACCTATTAAAAAATTAAAATTTTTATCTGTCAAATAATTTTGACAATATTTCATTTTCATCATCATTTTTGCTTAATTTTATTTGTAAAATTATTTTGTTTGTTTAAATAAATTTTCGTTTTTTAATTTCTTGCATTTCTGAGTTATATTTTAGCTTCTGATGGGTTAAAGAATTAGATAGAATGTATATTCAAACTCAGTTTTATTCTTCAGAAATCTTTCATGAATCTTTGGTCACTGTTTTAACGAGTTAACTGTTGAAAAGGTATCAGAACTTTGATTACAGCAGTCAACATCTTAAAACTTATAGGATTCATATCATGGAGAATGATTCAGTCACAAAATTATCGAAACAGTGGCATAATTCAACTAAACGTTGAATAATAACTAATCATCACACAAGAGAATGAATAGCTTCCATAGTAAAATTTTTTTTTTCAAAAAAACCGAAAAACCGAACCGTAAACCAAGGTTTTAAGGGAAAATATATATTTAAAACCGCCCATCTCTAATGTAGATATAGATATATATGTATATGTATATAGATATATATGTATATGTATATAGATATATATGTATATATATGTATATAGATATATATGTATATATATATATATCTATAGATATAGATATATGTATATGTATAGATATAGATATATGTATAGATATATGTATAGATATATATATATGTATACATATATATATATGTATACATATATATATATGTATAGATATATATATATGTATAGATATATATATATGTATACATATATATATATGTATAGATATATATATATGTATAGATATATGTATAGATATATATATATGTATACATATATATATATGTATAGATATATGTATAGATATAGATATATGTATAGATATATATATATGTATAGATATATATATATGTATAGATATATATATATGTATACATATATATATATGTATACATATATATATATATGTATACATATATATATATGTATAGATATAGATATATATGTATAGATATAGATATATCTATAGATATATATATATGTATAGATATAGATATATATATATGTATAGATATAGATATATCTATAGATATATATATATGTATAGATATAGATATAGATATATATATATGTATAGATATAGATATATATATATGTATAGATATAGATATATCTATAGATATATATATATGTATAGATATAGATATAGATATATATATATATATGTATAGATATATCTATAGATATATATATAGATATATATATATATATGTATAGATATATCTATAGATATATATATATATATATGTATAGATATATCTATAGATATATATATATATATGTATAGATATATCTATAGATATATATATATATATGTATAGATATATCTATAGATATATATATATATATGTATAGATATATCTATAGATATATATATATATATGTATAGATATATCTATAGATATATATATATATATGTATAGATATATCTATACATATATATATATATATGTATAGATATATCTATACATATATATATATATATTAGGGTAGGTCGATTTTACACTTTTTTTTTAAATATTAAAAAAAGGCACGTACCGAAAGTTGTATATAGACCTATTAAATACTCATGCAAAAAATTAGATCAAAAACTTCAGCGGTTCTTTGAGCGTTTGGTATCAAAGATCGTAGACAAGAATGTACTGAAAATTGCTCGTTTTTGCAAGATTTGCTTGAATATTGGTGTGAAAACCAAATAATTTTAGCATTTAAAAGCAAGGAATGTCCTTTTATTTTATAAAAATGATATGAATTAAAGAAATCTTCAAATTGAAAATTTGCCCCCCCCCCTCATTTTCAGTATCTGCTTTTGTAAACTACCTTTTAACGTTATGAATTAAACAGTAATATTTGAATACCTAAAAAAATGATTTTTTCTGTTATTAGTGAAAATATAACAAGCAAAGAAATAAGGAAAAACCTAACACTATTTTAATGAAGCTTAATATAGAGAGTCAAATTGCTCCATATAAGACCCCTTAGACAAAAATGCTGGTCTCAATTTCTGACTCAAAACTTTGGCTGTAATGTGTTGATGCCTTGCTTCAAAACCATATACAGTTTGTGAAGCTTCTGTTATTAACTTAACTGCCCGTTCCACACCCTGAGAATGTGAGGGCAAATCTGGCAAGTCAAGCTTGGTTCCATTCATGAACGATTCTCGAAGTTCAGATTCAGTAAAATCTTCCGTCATTGGTGGTTCAAAAATGCCGCATAATTTTAAATCTATTAATTGTGTCCAATGTGTGGCATTAAAATTAATAGGTAGTATTCTTTTTAATCTTTTTCTGGTTGACTCCTCACTCCTGAAAGAACAAATTAATTGAATTATTAAAAAATTCCAATCTGTACTGCTTTAATAATTATGGTGAAATTAGATAAAATCTTTAAAAATCATTCTATAAATTGGAATAAATAATTGAGTCAGAGATATATGAATAAATATTACTTACCTAATGGCCAAAATTCTTTTTAAAGCTTCTTCTCTTACTTCAATTTCCTCAGATTTAACCATGGAATATAGAAAGCTTTCAGACAGTAAACAAAATGTATTACCTTGTATATTTCTAAATGTGATATCTTGGATTTCCTGAGGCTGCTCCTTAATCCTTTGGATCATATTAAAAATGTGCACTTACTGATTGTGGAATTTACTATTTCTTTTAATTTCAAACCAAGAAGTGGCATACACATTTACAATAAAATTTACTACATAGTGTAGTTTTGTTGTGTGCCTTTGTGGGTATGCACCACGAGTCCATAAACACATAAGCCTAAACACATAAACACCATCTTGCTTGGTTTTAAGGACCAATTTTCCAGGAGGTATATCTAGAGTCAACCTTACCTCTAGAAATACCTACTGTGTATTCATAAAGGAGTCTTTGGTCAGAAATAAGATCATGTATTTCATCAATTTTAAAAATTGACTCTAGAGGATTGCTAATAGTGGAAAATGATATTTGGGGTAAATCATATCAATCATTTGAGCATAATTTCCCCAGAGGGCTACTGAATGTTGTAGGGCCCGTTGCGCAACCATCTATGTTTTTAAAAAGGGCTCTGAAAGGTAGTTCATTATGATGCAAAGAGCAACCAATTGTGTGAAGAGTTTTAAAAAGTTTCTTTTCTAAAATTGCAACCATTCCACCATCGCAACTTGTGTTGGTATTAGTGTTGTCAACAAGTATAGCCTTGATACTGTTCTCACTGTGGAATTCATGCAAAACACCCACCACTTGATCTGCATGAACAGCACCTGTTGCACCACTATTCGGAAGAACTCTATGTGTCAGATATTTACGTTCACATGGTGTTTCTTTTGTAAAAGTTAAATGGTGTTCTGGTCCCTTAGTTTTTTTCATAATTCTCTGTCTATTTTCATCCACAATTTCCTTATACATCAATGTGTCCTTATTCATTCTCCCATCAACTCCAATACATATATTTTAGGTGGGGTAAAAACTCCTGGCTGAAATAGTTTTATTTATCTACCTCCAACAAGGTAAGATGTGACACAAGGTCAGGAAAGTGGGATTAGATAACCCTGCGCTATAGAGGTGAGCACTCTGGCCATTAAAAAATTGACTGGGCAGCCCCGTCGGCATTCCCCTGTAGGGGCGCCTCAGACAGTTAGCAATAAACTTACTCCTCCCCAAAGAGGAAAGGCAAAGCCTGGGAGGGTGCACCTCCTAGAATTGCACAGGACGGACAAGCCCCAATAGACGGGCGTAAATCCAGACCCAAAAACCAGGACGATACCGATTTATTTGGTGGGGTAAAAACCCCTGGCTGAACTAGATTTTATTTATCTACCCCCAACAAGGTAAGATTGACACAAGGTCAGGAAAGTGGGATGAGAAAGCCAGTGCTCGAGAGGTGAGCACTCTGGCCATTTAAAAATTGCCTGGGCAGCTTCGTCGGCATTCCCGGTAGGGCCGCCTCAGACAGTAAGCAATAAACTTACTCCTCCCCAAAGAGGGAAGGCAAAACCTGGGAGATGCACCTCCTAGAACTGCACAGGACGGACAAGCCCCAATAGAAGGGCGTGAATCCAGACCCAAAGGTCCGGACGATACCGGTTTATTTGGTGGGGTAAAACCCCCTTGCTGAACTAGTTTTTATTTATCTAACTCCCACAA
This sequence comes from Sepiola atlantica, assembly GCA_963556195.1. Lineage (NCBI taxonomy): Eukaryota > Metazoa > Mollusca > Cephalopoda > Sepiida > Sepiolidae > Sepiola > Sepiola atlantica. Next base: position 60,649,571 of record OY744520.1, read on the forward strand.
GGTAAGGTGTGACAAAAGGTCGGGAAAGTGGGATTAGATAAGCCAGCGCTCGACAATTCAATATATATGTGTGATAATTAAACACAGAATCAACACGGGAACTCAAATTCGCCCGATGAATTTTCAACCGGTGAATACCATAAAAAATATCCAATAAATAAAACGCCTATGTAAACAAATACTTATTTATATATAACATCAAATATTATAGTGTTTTATTCCTTTTTAATTTGAATATGTACATTTAATTTCTTAAGAAAAATAATAATAAACTTTAAAATATTTATTATTAAGTAATGTATTACTTTTTTTTGTTAAAACCCGGGTTTAATTTAAGGCGACACATTTGCCGGTGAAATCTCGGCAGTGATAAAAAATCTCGATTTATTTGATCTTAAAGTTGCAATGCTCAAATAAATACAAAATTTTGAAGAAATATATTTCTTGTGGTAACTTTTGACATTATTTGGCAACTTTCTTCGAGTGCGATAATTTACAGTTTCAAAATCGACCTCCCCTAATATATATGTATAGATATATCTATAGATATATATATATATGTATAGATATATCTATAGATATATATATATATATGTATAGATATATCTATAGATATAGATATATCTATAGATATATCTATAGATATAGATATATCTATATATATATATATATATATGTATAGATATATCTATAGATATATATATATATATGTATAGATATATCTATAGATATATATATATATATGTATAGATATATCTATAGATATATATATATATATGTATAGATATATCTATAGATATAGATATATATATATATATGTATAGATATATCTAT
>OY744520.1:60655404-60657370 GCA_963556195.1 Sepiola atlantica
ATATATCTATAGATGTATGTATATATAGATATATATCTATAGATGTATGTATATATAGATATATATCTATAGATGTATGTATATATAGATATATATCTATAGATGTATGTATATATAGATATATATCTATAGATGTATGTATATATAGATATATATCTATAGATGTATGTATATATAGATATATATCTATAGATGTATGTATATATAGATATATATCTATAGATGTATGTATATATAGATATATATCTATAGATGTATGTATATATAGATATATATCTATAGATGTATGTATATATAGATATATATCTATAGATGTATGTATATATAGATATATATCTATAGATGTATGTATATATAGATATATATCTATAGATGTATGTATATATAGATATATATCTATAGATGTATGTATATATAGATATATATCTATAGATGTATGTATATATAGATATATATCTATAGATGTATGTATATATAGATATATATCTATAGATGTATGTATATATAGATATATATCTATAGATGTATGTATATATAGATATATATCTATAGATGTATGTATATATAGATATATATCTATAGATGTATGTATATATAGATATATATCTATAGATGTATGTATATATAGATATATATCTATAGATGTATGTATATATAGATATATATCTATAGATGTATGTATATATAGATATATATCTATAGATGTATGTATATATAGATATATATCTATAGATGTATGTATATATAGATATATATCTATAGATGTATGTATATATAGATATATATCTATAGATGTATGTATATATAGATATATATCTATAGATGTATGTATATATAGATATATATCTATAGATGTATGTATATATAGATATATATCTATAGATGTATGTATATATAGATATATATCTATAGATGTATGTATATATAGATATATATCTATAGATGTATGTATATATAGATATATATCTATAGATGTATGTATATATAGATATATATCTATAGATGTATGTATATATAGATATATATCTATAGATGTATGTATATATAGATATATATCTATAGATGTATGTATATATAGATATATATCTATAGATGTATGTATATATAGATATATATCTATAGATGTATGTATATATAGATATATATCTATAGATGTATGTATATATAGATATATATCTATAGATGTATGTATATATAGATATATATCTATAGATGTATGTATATATAGATATATATCTATAGATGTATGTATATATAGATATATATCTATAGATGTATGTATATATAGATATGTATATATAGATGTATGTATATAGATGTATGTATATATAGATGTATGTATATAGATGTATGTATATATAGATGTATGTATATAGATGTATGTATATATAGATATATATCTATAGATGTATGTATATATATATATAGATGTATGTATATATATATATATAGATGTATGTATATATATATATATAGATGTATGTATGTATATATATATATAGATGTATATATGTATATATATATATATAGATGTATATATGTATATATATATATATAGATGTATATATAGATATATATATATATATAGATGTATATATGTATATATATATATAGATGTATATATGTATATATATATATAGATGTATATAGTATATATATATATAGATGTATATATAGTATATATATAGATGTATATATGTATATAGTATATATATATATAGATGTATATATGTATATATATATATAGATGTATATATGTATATATATATATATAGATGTATATATGTATATATATATATATAGATGTATATATGTATATATATATAGATATATAGATGTATATATATATATATATATAGATGTATATATATATATATATATATATATAGATATATGTATAATATATAGATGTATATAGTATATAATATAGATGTATATATATAGTATATATATATATATAGATATA
>OY744520.1:60657570-60665070 GCA_963556195.1 Sepiola atlantica
TATATACTATATATATAGATATGTATGTAGATATATGTATGTAGATATATGTATGTAGATATATATATATATATAGATATGTATGTAGATATATATATATAGAGATATATATGTATATATAGTCTCGGAAGTTTCTCAACCATTAAAACTATATAAAAAAAAAAAAATTTAAAAAAAAAAAAAATTTATAAAAAAAAAACTTATAGTCTCAAGTCTTCCAGTGGAAAATCACTCATGTAAGTCAATTTATTTTTTACAGTTATTATATTAGTTAGTTTCTAACACTATTTTAAGGGATCATCAGTTGTTTACCATGAAAAACTGTTTCGGGAATTTAAAAACAAGACAGTATTTAATTTCATGGTTTCCCAGCAGAGTTGATCAGACTCCACTTCCCTTAAAAGACAAAAACATAAACGTTCCTTATACTAAATCTACGTTTTGTTCCATATAAATGTTTTGCTAACTTATATTAGTTATTTAAGACACAAAAAAAAAAATTCTTTACCTGTGCTGTTCGTCTGTCTAATAAAATTTATCCGTTACTTACAAAAATGTTGCTGCATTTTAAAGTGTTTGGACGAATCCATGACACTATTATTTAAGTAATTAATGTATTATTTTTAGTTTTATATTATAAATATAAAAAACATCAACACATCAAAAAATAAAAAATAAATAAATAAATATGTATATATATATATATATATATATATATATATATATACATACATATATATATATATATATACATACATATATATACCTTTAGTTCCTCCTTTTCTCCCTCGTCCATCTCCCCGTTGTCGTCAACCTCAAATAAATATTAATCTTCTATGTTCACTTACAGTTTTTCTAATCTGCGTTCACAACTGTCGATTTTTTTCTTTTCTCATTGTTTCAAATCTGCGTCTATAAGTTAACCGTTAATTTGTTCTCTTTTTCTTTCTTTTTCTTCTTATTTGCCAACTCCCGGTGTTTAAAATCGTCGATTTTCTTCTTCTTTTTTAACATTTCTTTCTACTGTATTTTTATTGTTTTTCTTATTATAATTAGCAGATGTGTTATATATACGTTTATACATATTATACATTATTTCTATTTATATATCCTATGATTTGTTCTATCAGTTTATTTTGATTAATTAGATAAGATTTAAAAGCATCAGGATGGCGAGTAATTGCCTTATTTAATTGTCCAAATATTTTATTTTGATCGCCACCTTGGTTAATCATTCTTATTATTAGATCAGAAATTGGGGGCATGAAATCTACTAATTTTAAGGTAACACGAGCAATTCTCAGAAATTCAGACATAATACTCCCGTAAAATATATACACAGGGCTAGTACTATTTTTATATGGCATTCGCACGATACGAAAAGGGAATGAATTTCTTTTATCAAACAGTTTATAGATAAATATTTTATCTTCAATTTTTATATCCAAATCAAGAAAAGTAGCTTGTGTTCCCTTATGTTCACAGTTTAATTTTAACTCTTTAGGATATATTAAATGTTTAGTATTTGCAAACTCTTCGCTATCATTAATGCAAACAAGGTCGTCAATATATCGCCTACATCCATGATAACTATACGCTCTAGATATATCATTTTTTATTAATGATGACACATATATATATATATATTCCAGTCTATGTAAATATAGATCTGCCCAAAATGGAGACGGATCCAAACCCATTGGAATACCTATTGTTTGGAGCAATAATTTATTCCCTATTTGAAAGTAACTCTCTTTTATAAGGTGACTTATAAGCATTATCAGACCAGTTTTGGATACACTCGTCTTACCATTTTTATTTTTACACCAAAAGGCTTTAGATTTTGCAAAGTCAATGTATTTACCTTTTCCTCCTGCAAAAGCTAAATCTACAGTATTACCTAATTCTTTAATAAGTTCTTTATGGGGTATTTTTGTATATAATGTACTAAAATCGTATGTCGAGATTGATTTAGCCTGTTTACGAGAATTAATACGATCTAATTTTTCTTTTACTAGATCGGAATTATTTACCACCCAAAATAGGTTTATATTACTATAGAATTTACTTTTTTTATGGAAATTATTTATTTGGTTTATAATTAATTTAAAGATTTTAGACACAGCCTTACTTAAAGGTTTAATGATGCACATTTTTGAGGCAACAATGAAACGGGCGCCAACTGGTGTTTTATGCATTTTAGGTATCCAATACATAGATGGAAGTTTTTTGTATTTTTCTTCTAATTTTAATCCTAATTTTTCACAAATAACAGTATTGTTTATAATAATGTTATCGCTTTTATTATTACTTAATTTATAAGTATCTGAAACTTCACCTATTATTCCTACTTCTAGCAATAAGCGTTGTATATAATACTTTTTACAGATAAAAGCTATATTATTTGTCGCCTTATCAATAGGAACTATTACAAACCTATTTTGAAGCATTTCAAGCTCTGTAGTTATTTGTGGATTTCTAAGGAGGGGATTCGTTCTTTTAGGGTGTTTAAATTCTTTTAAACGTTCTACTTTTTTTATTTACGAATCTAAGTATATTATTTTTCCATGCGTCAAATGTAGAGTGTAATAGTTTATGTTTTTTAGCCATGGATGCAGTGAAATTATCTAACGCTTTATTTATTTCCTTAACACATTTCGCATAATTTAAACATTTAGGTTCTCTATAGTTTGGGCCTTTACTTAAGAGTTTTCTTAATTTAGAATTTTTAACTATCGCTAGATTACCGGTAATTATATGCCCTATGTCAGTATTACATAAAGGGGAGGATTCACATTCACATGATGGTATATACATTTCATCATTATCATTTATATTTAAATTCTCTACAGTTTTTTTATAGTTAAAAACCTTATTCCGGATAGTTTGCCCTAGTTTATATATTACTATTGGTTTCTGTTCCTCTTTTTTAAGTTCATTGATACGTGACTGAATGATTTCTGGATTATTAAATATTTTAGGCAGATTTATATCATCAAATCCTTTATTTTCATATAGGACTACACAAACATTTTGAGGTTTATTTTTTATACCCTCAGCAGGTGGCTTGTATAATTTTGTATCGATTATATCCATGATATATTCATACCATGGAGGAAGTTCTTGTATCCTATATATCATATCCGGGTTTAATAATATCTTAGATGTTGTCTTTTAATACCTTTTTCTTGGTTTTATTAAGAAGTTTTCTAATGTAATTAAAAGACTCGGAAATATTAGTCATGATAATCTCTTTAGTTTTATTAAAAAATTCTTCGCATGAAACGGCAGATTCTCTATTGTTCCTATTTACATGTGTTCTATCTCTAGTACCGTAGCGAGGCAAAGCAGGATAGAATCGCCCTACATTTGCTGATTCGTCTTGTAAATTATCTTTTTTTTTATTTTTACATTTAGACCATATGGATAAATTACTCGCATTTTCTTAATTATTTCATCTTCTTTATTTAGACGCATTTTAAGCATATTATTATCTACCTTACCAGAACTATCATATCCATTATTTTTAAATTTTTCAATAATCTGTATTGAAAAAGACGATTTTCCACAGGTTTTTTCTTTAAAGTGGTTTACTACATGGACACAAATATATGTATATATAGATAGATATGTATATACTGTAGATATATATGTATATAGATAGATATGTATATAGATATATATATGTATATAGATATATATATGTATATAGATATATATATGTATATAGATATATATATAGATATATATATGTATATAGATATATATATGTATATAGATATATATATGTATATAGATATATATATGTATATAGATATATATATGTATATAGATATATATATGTATATAGATATATATATATGTATATAGATATATATATATGTATATAGATATATATATATATGTATATAGATATATATATATGTATATAGATATATATATATGTATATAGATATATATGTATGTATATAGATATATATATATGTATGTATATAGATATGTATATAGATAGATATGTATATAGATATGTATATAGATAGATATGTATATAGATATATATGTATATAGATATATATGTATATAGATATATATATGTATGTATATAGATATATATGTATATAGATATATATGTATATAGATATGTGTATGTATATAGATATATATGTATATAGATATATATGTATATAGATATGTATATATAGATATATATGTATATATATATATGTATATATAGATATATATGTATATATATAGATATATATGTATATATATAGATATATATAGATATATATGTGATTTCATGAAGGCTTACCAAAGCATTCCTTTCAGGACACCAATGATCACCATTAAAGATATTTTTTCTTACAAATACTATTTATTAAAATTAAATGTTTTTTCCTACACGTGTTTCACTACCAAGCAGTTACTTGCTTAGCAGATCATCAGGGAAATTAAATGTCTGGAATACTGGTATCAACTGCCGACAATACACAATGTGGCTTTGCAATAGTTGAGGTCACTTAAGAAGAGAAGAGGAAAAAAATAAAAATAAAAGTCAAAATTAAAAAGCAAGGAAGAACAACGATAAAAAAGAAAGTCCTAGAAAAGTCTTAGAAAAGTAGCTCGTGCATTATTTCTTCCACCAAGCCAACAAGCAAATAATCGGTCCCAAATACATTCAATAAAACCATCAAACCGGAACAATGTGCGATAATACACTTTCACGTCGGCCGGCACAATGATGAATAAATCCCCGCCCCCCCCCCCCACAAAAAAACAAAAGAACTAAATCATTCAAGATACCGCTCACAAGTTACCATTCCAATCCAATGATAGTATGGGAATTCTAAATCCAACTTCTCACAAAGAAAAGTCAACACAAATGTTCGTCCGAGTTCAAAGAGTCTTATTTCAATGGTTGATTTATTACCCTTCGAAACAAACACACGACGAGTTGAATGTCAATCCCGCAGAAAACTCCCTTACATTAAGAAAAAATCTTAATTAGTAAATAGAAACTATTTATTCAAAATACTGTTTCTAAAAATATTTATTATTAAACCTATTCCTTATAGAAATTAATTATCTAGTGTCTGGGACGTCATTTTACATTTTGGGAAAATATCCTTAATTTAATTAACTGCCGAATTATTATCGTTTTGTTGTTTAACGAAGCGAAAAAAGCCTATGCCGCAGAATTTGTTTTTAAAAGATTATTCATATATCAAAAATAAAATGTTGTTATAAAAAAGTTTTCTACAAAAATCTAGCTATTATTTTAAATCATTTAAAATATTTCCTTAACGGCTGTGTCTGTTTGCAACTCTCTGTGGAGAATATTATTCTATATTCCATAAATAAATGTTACTACGGAATATATCGTTATCAGAAATCTATTTTCTATTTTGAAAAAAACCTTTTTTTTAATAGACCGGTTTATTCTTTGTCAACTTTACGGGAAAATATCACTCTAACTCGTTAAATGACAGGACTTTACGGGAAAATATCACTCTAACTCGTTAAATGACAGGAGACTTTATTATTACTAATTAAAAATCCCGTACAAAATACTTTTTATAAAAATCTAATTGTTTCTATTTTTAGAAATTAAGTCCGTGTCGACATGCATGTTTTTAAAATTATTTTTTCCTTAATTATTTTTCCCCATTCCTGCCACCCAATTGTTTTATTTATTTTAATCTAATTAAAAACTAATTTAATTTAACCTAATTTAATTAAATAGTGATAGCATCCAGGTTGCTATTTCTTATTTTTCACTTAAAATTACTTGAAATTCCCAATGCATTTTGTATAATATATCTATTTCTGAGAATAAATTGTGATTTATTATTTATTATTCCACTATCTTTTTATATGTAACAAAATTTCCCCCCTCTATTCCGCTGAATAAGTATTTACTATAGTTGACTATCACTGGGCCTTATTCCGATAGAATATTCCTACCTTATCACCCCCAACCTAAGTCTCGAGTATCCGCTAATAATTGAATCAAGACATATCTTAGCATAAGTACGTGTTACTAATTCTCATCCTCCCTATTATACACTAATTATTGCCCCAGATTGCCTCAGGAAGCGTCCATCCTGCCTATCTCTGCTGTAAGTTTATACTTCCCCCAATTCCCCTCCTATCCAGGTTTTAGGCTTGATAACAGGTAACGGTTTCTATGCAGACAGCATTGTAGTATTTCCTGCCTAGCGTTCAGTAAATTATCTCTAGATGTCATGATGTGGTACGACTCCAATGCACATAGGTTGCATCTCTTCTTTTTGTTCGGTTTATATTTGTTAGCCCTCCCTAAAATTGACCATTTCAGTTCGAAAGGGTCTTGCCTAGCAATGAGGTTTCTCACAAAACGGCCAACAGAAGTGTTAGGCCTATCTATGTCTTCCCTTTGGCCTCCCCTGAAGGAACTCATGTGGTTTCTGAATCTATCTTTGAACTCACCCCCGGTTGAACCGATATATGATTTCCTACTACTCTCTGTTATCACATCGCATTTGTAGACAATGCTTGAAACTCTACAGTTCCCCCCCAGTGGACAGATGTTAGAAGCTCTGCAGTTACAGTTGTGTGCTGGGCCGTTGCTGGATGTTCTACTACTATGGTTATTTATAATGGAGGTTCTCACTGAACTGGTGTTACTGGGATCAACACCAGAAGAGAACATGGCTTCCCTTGTTTTAGTTATCTTAGAATTATTATATCCTATGATGGATGTGGCTATATTTCTACAGGTTGAATAAGACAGTTTTACAGTATTTTTGTTAATGATTCCCCCCAATCTGCTATCCCTGGGAAAGTTTTTTTCCACTATGCTATAAAAAATCTTTGGGATATTAGTCTTAATATGCTGGCTATAGGGGGGGTTGAACCATGTAGTGGTCCTTCTCCTATTTTTCTTCCTACCTTCCCCCCCGGTTTGCGTAGCATGTGAGTTCAATTCGTTACTATATATATATGTACATATATATCTATATATATATATATGTACATATATATCTCTATATATATATGTACATATATATATATGTACATATATATCTATATATATATGTACATATATATCTATATATATATGTACATATATATCTATATATATATGTACATATATATCTATATATATATATATACATATATATCTATATATCTATATATATATATCTATATATATATCTATATATATATATATGTACATATATATCTATATATATATATGTACATATATATATATATATATCTATATATATATATATATATGTACATATATATCTATATATATATATATCTATATATATATATGTACATATATATCTATATCTATATATATATATGTGTACATATATATCTATATATATATATCTATATATATCTATCTATCTATATATATCTATATATATCTATCTATCTATATATATCTATATATATATATCTATATATATATATATATATCTATATATATATATCTATATATATATA
>OY744520.1:60675070-60815070 GCA_963556195.1 Sepiola atlantica
TTTTACTTATGACTTATAAGATAGATGAAGTTAGCACTGTTTGTGTTTATTTAATAACTGCATAGCAGTTTTTACTAAGGTAAAAAGTTCCGGGTTGTTAACACCATCCATTGTAAAATGACTGAGCGAAACATCGTCAAAATGTCCCATGCACAACAGCGCTTTGGTCCAATGTCACCAGAATCCAATGATTATGCCAATTTTGGCTACTGAATCACAATATCTGCTTAAATATTGATCATATTTCTTGTATAACAAAGTATTTCTTTGTCTATTATGCCTTCATTAGTTGGTGGTTAATTTTTTCAGTAAAACGTGTCCCATATGCAACAGAGCTGGATTAGTTCACCATAATGTACTGCAACAATCCTAAAATAATTTAAATGAAAAACATTATCTATACCTAATTAAAATATATAATAGTGGTTGGTGCAATTTGTTTATTCCATTATGCAAGCAAGATAGTTAGGCATCACTTGATTCTTATACCAAGAAATTATCTGTAGAAAATATAGAAGAATTTGAGGTAGGCACAAATTTATGAATATTTTAAATGTTGATTTTCCTTTCAATTCACTGGAAAAATGTATATAAATCTGTTCACTAACTGCTTACTCATCCCCTGCTACCAAACTTAAGTTACCTGATTATCTCTATATATTCTATTTTATTGTTTTGTCTTCAATTCAACAGTAAACAAAATAAAACAAGATGACTGATGAAGCTTGCTCTGTTGGTGTCGAACTCAATTTGGAATGTCACAAATTAGACTATGATCATTCCAAAGGAATTGAGAATCTGTCAGATTTGAACAAAGATGTTGTGGAGAGCTGGGCTCAAGGAACATAAAGGCGAGTTATCAACCATCTGCTTTCATCACAAAAAAATATTTTGGAAATGTGTTTGAACATAGAGCAAAGACCTCAAAGAAGTGCCGCGGTATATTGTTACAACATAAAAGTAAAGTCAAAGGCGTACAGCTGATATCGTTGGTGATGGCAAAAGAGCTGGAGGTGAGATGGTACAATGTAACACCAGGACACATTCTTTGTCCTCAGTGTATGATGAAATATGTGAGACTGATCGATGATACAGACAGGATAGATGCAGACTACACCTGTGAACTTTTGCAAACCCCACAAAAGAAAACTTGAATATTAGTCTGAAATCCATGGACATTTCTCCTGTCGCTTTACATGGTGTTGCACCTCATAGTCATGTTCATAATGCCAAAAGGAAATTAGAACAAGTGATTGGAACACTCAAAAGCGACCTGTCGACTGTATACAAAGTCGACGCTGAAGAATTGACTGTGTCAGAATCAGTGCATATTGAAAAAGAAATCAAAGAGAAAGCATTAGAATTGGATAGATTACATAATCTCATGAAGGAGAAATTGAAGAAAGATCAAATCCAAATCATGACACTTGCTCCTGATTTGTGGTCTCGTAAATACTGTTCAAAATTCTTCAAGGTGTCAGAGTGCGTTGTTCGAACTGCCAGGGAACTGAAGAATGTGAGTGGTATTCTCTCAAAGTCTGCCCCTAAAAAAGGGAAAAAACTCTCCCCAGAGACGGCAGAACTGGTAGTACACATGTATGAAAATGATGAATACAGCCGTCAAATGCCAGGCAAAAAGGACTGTTAGTATTGCAAAGAGTGTTCACAAACAAAAGCATTTAATACTATGTAACCGGGATGAATTGTATGCTGCTTTTAAACAGAAGTATCCCAATGTCAAGGTGGAGTTTTCCAAATTTTCTGAATTGTGTCCAAAGTGGTGTGTTTTAGCTGAGTCTAAAGGTACCCATTCTGTTTGTGTGTAGCATACATCAGAATGCAAAACTTCTTGTAGCGCTATTGGTTTGGACGTCACTTACAAGGATTTGATCTCTAAACTAGTTTGTGATTCTTCCAACAAGGAATGCATGATGCACTGTTGTGAGGCATGTCCTGGCAGAGAAGCATTGCAGAAATTCTTGGATGAAAAGCTGGTTGATCTGGATCCAGATGATGAATTTCATTTTAGTCAATGAGACACAACTGACCATGCCACATTAAATACTCGTACAACAACGTATGAAGAATATTCTTGATTGACAAAATCGACAATCTCACACGACACTCATATATAACAAAATGTCAAACTAGATACTTGACTAAAAAGAAAGAGAATCTTAGTTCGAATGAGGTTTTTGTCCTTGTAGACTTTGCAGAAAATTATCAATTTCTCATACAAGACGAAATCCAAAGTTATAGCAAGGAATATTCCACCCTGCACCCTGTAGTGCTTTACTACCAAGATTCTGATGGAAAACTGAAGCATCTTTCATTGTTTTATTTCTGATGACAACACCCACAACACTGCATTCGTGTATCAAACCCAGACAATGACAATTCACTACATTCGTGCATTATTTCCCCATGTTAACAAAATGACTTACGTCAGTGATGGCTGTGGGGGTTAATATAAAAATTATAAAAACTTCATAAATTTATGTCTGCAGGACTTTGGGATTGGTGCAGAGTTGGTTTTCTTTGCTACAAGCCATGGAAAATCCCCTTGTGATGGAATTGGTGGTTCAGTAAAACGGCATGTAGCTAAACGGTCGCTTCAACGTCCTCTGAATAATCAAATCCTGGATTATAAAGCCATGCTAGAAGTCTGCCTGGAGATGTCTGCAATCAAGTTCTTTGATATTAGTATGGAAACTATGGAGGAGGCGAGAAAGTTTCTTGAGGCAAGATTTGCCAGGGGAAACACAGTACCAGGAAGCAGAAGCAGCCACCATTTTGCCCTGTTGTCAACATCGAACATTGGTGATAAGCTGACCAGCGAGGATGAATCATATACAGACAACCATGATTTTAACTTGGCATCAATTCTTAAAATCTCTGACATTTCACCAATGCAATATGTAACCTGTGTTTATAATTCTTTCTGGTGGATTGGCATTGTGAATGAAATTAATGCAGAGGAAGGTGATGTAACTGTCAAGTTCATGCACCCTCATAGACCACGCAAGACATTCAATTAGCCGCAAATTGATGAAACATGGTTTGTTCCAATCAAGAAAATTCTTTGTGTTGTCTCCCCAACAACATATACAGGAAGAACATACAAGATAACTGATGAGGAGTATGAAAAAACGATTTCTGCATTTCAGTGGCATAAAGAAAATAACAGTATGTAGATAATGTTGTTGTATGCTGGTTTTTGTTGTGAAGTCCGTTTTTATGGTAAATATCTGATCACTGTGAGACTATTACCTTTTTACTATTTAGCTTTTACTTTCTAAAACTTATTTCAATGTGAATTTTATATAAATTAAGATGAACGGTCCCTCCAACTTCATCTCACAATCCCAAACTAGTTGCTTCCCCCAATAAGGTGTTTGTGAACCCTCGGAAAAAGACCTAACTTTGAATAGACACTGTGAGTGAACAAAAAAAGTATTATTTACCATTTTTGGTCCAGAGGTACTTCATAGTGTCTAAATGAATGTCCAAAAGAAAAAAACCCGTTACCATATCAGCTACATCATTTTTTTGCTCCATATTGGTGCACATGTAAAAAATTTCAAAATTTGATAAAATCTCATAGAAGGCTTCATTTCTGAGCAAAGCTGATTCCATTTTTGGGTTCCTCGGGTTGAAGAACATACCTGTGTGTATTTTCAGCGTCACATCATGTTCCAAACTGAAAATATTCAAGAAAATGTAATTATTAAAATGTCGCCCGGGCGACATCTTGCACGATTTTCGCAATACTGAAAATGCTCTAATTCGGAAACCGCTTGGAGTTGCATCCTCAAATTTTCAGGATTTCTTAGTTTTTATGATGTCCATCTGTGGTGCAAGTTACAACAAAATCTGAGGATATGGGTTTCAAGCCCTGGATGATTTGACATGAAATAACCCTGTTTTGAGGCATTAATCAATTTTTTTCTATGGGAAATAAATCCTGTGCGTTTTTGTTTTTTTTATGGGCATCTGCTTTTTTTTCCCTTTTTTTTCCTTTTTTTTATTTAGACGATTATGTGTGGTTTTAATGGGCTTTTTGTAGGCTTAGGGCTTTCCACTCGGACTTAGGGTTAGTGATAAGGTTAAGGAAGGGGTTTTGTTTTGGATGGAGGTTGCCATTCGAACTTAGTGTTAGGGTTAAGGGAGTTTTTTAGAGGGTGGCTTGCCACTCATTTAAGGTTAATGGTACGACACGCTCAAGCCATTTTTAGGAGGTAGGCTTGTCAGTCGTACCTAGAGTTAGTGGTATAGTAATTATTTATTTTTTAAATTTCACTAAAAGGCAAGAATGGCCGGGAAATTGGAGATCATTTTACATTAAATTTATATGTGAAACTCATCCACCCTACTCTAAATTCTAAATTATTTTTTGTTGTTTTTTCTTTAAGGGTGTTCACACGTAATCGCCTAAAAAAGTAGAATCTTAATTTTTTTTTAAATTGGCGACTAGAAAGTCATTACTACTAGAAGTTCGAAAGTTGAGTGAAAACCAGTATTTCTTGAAATATTTTTTATAAAAGAACCAAATAGGATTAACTTTTTTAAGCACAAAAAGTATTTTTGTCTTATTTTCAAAAGAAGTTCGTAAACGAATGTTACAAAGCTTTACAAGACTAGTTTATAGTTAGCTGCTGCTGATTGATCGTTATATCAGCAATACTAGCAGCTATTGTTGACTTTCGCTCAAAAAAAGACAATATTTTTTCGGATAAGGTAATTTAAAATTACTACTACCGAAAGACAAAACAACATACAATTATAATTTTAATGCATAAAAAAGATAAAAGATTAATTTATTTACTAGTTGGGGTATGAAAAATAATTTTTTTTTAATGTTCGATACACGTCATGTTGAATGTTTATTCTTAAGATTACGTACCCTCAAAATAAGAAGTCAGAAGTAAAAATAAAATTCCTAATTGTAGTTTAATGTGTCTTCTAAATGTTTATAAAATTTCAAGAAAATTGATATAGATTTGCCACTTTTATTTTGCAAAACAAAAAAGCAAAAAAAAACACGTTTTGCATTTTTGGTTGTTCAAAGCAAAATAACGTTTGAATTCGCTGTTAAAAACTAATTCAATGGATAAAAGCAGATGAAAGTTATATATTTTCAAAGATTATTTTCTTATCTTTTCAACCATATAAATATTTTAAAGATTTGACCAGAAATATGTGAGAAAGAAATTGCAAGTGTTAACAGCTTATGTCGCAATGCCAGGTGGGTTGGGATTGTTTTAATTATATATTCTGATAACAGAATAGCTCTAACTAAATTAATTATATTATTCTGATAACAAAATAGCTCTAACTAAACATGTAAGAACATTTTCTATATTCATATTTTCAAATTTTAAAAATTCATTCTAGAATGAAAATAAACAAAAATCGCCTCGTGTTTATAGCTGCATGACTATTACTGCTACTACAGTCAGTTTTTCAAATTATAAATAGAAACCATTTTTTTTTTTTTCGGATAGGGTAATGAAATATTATTACTACCAAAAGAGAACACATATATACAATTATAATTTTAATGCATAAAAAAGTAAAAAGATTGATTTACTTACTAATTGGGCGACGAAGATGTATTTTTTCAAAATGTTCAATACACGTCATGTTGAAGTTTTATTTTTAACACTTCAAAAAAAGGAATGAGCCGATTTACTTTGTGCACTGACAAACATTAAAAGTGATGCTTCTCCTGGCTGGTTTCCAAATTTCAGGACGAAATTCCGCACAGAGGGATGGTACCAGAGTTTTAAATGAAGTGGGAGGGGGGTGTAAAAAAGTGACGTAAATTGCTGTAAAATAGCGTTAACATTTTTTTGGCTTTATTTGCTCAAAACTCTTAAAAATATATTATGTATATTATTATTCATAAATGCACGTGAAAGGATATTCATTTCCTAACAAAATGGGTGTATTTTGAGGACTTAAAGTGCTTTAGTTTTTAAGATATGACTATTTTAATAGAACTACCCTGAAATCTGTGATTATCCAAACCGTTTTCTGGTCGATGTGTATTGCTAATTCAAATTTAGATTACCCCCCAAACGCTGAATACTTTAGATATATTGACGACATTTGAATTTTTTGTTTCTGAAGACTCACAAATAGAAAATTAAAAAAAAAATTAAACACAGGCGAATCCTCCATAAAGTTTACCTATGAAACAGAAAAATAACTTGATACTATTTTTGGACATACTTATAATAAAATCCCACAATAATCTAACCTTCAAAGTGCATCGTAAAACTACACACAAAAATGACTACATACATTTTTTTTCACATCATAATAATATTGCCCCTTCAGATGTGAGATGTGAAGTTGCCAGCCGAGTAGAGATAATAAAGACTATCAGTGATGAACGCCATCTTCATGGATGTGAACCAATGGTCAAAGTCAAGGAGAAGCTTCCTCAGCCATGTCGAACCCATCTAACAATATCGCAAGAAGAGACCAGACTACAGCTGTTGACCAGACGGCTAGAGAATACCCCCCCCCTCCTACTGACATGGGAATCCACCGTTTCTGAGGCCCTCGCTCCAGGTTCAGAGGCACCCTGGCTTCAGTGGAAAACTCTCAACAGCCTGAGAACGGGAATGGGGCAATCAAAAATTGCTATGAGTAGATCGGGCTACAAAACTGACTCAACCCTCTGTGAATGTGAAGAGGAGGACCATACGATGCAACACTGCCTTGTCTGCTCCCTACTGTCCAACCCGTGCAGCTTGAAGGATCTTGCAGAGTACAACACTAATGCAAAGGACTGCGTAGAAAAGTGGGAAACTGTCGTATGACCACATGCTTCAAAGACATGCAAAGAAGAATCACAAAATCAAAACAAGCATGATAATCGGTTTCTTCTTACGTGCATTCAGAATTTGTAGTCGCTTCATAGCTGTACTCAAACCTGCCAATGTGGGAGGGGATGTATCTTCAATTTAATTTTTTGAAGACACGTGTAAACTTAATCTAACTACATAATTAGAGTGAGTTTTTCTTTTAAATCATTACCATCTGTTGTTCGCCCAAACCAATGGAAAGTAGAAAATGCACCATGGATGAATTTTTCGGTAGCCCTGTAACTCTTGTTTCCCCTACTTTATCCCTCGGTTCTCATTCTTCATGAGCAATGTTTCTGACAAATGGGGAAGAAAATGCTGTTCCTTGGGTCTGTTCTGTTGACCTCTTCCACAAAACTCCCGATCCCATCATGAAAACTCATAAAACAAAACATAAGCGTAAACCCAGAACCCCAAATTCTAACGTAGATCTTTTCTACCAGGTATCCTTCTCCAACACTAGGGGTTTACATTCCAATCTTTCAGAGGTTGAAATCCATTTACAAGAGACCAAACCGGACTTGTTGTTTCTGTGCAAAACTGGCATTGACCCATCAGTTTCTAGAGATGATCCAGGTTATTCGAACATAACCTCAAAACCCCCAACATAGTCATGGTCATGGAATCTGTGCCTACATCAGGGACGGTTTTCCATCTGGTAAGGATACTTTCAAAGAAGACCCTAATTTGCTCTATATGTGTTTCTGTGTTGTACTTACTTACAGCACCGCTTTCATCTTTGCCCTCGATGGTGTTACTATTATTGAACAAATTTCTGACAAAATCAACAAGATCCGTACTGTCTGCCCTTCTGCTAGCATTCATGCCTGTAGCGACTTCAATGTTCACAATGTTGTGGCTCGTCCACTCAAACAAGACCGATGATGAAGGGAGGTATTGTTCATGACTTTTCTTTGCATATGAGCTTACCCAAATTGTTAACAAGTCCACACACATACACAATGCTGATGAACATTTTGCAGACCTCTTGATCTTATTTTGACAATTTGCCTTGAACAATACACATTTTCTGTTCTGTCTCTACTAGAATCCTCCGATTATTCAGTTGTCTCAATTAAGATCGAAATGAAACTCAGCAATTCCTTTGATGTCCTTTTCCATTGCAGAGTTTTCCGATATTCAATGGCGAATTGGGACAGCTTAAGATCTTTCATATCTCAAATTCCTCTGAAAACAATTTTCCAAAATAACGTGTCTTGTATCACATTCGATATATCTGATTGCATAATTGTCTGTATTGAGAGCTTCATCCCATCCAAGAAATTCCAACAAAGACCCAACAGCCAGCCATAGTACACCTCTGAATGTACTGCCGCTATTGCCCACAGGAACCACTATTTCAATTGTTTCACCGAAATAGATGCTCTGAAACCAAAGCCTCCTTCAAATCTGCTCTAAACAACTTCAAAAGGGTAATAGAAAATACTAAAGAATCCTATGTCCAATCTGTTAAATCTAGAGTAGTTGATAAAAGGCTTGGCTCCCATGAGTTTTGGAGAATATCAAACAGGGTCCTTAACAGATGTAAAATCTTTATCCCAACTATCATTAACTGACCAGAGGTGATCTCCTTAGCATCTGATAAAGCCAAAATTTTTGCAAAAAGATTTTCAGCAAATTCCATCCTTTGTGATTAGGGCCACCTACCTCTAAAATGCCCCCACCCCATGGCCAAAAAAAACTTGAAGCAACATTCGAATAACTGTCCAAAATGTTGCCAAACTTATCAAGAACCTTGATTCCAACAAGGCGACTTAGCCCGACAACATTCCAGTCATAGTACTCAAGAAACTGTAACCAAAAATAGCTCCTTATTAAAGCTTTTCAATCGTTGCTTAAAGGAGAAATGATTTTCATCACCTTGGAAGACTTCACTGGTCTGCCCAGTATTTAAAAATACTGGGGATGGGTCCTCTGCAGCTCAGTACAGATGATCAGTCTCCAATGCATCATGAGTAAGTTGCTTGAATCTGTAATAAATTAAGAAGTTGTCAATCAACTACACAGAAACAATCTACTTAGCGACAAGCAATATGGATTTCGTCCTGCAAGATCTACAACTGGCATGCTGACTGATATCGCGAAGGATCAGTGAATCTATCGATGGGGGCTTCGTTTCTAGTGTGATAACTCTTAATATATCAAAGGCCTTTGATAATGTTTGGCACAAAGGTTTGCTTAATAAACTTGCTAGCTATAGAATATCTGGAAATGTCCTCACTACCATCAAATCTGTTCTCTCCGATAAATCTATTAATGTGATTATTGACGGGCAGAAATCCAAAGCTCATAATATCGATGCCGATGTACCTCAAGGATCCATTTTGACCCTACCCTCTTCCTGATCTTCCAAATCGTATCCTGAGATCATTCATTGATATCCATGCAGATGACACAACTATCTATGGCAGCAACACGAAGAGCACTGATGACCAAGATCTTTCTGACTCTCTCTTCAGACTTAGAGCACATGATACAATGGGGTAAAAAGTGGCGTGTTACTTTTAATATCTCCCAAACCAAGCTTGTTTCTTTTCACCACCAACGCTTGGATCCTCATTTCTCCCCGGTTGAAATAAATAGTTTGATCCTTAAGGAAGTGACTTTTACTTCAGACTTGAAATCAAAGACTTACATCAAATCTATTGCTAAGGTCGCTGGAAAAATGGTTGGATCATTCTACCGCTCCAGAAAGTACCAGACTCCAGACGCAATCCTCTACCTGTGTAAGAGCTAGATCCATCCTTAAATAGAGTACTGCTGCTATGTCTGCGAAGGTTTTGCTTGGAGTACTCTTTCTGGTCTTAATAAAGTTCAAAACTGATTTCACAATCTAGTGGGGGATAATCTCTCTGCAGCCTCTTTCACACAGAAGAGATGTTGTTAGCCTCTCTCTACTGTATCGTTATGTTCATAGTAGGTGCTCGATTGAGCTCTAATCACTCCCCTTCCCCTGTAAAACATTCACAGCAAGAACCTGCCTGATTACAACTGTGAACATGCATTAGTGCGTTCACTGCATTGGCTGCGATTGTCCCACTCGTTGCACCAGTCCAAAGTTATTGTTCGATTCGGTCAGTGCGGCAAGCAACAAAGAACTCTCATCCCAAGTAGAATCACAACTCCAGTTTTAAAACAATTAACAAATTTATTTGTTGGAGATTACAAATGATACTCATATTCCCAGGTTGAATAGCAAACTTGCAAGATGAAATTTTTGGCCAACCAAATCGAAACATGTTTATTACACAATATTTTAGCTAAGAGCCCCAAGGCTCACATTACCTAGAGAGGCACCCGACACAGCTGACTGCCAGCCCTCTTAACCGGAAATCTTATATTCTGATTTTTCTCAGTGGTCACCATTCGACCACCCAAAGACTAGCTACTTGAGATATCCACTAGAGATAATATCCAGCAAGTGTCCACTCAATCTACAAACACACAAACATCTACCGTCCAGAGGGTTATGTGTTTGGACAGCCATTAAATTTTGCAGTCTCTGAATGAGCCATAACCACAGCAGAGAATCAAACATTATTCTCTCAAGCGGACAAATGGAATGCCAGGTGGCCCAAAATACACAGTGATGTTTTCAATTTCTTCTGTGCCCCCCTCCCCCTCTCCTTTGGCCGAACATCTATCACCTGCAATGCCTACCATTCGCATGCACCACTAAAACATAAAGCCCAGTGCAGGTTTACACAACCATAGCGGATAACTTTCCTTTCTTTCTCTCTGTACCAAAGACCAAGTGGAACTCAAGTAGCCCCCGAACCATGATAAGCGGTGACCCACTAGTTAAAAAAAAAAAAAGAAAACATAAATATAGCTTTTTGTTGCAAAGTTCTGGTTCATTGTCTGTAACTATTGTTTTGGTTACTCCATTTCTTGAAAATTGTTCTCAGTACTTGTTTTATGGTGCTGACTTTGAGTTCAGGCCATCCTGAAAATGAGTTCATTAATATCAGGAATAACCCTACATTCTGGATCTGCCTATGATCTATCTGTACCCTAATTTATGTTTTTTTTTTCTTTGGGCAACAAGTGAATTTTGCTTTGTCTGGGTTTATTTTCAACATATATTGGCCATTTTTAATATAATTCTATACTTGCTTTGAATATCCCGGCCACCAGGCTTATAATTTTAGCCTTTGTGTTGCTGTTATGTTGCAATGTACATCAACATGTTTCTCTTTAATATTTCTTTTCTTAGGGTTTATGGTTGTACTACTATATCTCCACTGCATATTATACCCCTGTCTATGTTTAATTTGTATCTTGTTTTTTTTTTTTAAATCTAAAAGTATCTTTACAATTGAGCAATTGCTTCATATATTTCTTTTCATTCTCTCGACTATTTTGCTTAATACAGGATGCCATGTTTCTATTCTAATTTAGATATAAAACATTAATTTCAGCCCAGTATATTATCTTGTCCTCTGCATGATTTTCTGTCATTACATTATAAATCTCTAGTTTACATGTGGAATTGTATTCCTTTTTATGTATATTATTTCAAAATCGAATGCTTAAAATTCTGAAATATGTGACCTTTGGTAATTCTTTTTTGGGATAAAATATGAATTCTAACCGTTTATATTTTGTCTTTAGTAAAAAAAAAAATCTGTCCTAAGAAGTTTCTGTGTTTCACACTTTCTCAGGAGTGCTCGTCATTATTCTGTCATCATTTTGAATTCCATTTTTTTGTCCATTTGTAAACCTCTTACACATTACCATTATCCTGTAAAGTTCACATGGTCTACAGTTCTCAGCTACCAACAATTTAATTGCAGAACTCTGTTTAAACCTGGAGTACTCTGTTTGATTTGCCATCATTTTTAATAGGATCGAAACATATTTCTGTGAGATTAAAATATTTTTGGCTATAAAACAACAGTTTATATTTATGGAAAAGAAATTCTGAATTCATTTTTATTTTGCTATTTTCAAAGAAATTCATCTTATGTATTGAATATATATGTACACACACACAATCAAAGTATATTTAGGAAGCAAACCTTCCTTTTATACAAATTTTCAAATAAAATTTATTGCCAAAAAATAGAAGAATGCAACAAGCCACATTACAGATATATATAGATGTACACATCTTCTACCTGCCCTTTTACATGACTTGTTGCACTTTGCTATGTTTTTTTATTGTCTGAATGTTTTTCCAAAGTGACTTTAAACCTTGATATGGTAGATATCATCACTACCTCTGGTAGGTTGTTTCCACGGAGCAGAAACATGAACAGAGAATGCTGTCTTCTAATTAGATGAAAGCGCTTATGGTACATATTTTGCTGGGTCTCGTGAAGACCACGACTTAGCATTTGGATGAAAAACTCTTCAAAAATTATATTTAAATTCCGGTTGATGATGTTTTACGCCAAAATCACGTCCCCTCACATCCTCTGCTACTTAAGTGAAGGGTAATTATCTAAAGATCAGCGGCCTAGTGCCTCTAGCACTGCCTTGAACTGTTTGGTCATCTGCAGGCTGTTCACAGCTTCTGGTAGCCTGCTTCACAGTGCAGTGAGCCAAACCGAACAAGACGCCCTTCGAGGATTAAGCCGAAATCGTCTCGGGTACAGCTTCCCCGAGTTTACTCGAAACCTCTGCAGAACAGCTTAAAGTAAAAGTCATGAGGCACATTGTAGTTTATGCGCATGATTTTAAGACAAGGGTGAGGTCTCCAGTGAGTACTGAATGTTTCTCCAATCATTGTTTGTAGGACTTTGTGTGGAGTCCATGGACCATCCGTGTCACAACTCTCTGTCTTGCTCCAGATGTTGTATATCCCAAACCAAATAGGGGGATGAAGCTTAGATGTCATTTTCCCAAATCAGTCACACCAGAGATATGTATTACGATAGGAAGATGTCGGCTGTCACTGGAAAAGGCTTTATTTGCCGCCTGAATACATTGGACAGTGGAAATAAAGGAAGAATCAACCACAACACTCAAGTCCTTGGATTGTGTCGTCTCATCAGCAAAAAGAAAAACCTTCTGGAAGATAATTGACGAACACCAGGAACAGATAGAGACCCAGTACCTAGCTTTGAGAATGCTACTAACCGTATTAGAAACATCAGTAAAGAGCCATTTACTTGCACCTGAAAGATACGATCAGCAAGGAAGGCTCCGATCCATCTCATATGTGTGGTTGAAAGCTTGGAGCTTGTAAAGCAGAAGTCTATGATTCCCTGAATCAAAGTTTTGTTAAATAAGTCTTTTTCCATTTTTTTTTTTTTCCTGTGCTCTCATGGGTACTGATTTTTCCTTCCCGAAGGAATAAATTTTCAAATGATGTTTTAATGGTTTTATTTTCATTTGTTCAAACACTTGTAACTACAGACTGTCACTTTTTCAACCCACTTCCCAGATCGTGAAAATCAGAAAGCCTCACTTCTCGATCTATTCTTGACTAGACTGTATGAGGCTTGTGTGACGAATACTCATAGCCCACTTGTGAATACTGATCACTTTTTAATAATGGTTGATATCACCCTAAACTTTTGACTGCAAGCTAAAGAGTTGTTGCTCAAAACGACTAAATACTACACACAGGCTGATTGGGAATCCATCAGAGACACCCCATTGGGTAAAACCTTTTCTCTCTCTGCTGAACAGCGCACAAATGAGGTAATCGAATGGGTCAAGGCAGGCATTGAAGAACATGCCCCTGTGTGGAAATTCTATAGCAAGCCCCACTCTCCAAAATGGTTCACTTTGACCTGTACGGCTGCTATTGCGCATAAGCAGAAAAAAATCCACCGATTCAACTGCCATAAGTCTGATGCAAATAGACACAAGTTTATAGCATCAAAAATAATTGCAAGAATGAAATAGCCGCAGCTAAGAGTAGCTATACTGAGATGACCAAAATATGCATTGAGTCACAGAAGTTAGGAACTCGCAATTTCTGGAAAATCTATAATAGTGTAGTGAATAATGGGCGATCAACAATTTCACCGTTTTCCAACCACCATGACGTCGCCTGCATGGCAACTGATGAGTCTAAACTGCTTGCCTAGCGATTCGCCTTGGACTCCTCAAATCACTCCTTCTCTCCTTCCCTAACTATCCACTGTGAACTGAAGCCACACTCCATGATCTGACCATCACCCCTTCCTAAGTCCGGGATATCATAGAAAACCTTGATACCTCCAAAGCATGTGGGTCTGAGCTTATCTCTGTTATAGTCTTAAAGAAATGCTCTACTGAGCTGACTCCTGTCCTCTCCAAACTCTACAACAAATGCCTTGCTGAATCTTGCTTCCCTGATAGCTGGAAAATTGCATCTGTGGTACCAGTGTTCAAGAATTCTGGTAAAATAACTGCCCCACAAAATTATTGCTCCATCAATCTTCTCCTGGTCTTCGCTAAAATCTTTGAATCTTTAATCAATCTAGCGATAGTCCACCACCTCATTAATGTTAAACTTCTTTCTGGCCATCACTATGAATTTAGGTGAGGAGAATCTACTGTGGATATCCTTATGGTCATCTTGAAACACATTTACCATGCACTGGACAAGGTGAAGCTAGGGCGGTAGTGCTTGATATATCCAGTCTTTGACAAGATCTGGCATGAAGGTCATCCTATGAAAATTAATTTTACGGTATTACTGGACGAATATTTAATATAATCAGACCCTTTTTAATCAAAAGAAAGATTCAGTTTGTCCTCGATGGCCATACATTTAAACAACATACCATTACTGGACCTGTATTATACCTGATTTTCATAAACGACCTCTCTGATGCAATTATCCGAGATGGGTATATTTGCTGATGACACAACACTCTATTCTCAACATGTGGGGAAAACGAGCGCACACATATCCAAGGCAATGGCTGAATTCTTAGAAAATGACTTAGTGTAGTTGATGGAGGAGAAAAATGGATGATAACATTTAATGCTACTAAGACAATTATAAGAAACCTTTTCAACCATCGATTGCCATGGCTAATAGCACTCTACCTGATAGACAAGGTAAAAAAAAGAGCCTCTAATCTAATAAGTCCCTCACTATCTACCAAGCTCCAGCCCCTGTCCTATCGCTGCAATGTTGCATCCCTGTACTTGTTTTACAGGTACTTCCATGGAATGTGCTCCGACAAACTTGCTTCACTGGTGCCCCCTCCATGTAAATACCCCCAATCACCCTGACAATCAGCAAAATCCAACCCCTTCACTGTAGAGATCCCTAGATGCAGGAAGGCTTTCTACTCTAATAGTTTATTTCTTCGAACAGTTAGCCTTTGGAATCCTCCCTGCTCCCTGTTACCCTGACTGCACCAACATGCAGAAATTTAAATGTAAACAAATTCTCACTACTAGACTTCCCACTTTGGATGCCCCTGTAGGTATGACCCCAAATTCACAGTAGATCCTTATGTTTCAGTGGTAAAGTGCCTTGTTTGGGGTTAATTACACTAAAAAAAAATGTCATTAGCTATTTTCATGGAATAATAATAGCAATCATAATAACAATAGTCATACATTGTAATATTTTTCTGAAATTAGTTTCCAAATACAGCCAAGACATGATAATAGACGATTTTAATTTTATCGAGAACTTTGTAAAGTTTTAGTCTTTGTTTTTGTCTAATTTTTGTATTGTCGACAAGAATTTTACTAACTTTGTTGGAGGTACATGTGGCATTGTACATGTGGCATTTTCATCTATCAAATTATTGGTCATTCGCTTAGACAATGTGATTGTGTGTTCACTAGAGTTGGGCGGTTTTGAAATTTTGGTTTCGGTATCGGTTTCGGTTTTTTTCCCTTAAAACCTCGGTTTACGGTTCGGTTTTTCGGTTTTTTTGAAAAAATTCTTTTTTACTATGGAAGCTATTCATTCTCTTGTGTGATGATTAGTTATTATTCAACGTTTAGTTGAATTATGCCACTGTTTCGATAATTTTGTGACTGAATCATTCTCCATGATATGAATCAAAACGATTCCTGCGTTATTTTGCCGGTTCATGTATATTTAACTAAATTGTTAAACATACAGTGACGCCCGGCACAATAATTATTTACTAATGTAAAGGGATCGTTATTATGCCGGTTCATTTTTTTTTTTAAACCTAATTGTTATGGCCTTGCGAAAGAAAAGGTAATGAAATAAATATGGGCAAATATTTAAAAACAATTTGTTTTCATCATCAGTTGTGTCGGTTAAAGAAATAAAATAAAATCGACCTGCCCTATTGTGTCGGTTAAAGAAATATCTGCTTTTAATACAAAAAACATTAAAAGTAAAATAATTAAATGAACGGAAATATTAGAGACAATTAGATTATTTAGTCGGATTTCATTTGCTGTAAAGCGTATCTGATGTAATTTCTTTACGAATTGCTGTTTGCAGACGAAAATATTGGGACCCCATTCGTACACAAGCATCTGAAATCCGGCTAAAGAATCTAATTGTCTCTAATATTTTCGTTCATTCAATTAATTTTTATTTTCAACTGCTACACATTTTAATCCACGGTTGAATTGTTTTACAAACAAACATTGTGAAGCGGCAGCACTTTTTATACCCGCCACGGGAGCCGGAGATACCACGGGCACCAGTAGGCATGGCTCAAATGAACCAAACAATCGCAATCATTTTAAAATAGATATTTTACCTTTATTATTAAAAAAAAATACTATTTTTCTTTTCGGTTTATTTTTATTTAGTTACTTTTCATAATATAATTAATGTTGATGAATTTTCCCAACATTACTAAGTCTGCTCTCGATTTAAGTAATTGAAATTAAGGAAAGTTATATATAAAGAAAAAAATAAGCAACAAATAAATGTTACCAAAGGCAACATAAATTATTCTTCTACCTACCTGTATAAGTTTATTTGTTTATTTTATTATTTATTTTGATAAGTGATTTTTTAAAATAAAAATAAATAATAAAATAAACAAATAAACTTATACAGGTAGGTAGAAGAATAATTTATGTTGCCTTTGGTAACATTTACTTGTTGAATTTACTTGTTGAATTAACTTGTTAAAAATGTGCTTCGTAATCCTTGAACCAAAGTCAAACTTTTAAAAATAATGAAGTTATTAAGTTGTTGAATTAACTTGTTAAAAATGTGCTTTACAAAGGAAAGATTTTAATGTAAAATTCTGATTTTCTTTATGAAGAAAAACTTCGATAATGTTAAAATATACAGAAAATCACTGGATTTAAACAGTTTCTATTTTAAAATGTTCTTTCAATGAAATCATAAAATAAGTCGTAATTTTGAAGAGTTCACTCCTAATCGAATCAACCGGAAGTAAAAATTAATTTTATCGTTATTTTAAAATATATTGTCGCTTAAAATCAATCAGGCAAAGTTTAATTAAAAACAAACAAAAAAATCAATCAGGCAAAGTTTTAAATAAAAAAAACAAAAAAAAACAATCAGGCAAAGTTTTAAATTATAAATAAAATTTCGTTTAATAAAGTTTTAAATAATACAAAAAAATTAATTTAAATAATAAAAAAAAAAAGTAATTTATAGTTAAATAAACACGAGCCGGCAAAATAACGTAAGACTCATTATTGTGCCGGGCGTCACTGTATGTTTAACAATTTAGTTAAATATACATGAACCGGCAAAATAATGCAGGAATATAGCCTATTCGTAAGTTTTAAGGTGTTGACTGTTGTAATCAAAGTTCTGATACCTTTTCAACAGTTAACTAGATTTCTGAAGAATAAAACTGAGTTTGAATATACATTCTATCTAATTCTTTAACCCATCAGAAGCTAAACTATAACTCAGAAATGCAAGAAATTAAAAAACGAAAATTTATTTAAACAAACAAAATAATTTTACAAATAAAATTAAGCAAAAATGATGATGAAAATGAAATATTGTGAATCAAATAGATTTTCGACATCATACGGAACGCGTTTGATTTTTTCTTTTTCATTTGAAAATGCTAAAAATACGATGTCATGTTGTCTGTCGTATTTCTCTTTTTTTCATTTGAAAATTCAAAATGTTAATGATAAACAAACTGTAAACAAAGATTTCTTCCTACAAATCAATTAAATGTTTTTATCATATATTTGTTCAATTTGTGCTCTTACTAATATAACATTTTTTGGTAATATTCCATTTTATTCAAATCGGAAAATCTTTTCAACCGTGTTTCCTTGTATATGGTGGCTTACTGTAGTAAAAACACAATACCAAATGGTTACGGTTTTAAAAAAAAAAAACGATTCGGTATTCGGTATGGAGACGAAACCGAAAAACCGCGTTTTTTCGGTAAAACCACCCATCTCTAGTGTTCACGATTTTGTTGTTGTTCAGAATGCAATTCCCTAGTGCCCATATATACATTTTTAGGCAATGTTATTTGTGTTTATATCTGGTAGAGTTGTATTATTGGCTTTTATAATTAGGTTAGATTTTTCAAAATTTGGTCTAATAAATTATTAATTTAATATCTTTGGTTTTGAGATAATTAGATTTGAAAAATTCATTAATCTTAAATATATATATCTTTTTCTTTGGATTCAATGTAAGCTTCATTTAGATACCAAGATTGTCATGTTCTATATATGACAACAAAGACAACATTTTAAATGATCGTACTAGTAACAATATAGAAAAAGCAAAACCTTCATAATTTGCCGATACATTGTTTCTGCTATATTTTACAATATAACTTTTTACATATTGTATAAAACTTACTGAAATACCTCTAATCTTCAATTAAAACCCATTCTCCTTTCATCAGACGCCATTTACAATCATCAGTGTAAATATTATTTCATATGACATTCTGTTATTCTCTTTATCTAATTGTTATCTTTTGTTTTTTCAGCGATGGGTTGATCCTTTAAAAACTGTCAAAAAACAATGCCGAGGTTAGTATGCTCAATTTTTTTCATCTTTATTAAATGGAATTTCATTTCTTTTCTCTTTCATACATTTCTTTCTTTATCTGACAGATTTTAATATTCTAGATTTGTACAAGAAACTCTAAGTAATAACATTGTAAAGATTGTAAAAAGTTCCCTGTTAGTTGAAACTCTTGTAGATTTCTCACCAACAAACCTAAATAGTATTGGATCTGCCAAATCGATATTTGATTCTACCTGGCGAGTGAATTACAGAAATTTTCTAATCCGTGTTATTCACATAATGAAAAGGGGAATTCAAAATTTTTCATTGATTACAGACTATAATTCTTTCAATAGCATAAATTGGGAGATTCGTCCTTTACTTTCATTGGAAAAGAAACAGATATGATTAGCCAATAATATTCCTCTCTTTATTATAGATACTCGTTTTTGCAAATAGCTGTCAAAAATTGATTATAGTTATTCACATATTTCGCTTTACTTAAAATGATAGTTCTATCTATGGTTATAAGTAATACTACTGCATGATTTCCTACTTTATACCCATTAATTATTACAAATAATATTCAATATCATATTGTGCTATGAAGATAATAAAATGAATATTTTTCCTTCGCCGTGTCCATCTATGTGTTTGCGTGTGTACCAGTTAAACAAAACAAGATACTATCATTTTATATTTTCGTACAAATAGTATTTACTTTAACACCTATTGCAAAACAAGTATGAAACTTAACAGATGATACGATGGTTCATGTCCTTTGATTTCTAACTTGCAATAAATAAAATAAATAAATACAGAGGGAGGGAGACAGACAGTGCAGAGGTTCTAAAGACATGTTACACATGCATTTGCGAGCTTAAAAGAACCCCTAAAACTTTCTTTAGTCAACCATGAGACTAGCTTTGTTAATAAGGGTTACATGCTTTGTGCGAGATTGAACCATTTCTATACTCTCCTATACAGAACTAAAACAAGGTCTTTTATGAGTTAAACTATTTCAGAGTCTGATCGGTCTGTCATTAGATTTTAGTGACCAATTAATCTCGTAATAAATAAATGGGTGGTAGATGGTTTTAACTTGTTTCATCAAATAAAGCTTTCTCGTCTTTTTAGCTTCCCATCTGTAACCTCTATGTAAATTTGCATCATATCATCTTCAGTTATTAAGTTTTTTAATCTGATTTTATCATTTCTAATTGTTTAAAAAATTTATGGCTGTAAATTTTGTTATTTAATTACATTCATTCATTTATATTTTAATTATATTTGAAGTAAAATAAGCTTTATATATCTAAGCATATATTATGTTTTAACATTTAACCAATCCATAGACAGAAAGTGGATTCTTTGTAGGTATACAATGTTCACTAAAGTGAATTTAACTGTCACGGGTCCAGAGAGGCGGAGGAGGAAAAAAAACGGTAGAATTTCTACGATTCCTGCTAGTGAACCATTCATATCTGATGTATCTTTAAAGTTTACTTCAAAGAAATCACTTCGTATAGAGTGACAATATGTGCAAATATAACTTTGAATATGCAACGGCTACTATGCCCGAAACTAATTTTATGCTGTGAACACTCAAAGCAAGTATTAGTTTAACATAACCCCCCACCCCTAAAAAACGAACAGACATGTAGTTAGTTTAAATTCTAAATTGCCACAGGGCTGCTTCCCTGCAGACTACAGCATGATCATTTTCAAGTCCAATGTAAACAAATACTTGTCAAGCCATCCTCTTCAATAATAAGTTTGTCCATTCCATTAGTTTTCAAGCCTCTCATCTTGTTCATCATTTAATTGCCAATCTCATTAACCTTTATCCTTGAATGGCGTTTGGCCTTGGTAAATGGTATTTAATATTTAAAACAAAGTGCTCTGTTATAATTCTAAAAAAAATATCCTCCTCAATTAAACTGTAATTCATTTTTTTTTTTTTTAATTTATTTAATTAAACTGCTAAATAGAAAATCTGGATTGGTAAATTTCAATGTCCCAAAGTACAGTGTGTCACTCAGAGGTCAAATTCTTTTGTAAAATGAAATCCCCTTACTCTGTTATCTGCCTTTGTTTTTCACCACTCTCTCTCTCTCTCTCTCTCTGTGGAATGTACATTTTTGAATTATTACCTATAATCCTCATTATGATAAATATCACTTTGCAAACGTTATAAGTAAGCATCCCAAATTGAATTTTTTTTTCAATATACAAAAAAACCTTGTAGGTATGTATATATAGTGCTGCCAGATATTAAAAAAATATACCAAATTCACCTTAGTATCTCAATTAGTATCTGAGTTATGGTTATTCAAATAGCAATACACATAAAAAAATTTAAATTGCTTAAAATATCTCAATAATGTCATATATAGAAAGAGCTTGATGATCTAAGAAAGAATCTTTTTTAATTTTTAAAATCTGACTAAAAATAAGGAAGTTATGACTATTTTGTGCCTCACACGATTGGATATTTTCCCCTCTTTAAGACCATATGCTTTTCGTCACATTTTTTACACTAATTTTTCAGTAAAAGTGTTATATCTTTGTTAAAACACAAGATTAAGCAATGAAATTTACCATATAAGTGTATTTTTGTACAAGGAATCAGAATGTGCCACTGACAATCTCCAGAAATTAATGGTTTCCAAGTAATCTGCACTATTTCACATAAATATGCTGCAATACCTTAAAAATACCATATATCCATTAAAAGAAAGAAGTTAGAAAACTCAAAGTTGAATTGTAATACATTTTATGTACAAGAAACTAAAATCTAATACTAGGACTGTTTAAAAATGAATATATTGCAAGATTTCTTTGGCATTATTGTAGATTAACACCTACTGCTAACTCACCCCCTTACCTCCCCAAAATATGAGATTCTACTTTTTTTATTTAGGCAATTACATGTTAACACCCTGAAAAACTTGGCAGAAAGAAAGAAACAAAAACAATTATTTTAGAATTTAGATTGGGGATCAGTTTCACATAAAATAATCTCCCATTTCAAGGCCATTCTAGCGTTTTAGGACAGTTAATTATTTTTTTCTATGGGAGATAAATCCTGTGCATTTTTCTTGTTTTGTTTGTTTTTTTTAAAAAAGTTTTAAGACGATTATGAGGGTCTTTGTGGGAGGAGGGGGGCTTACCACTTGAACTTCAGGTTAGTGGTAGGGCTAGGGGCAATTAAGTGTGAACACCCTGAAAACTTTGCAGAAAGAAAAAAAAAATTCATTTAGAATTTCGAGTGGGGGGATTAGTTTCATATATATTTAATGTAGAATAATTCACCATTTCCGGGCCATTCTAGCGTTTTAGGGCATTAATCAATTTTCTTCTATGGCAAATAAATCCTGTGCGTTTTTTTTTATGGGCGTCTGCTTTTTTTTTAATTTTTTTAATTTTTTTTTTTTTAGACGATTATGTGTGGTTTTAATGGGCTTTTTTGTAGGATTAGGGCTTCCTACTCGGACTTAGGGTTAGTGATAAGGTTAAGAAAGGGGTTTTGTTTTGGATGGAGGTTGCCATTCGGACTTAGTGTTTGGGTTAAGGGAGTTTTTTAGGGATGGCTTTCCACTCATATTTAAGGTTAATGGTACGATACGTTCAAGAAGGCATTTTTAGGAGGTGGGCTTGTTAGTCGTACCTAGAGTTAATGGTAGAGTAATTATTTATTTTATAAATTTCACTAAAAGGCAAGAATGGCCGGGAAATCGGAGATCTTTTTACATAAAATTTATATGCGAAACTGATCCCCCACTCTAAATTCTAAATTATTTTTTGTTTTCTTTTTTTGCGCCAAGACTTTAAGACGTAATCGCCTAAAAAAAAAAAGTAGAATCTTAATTTTTTTTTTTAAATTGGCGACTAGAAAGTCATTACTACTAGAAGTTCGAAAGTTGAGTGAAAACCAGTATTTTTTAAAGTATTTTTTATAAAAGAACCAAATAGGATTAACTTTTTTAAGCACAAGTATTTTTGTCTTATTTTTACAAAGCTTTACAAGACTGGTTAGCTGCTGCTGATTGATTGTTATATCAGCAATACTAGCAGCCATTGTTGACTTTCGCTCAAAAAAAGGACAATATTTTTTCGGGTAAGGTAATTTAAAATTACTACTACGGAAAGACAAAACAACATACAATTATAATTTTAATGCATAAAAAAAGATAAAAGATTAATTTATTTACTAGTTGGGTACGAAAAATATAACATTTTCTATATTCATATTTCAAATTTTTAAAATTCGTTCTAGAATGAAAATAAACAAAAATCGCCTCGTGTTTATAGCTGCTATTACTGCTGCTACTACAATCAGTTTTTCAAACTATAAATCGAAAACGCTTTTTTTTTTCCAGATAGGGTCATGAAATATCATGACTACCAAAAGAGAACACATATATACAATTATAATTTTAATGCATAAAAAAGTAAAATGATTGATTTACTTACTAATTGGGCGACGGAAATGTATTTTTCAAAAATGTTCAACCGACGTCGAATTGAAGGTTTATTTTTTAAATTTCAAAAAAAGGAATGAGCCGATTTACTTTGTGCACTAACAAACATTAAAAGTGATGTTTCTCCTGACTAGTTTCCAAATTTCAGGACGAAATTCCACACACAGCAATGGTACGAGACTTTTAAACGAAGGGGGGTTTAAAAAAAAATTGACGTAAATTGCCGAAAATAGCGTTAACATTTTTTTGCCTTTATTTGCTCAAAACTCTTTATAATGTATATTATTATTCATGAATGCACCTGAAAGGATATTCATTTCCTAACAAAATGATGGTATTTTGAGCACTTAAAGTGCTTTAGTTTTTAAGATATGACTATTTTAATAGAACTACCCTCAAATCTGTGATTATCCAAACAGTTTTCTGGTCGATGTGTATTGCTAATTCAAAGTTAGTCGGACATTGCATTTTGTGTATAACTGAAGATAAAAGCTTCAAATAAGTGAAATATCTTTATAAATATAATGCCATAGTTCATTAAAAGAAAGATAATATAGATGGAATTAATAATTCTTAGATATACCCAGTCTTAAACATTGGTGAAAATCACATGCCGTCACAAAAATTGTGTGGAAACGATACAGAAGAGCAACTTTCACTGTTCATATATATTTTATTTTAGCAGCTAACATATTGAAACTTATTATGATTCATGACATCATACAGATTAAGCAAAAAAATTTTTTCATTAGTACATCCATAAAATCCTCTTATTTCTAACATATAAACACGACCCAGAACCAAATTTGGCAGTTGGGCAAATGTCCACTTTACCAAATCTTTTGTAAAACGTTACTCATTAGAGATACAAACCTAAAACTTTTATACTTCACTAATTTTTGGATGAGGAATAAAAAAAAAAATTAAAAAAGTTGTTTTCTTTCTAATATTGGAAGATTTTGCGGAGTGATCCAACTTTTGGCATGTAAAAAAAATTAAAAGGGATTGACATCAAAATCTTGAAATTTGTTTAATTAGAGAAATCATCAGTCAATTTTTAAACAAAGGCTTATTATAAAGCTTAAATTAAATTTTTAAATAAGTTTTTTTAATGCTAAATTTCAAATGTGTGAAGATAAAATATCATTATTGATACAATGGAAGATTGTACTGGCAGTTTCACTTATCTTACGTAGCTTTAATTTGGTTATATGCTTCTGTTAAGAGATATGTAATATTCTTCCATCACTTGGTTAAAGATATCAGGAAGATATTTTATGAAGAATGACGTCATCCATTAAAATAGATCATAGACGACCCGGGACATCAAATATGGAACAGGAACCTCATTTAATGAAATTTTTTTCAAAATAAAAGTCATACAAAATTCTTTTAAACATGGAAATATAGCACAAAATATTTATTCAAAAAGAAAGTGAGAGCACAGAGAAAAAGAAACATGAAAGAAAGAGAGAGAACAGAGAGAGGAAAAAAGAATGAGGACAGAGAGGGGAAAGAGAGAGGACAGAGAGAGAGAAAAAAGAAAGAGAGAAGATAACGACAGAGAAAAGAGAGAGAGAGAGAGAGAAAATAAAGAGAGGAACGAGCAAGAGCAAATAAAGAGGAGATAGAGAAAAGAGAGAGAGAGGAGAGAGAGAAAAGAAATAGGGGACAGAGATAGAGAGAGAGAGAGAGAGAAAAAAAGAAAGAGGGGAGAGAGAGAAAAAGAAAGAGGGGGGAGAGAGAGAGAAAGAAAGAGGGGAGAGAGAGAGAGAGAGAAAAAGAAAGAGGGGAGAGAGAGAGAGAGAGAAAAAGAAAGAGGGGAGAGAGAGAGAGAGAAAAAGAAAGAGGGGAGAGAGAGAAGAAAGAGGGGAGAGAGAAAAGAAAGAGGAGACAGAGAGAGAGAGAAACAAGAATGAGAGATAGGACAGAGAGAGAGAGAGAAACAAAAAAGAGAGAAGAGTGTGAGAGAGAAACAAGAAAAAGAGAAGAGTGTGAGAGAGAGAGAGAGAGAGAGAGAGAAACAAGAACGAGAGAAGTGAGTGAGAGTGAGTGAGTGAGAGAGAGAGAGTGAAAAAAGCTTGAAAAACCTGCCTTTGCAATATTATAATGCGGATTACAGAAGCAGGAAAGGAGTTTATTTTTACATGCATGTTGCGCGGTAGAAGGCATGTTGACACGCATTGTTTTCAAGTATACGAAAAAAATTTAACTCACTCGAAAATGAAAAACAATATAAACCTATGTCCCTTTTATTGTTAAGCCATTTGCTATGTTAAATAAGATCGATATGAATCCTATTGATTATTATTGGGGAAACCCTGCTTTATCCAAATGTATAAAAAGCATACTTTGTAAAATTAAATTTCTGTAAAATTTTATTCACTGAAGTTTTCAACTTGGAAATCTTTTATGAAAATGAACTTAAAATTCTATACTTCTTCCATCAAATTGAAGAATAATATTTTTTTATAAGATGGAAAGATTGTTCAAAGTGGATTAATTAACAGTGTAAGTGGCACAGTCGTTAAAAAAAAAACAGGACTAAAAATTTTGTTGTAAAAAAAAAAGCAGAACTAAATGCATTTGGCATTAAAATAGTTACATAATTTAAATCAACCTGCAAAAAAACTAATCATCGTACAAGAAAAAAGATATTACAAAGAAAGATTGAATTTCATAGACATAACCTGAAAAATAGCTGAAATATCGTGAGTTAAATTTTACGAAAATTTCACTGTTTTTACCCATTTTTGCAGCATAAACAAGCTAACTTGCTATTGCTACTATAAGCCTGTATATTTGTAGTAAAAATCTGTGTTTCTCCCTTCTCTCTCCCATAGCGTGTCATCATGTTAACTGCACCGTTTCTGACCCATTTATATTTTAGCGACGCAAACAGTTAACCTTGAACAGATAGTGTTTGAATTTTAATATGTGGAAGTTTTTAATAGTTTGTTCAAAATTATATTTTTTTAATCTAGTCACGTGACTCTTATGATTTTGCTTCATTATTAAAACGAAGAGAACGGACATATTTTTTCGGTCTGAGGATGCGGTTACTTTTAAAGCTTCAATTGATACATGTTCCTGGATGTTTAGCCATGCTATGTTTGTATAAATAAAACTTTTTAATATAACACTATGTATTATTGAGCACTTTTATATAAAATTCTCTGCATTTTTACCCTGTGGATACAAACTTAACCTGGATTATATATATATATATATATATATATATATATATATATGTATGTAAGACCATGCCCGTTCTCTCGACAATCGCCGATCTCAATGCTTGTGTGCCGTGGTTTGCTTCTCCTTCATCTTCTGTTCTGCCCGTGTCGTCAAGCACTGGTTTACAAGTATACAAAAACAAAAGCAACGCAGACTCACAAGAAAGAACACAAACTCTGATACATTGTGTATAAATCAGTTGTGCTCTGAGTGTGTGTGATACCATCAGTGTAGAAAAGGACCCTCAAATGTTGTCTCTTGATAGCTGTCTGTCATGGCATCATTGTCGTTTGGTTGATCATCTCATCTCATAGTTTGCTAGGCCAGATCTGCTCCGATTTCCACGAGCCGTCAAACTGCTGCAAACAACTCTGACTACTCAATATATTAACTTTGACCGGAAATCCTAAAACCGCTGGTCTTTGTCCCAGAGTGACTGATAAGCTGAAAATGACTCGCCCTCTCAGCAACTCCCAACTGACTACCCGGAAATTGATCATCAACTGTGAGACATCCTCCTGTCTCTAGAGTTCAAAAGATTTCAGTGACCCCCTATTGTATTTTGACTTATCTCACTTCTGATAACTTTTCCTTTTTATGAATCATTTCCTCCACCACATTCTCCAGGGTCATGGATCTTTTTACTTATAACTTTTCCTTTATGTTAAATCATTTTCTAACATTCTCTGTGGTCTTGGCTGGGGGAGGGGTCCCATAGTATCACATACCTTGTCATCTATTACATAAATTATAAAACAAAAATCACACAGTCATATTACATAAGTTATAAACCAAATCATGCATTCACATTACATAAGCTATAAACCAAATCATACATTCACATTAGATAAGCTATAAACCAAATCATGCATTCACATTACATAAGCTATAAACCAAATCATACATTCACATTACATAAGCTATAAGCCAAATCATACATTCACATTACATAAGTTATAAACCAAATCATACATTCACATTGCATAAGTTATAAACCAAATCATACATTCACATTACATAAGTTATAAACCAAATCATGCATTCACATTACATAAGTTATAAACCAAATCATGCATTCACATTACATAAGTTATAAACCAAATCATGCATTCACATTACATAAGTTATAAACCAAATCATACATTCACATTACATAAGTTATAAACCAAATCATACATTCACATTACATAAGTTACAAAAACCGACTGGGTGATCTCTGAACCAGAATCCCATGGGTGCATTTAACCCTCTTGCCAACCAAAGGGTATTTGGGTACCCTTAAAAAATACAACAAAGCAATTCCTTTTTGGACAGGCTCCTGCCCACTGGTACATGATTCCCATACCAGAGAGAGGAAATTAATGGGGGAGGATTTTTCACTCACCTTCCACAAACGGACTTTTAGCACACCTTCTACAAAGAGGACTTTCAAATCATCTCTCATATTACCACCCATTCTGCCATTTTATCCCTCCCCCCCAAAAAAAAATCAGGAGGAATTGTTTTTCACCTCCTTCCAAAACGACTTTTACATCACCTCTCATATAAACGGCCATTTTGCTTCCTCTCATCCTCCTAAAAAAAAAAATCAGGAGGAATTTTTTTCCACCTCATACCAAGAGGACTTTATCAACCTCTCAACTTATCGGGCAGTTAGCCATTTTTTTTTTTTTTTTATAAACAATAAAAACGTCCTTATGCAATTTTACAGACAAAACTTGAAACAGTGTCTCTTAACAACAACAAATGATATTTTTTACATAAAAAAAAAAATATATCTGCAGTTTCTATTTTTTAACAATGCATAAAAAACAATGTTAGTCAAGACAATCAGACCCACCCCCTGAAGCAAATACAACTGCAATATATTCTGGTTATCTTTTTTTTTTGTAAAATGAAGGTTTTTTTTCGCTCTCCCTCCTCCGCACAAATCATTGGCTTACCTCCCTTATTTTTGCGTTCCACACCACATGTATCGTGGCCCATCCATGATCAGAAAATCACAATATTAAAATTCTAAGATTGCCTACTTATCCCAGCTAACACTATCACAATCACTAATTGAGCCAACTTTATTCTTAACCAATCAGTCTCCAACCATTAAACTTTCCCCCATTCTACTACGCATTCATCCACTTTCCAGATACTTCCTCACACATGGTTCTCAGTCATTTGCCGCCTGCCATTGGGTCGTAGAATTGATTGTGCATCCCATGTGAGGTGGAGGACACAGTTCCCATCCACAGGGTTTCACTGTGTCATATACCTATATTTGAGTTACCGAATGCCTCTTTATCCAACATCCCACATGTCTCGCATTCCACCAAGTCTTCTGACCAAGTCAATCACCATGAATTCAATGCAGAATACCCACTGCATTATTCATACCCTCTCCGTTCAGTGTTCCTTAACTACCACTCCTATACCAATATGCAATGCACCTCCAATCTATGCACCCGCTCAACAGTAACCAAATGGTGCACCACTCCACTCTCCGTTCCCTCCCCCCTAAGCACACCCAGGGCCTGACACCCCAATCTCCACACCGCCCTGTCACACCCATCTATGCTCTCATCTCCACCTGTTAGGGAGTCAACCCACAAAAGTATATCATACTCAGAGCGAGACAAAATCGATCCCTAAATGAGATGAAAAAATCAATAAAAAAAAACAATAACATGTATAAAAAACGGTATTGCTTCTCACTTCTTTTATGTATTTTCCCATGAAACATACGATCAAATTCAAACAAAAGTACTTGTTTTCATTTAACTATCTTTTTTCTTACTAAGCCTAACATCTACAACTATCAATTTAAAACATTCATGAAAAATTGTAATAAACCTTTAATATCATATAAAGAGAAAAAGAAAAACTCAAGTTTTTTTTATTTGTTTATTTAGATGTGCTGTAACTCCCCTCCTCCCAAATTAGTTAGCAGCTGCATTGGCCTTTAGCTTCCTCTTCTCTTTCACTCTTTTCAAAGTCGGCTGCTCCTACCTTTCTCAAATCCGAAGCCACATGGCTTCAAAGGGTTATGCTGTATAACGGTGTCTGAACACCTTTATTTAAACCGCTAAATCCAATCACCTTTCGCTGTTGTCTTCTCCCTCTAACCCCACCACCACTGTTACTACTACTACTACCACTACGGCCTTTAACCCTGTCCATCCTCTCTCTATATTTTCTTTAGTGCGTCGCCTTTTTTTTAGGAATTATTCGCGACTGGGAAATAGTTAAATGAATAATTACAATTCTGAACACTTTTCCTTTTAAAATAACAAAAATAAATGTTTACCAAGAGCCGATTTTCTTTTTCTACAGAATTAATAAAAAGAGAAAACCACTCCACCCACCTTTGTGTTCTTTTTCTTCCTTCTCTTTTCCATGTTTTTTGTTTGTTTCTTCCTATTCTTTTTTTGTTCTGTCTTTCTAGTTTTTTTTT
The DNA here is from genome assembly GCA_963556195.1 of Sepiola atlantica. NCBI lineage: Eukaryota > Metazoa > Mollusca > Cephalopoda > Sepiida > Sepiolidae > Sepiola > Sepiola atlantica. Next base: position 60,704,999 of record OY744520.1, read on the forward strand.
CTTTTTTATGCGTGTTTGTACATTTTATCTTTCTGTCTTTTTAGTTTTCCATTTTTTTTCTTTGCTTATAAGGTTCGATCTTTGGTCAAACAGCACAATTTGTAGAACCATACTTGTCCCTTCAACAATCGCTGACCTCAATGCTTGTGTGCCATGGTTTTCTTCATCTTCTGTTCCGGTCGTGTCGTCTTGGCAATCGCCGAGGGCACAAGTACTGGTATACAAAAACAAAAGCAACGCAGACTCACAAGAAAGAACACAAACTCTGATACATTGTGTATAAATCAGTTGTGCTCTGAGTGTGTGATATACCATCAGTGTAGAAAAGGACCCTCAAACATTGTCTGTTAATAGCTGTCTGTCCTGGCATCATTGTCATTTGGTTGATCAGCTCATCTTATAGTTTGCCTGGCCCGATCTGCTCCGATCTCCACAAGCCGGCAAATTAACGCAAACAACTCTGACTACTCAATATATTAACTTTGACCGGAAATCCTAAAACCCCTGGTCTTTGTCCCAGAGTGACTGATAAGCTGAAAATGACTCACCCTCTCAGCAACTCCCAACTGACTACCCGGAAATTGACCACCAACTGTGAAGCGTCCTTCTGTCTAGAGCAGTGGTTCTTAACCTTTTTTTCTCCAATTCCCCACTATTTAGTGAGCCAGCTCTCCATTCCCACCACAGTTATCACATGGAAATAAATACATACGAAAAGATTCGTTATGTTTTTTCTAAATATATTTGGCCTATAAAAAGCATACATGTTAATGAGACTTTTGCATCTTTGGGGTATGTATCTGTGAGATAAGGAAGAAAAAAATATAATAATAAGGTACCTGAAGAGAAATAAAATGAAAATAAAGTAGTGACAATCATACAAGAGAGAAACAAAAAACAAACAACAGAAGTGGCATTGAATCAAGAAAATGGTCAAAATTATCATGGTCAAAGTAAGTCACCATTTGGATGTAATGTATTAAATTTTGAAGCAGTGGTTCTTCTGTCCGACCGGTCATTCCCCACTTGGCAACTCCGCCATTCCCCACCAGTGGGGAATTCCCCACAGGTTAAGAACCACTGGTCTAGAGAGTTCAAAAGATTTCGGCCCACCCCCATTTGTTGGCCGTGTGTGACGACTTGTGATAGCTAAGGACAGGATCCTGGTGGCTGAGCAGTCCATATCTTGATTACCTAAGTGATCACGTGATTTGCAACACTACATTTTGGTCCTTACTTTTTTAAGATGGAAGATTAGAGGACCCGATCTGACTTAGCGGCTAGTTACTACATGCTCTAGCAAAAAAAAAGTTAATCCCAATTGTACTATTAAGCCTGATCTTTCCTTAATCAAACATCCATCCCCTTTGTAACTTTTAAATGCTAGAAGGCAGTGGCTGAGGGTCAATCAAACCAAGGAAACAAAACTTCATCACTTCTTCATGTTACTAAATATTAGTTTTTATGTACTAAATCTGAAACTAACTGACACAAAACTGTATTCAAATCAAATCAAATTTATTACAAAAAAAATAGCATAGTGTAACAAGCCATGTAAAAAGACAGAAGATATGTATATCTACAGTCTGAATGTCCAAGGTGACTTAAAACCTGGATATGGCAGGCAGTGTCACAACCTCCTCTTGTTCCACAGGGTAGAAATACAGACTGAGAATGCTGTCTTCTACTGAGACGAAAGTGGCGTTGGTACATCTTTTGCTAGGTCCCGTTGAAACTGCGACATGGTTCTGGAATGAGAAACTCTTCAAAAGGTAGATTTAAATTCCTGTTGACGATGTTGTATGCCAAAATCAGGCCCCCTTGCATCCTCTGCTACTCAAATGAAGGGAATCATCCCAAGATCATTGCCCTGTCAGCGGGGCCACAAATTTGCTTACTGCAACCCCATGCAGAGGGTTAACCCCCATTACCGCCACCCCCATATGGAATTCAAGGACTTTAGCATTGTAGTCGATTCCTTTTTTACTCCTACTAATGAATTCAGGTGGCAAATAAGGCCCATGGTATGCTCTTTCTCATTTACTGCTTCTTTGCCACCATTACAGCCAACATCTTCCACCAACTATAATGTCTTTGGTGCAACCCATTCTGGAATATGAGATCCAGGTTTTATCCCTGTATCTCGTTCAAGATATCCAGCATCTAGAGAGAGAGTTCAATGGCCAATGCCGCGGATGGTCCACAGGCTCTGCACAATGTTCTACGAACAATGACTGGAGGCCCTCAACCTGTACTCACTGGAACGTAGTCGACTGTGCACCTTTAACATCATGTGCAACAACTACATGCCACGTGATCTTTTCTTTACACCAGCTCTACAGAGAAGCTGTACCTGAGACGATTTGGGTTAAATCATTGGGATGTTTCTTTTTCGGTTTGGGGCTGCTGAGTGGTAGAACAAGCTGCCAGTTGAAGACATGCATTGAATGGAGAGAGATGATATGATGAATGTGTAATGTGAATTTTAAAGACAGGCAGAAGTCTGATGACATCAGAGGAAGATTAAATTTGGACAATATAGGGAGATGTATGTGAAACAGGAGACTTCGATGGTATGGCCATGTTGAAAGAATGGGTGAGGGTTCTTGAAGTAGTAAGGTCAGTTCACAATAGAAAGCAAAGGAAAACATGGGAGGACGTGATAAGGACAGACCAGAGAAAAAGGGATAATTAAGATCTGGCCAGAGATAGGTTAGTCAATTTATACAAACCGTCTCTTGAGCCTTGTATGGTGAGTAGTTGGCCCTTGCGACCTTGTACGATGAATAGAGAAGATTGTTGTTCAGTGCTTTCATCATAGTTGCCACTCTGATGCCCATCTTTCTCGCCAAGATCTACATTGCCTTGTCTGCACTTATTTATTTTTTTTCAACTTGTCCATGAATTTCATTGTGCAGACACAGAATACCTGTTATGATCCTTGTTTCTACCCACTGCTTTCATATCTCCGTCATAATTCTCCAACTCACATCTCACAGCCTTCAAGGTATTCAAAGAGCACTTAGCTATAGCTAAAATTTCCGAATTTTTTAATCTGGTGTAAAACATCATGATGCAGGTCATTCTGTTTCAATAATTCAGTGCTTTCCAATTGTCCATAGTTTCAAGTTCTCAAACCTACCAATAGTACACAGAAACTGCTATCCGTTGCACTTTACCACTATTAAATACTTCAAATGGTTTTGAAATGAAATAATATTTTTAAAAAAATGATCACATTTGTCTTGAACATCCTGTAAATGGATACAGATGCATGTTTATTGTTAATTTCTTAATGAATTTTGTAAACAGAACATTCAATTTTGTTATGTCTTGTCAGTAGTTATTATTGTTTGTCTTGTAAAAATAGTAATTATACATTTTCCTTGTCTTTTAGGTCCAACTTATGAATTCTATTTCCGAGTGAAGTTTTATGTATCTGACCCAAGTAAACTTGGTGAAGAGTATACAAGGTAATTACACTTACCTCATTTGAATTTTGAGTGAATGTATTTCGGTCACTTTTAATCTCTTGATATCAACAATTATTAATAACTGCTGATATTTAACCATTTTATATTTTTCAAAATCCAAAAATTATTCAAATGGATTTTAAAGATGTTTATTTCTTCATTCATTTCTTTTTGGCATGCTATAAAAAATGTTCTTTAATTTGTAATAATTATCACTTCTCACAAGATAGTCTGTCATAAAATTATTTTTTTTAAATACTTATAGACAATTATTTGCGAATTGCAAATTTTAACTGAACCCAGTTTAATAAACATTGTACTCACAATTATGCACATACATCCTTAAAAACGCTATAAAATTGAGAAATATTTTTCTTAGAAGGATTCATGTGTCATTAGAAGGCAATTTCATTGCTAAATGAGCTATATACCGCAGTTAAATTCCATCTGCGTAGTTGGAGTGGGGAGGTAGTTTTGAGTGAATCACTGAATTCTTGTGGCTTTCCTGACTCACAATGATTTACAATCATTCTGAATCAGAAAATGGTGAAAAAGATCAACTGTGTGAATTTCATAAAGAAAAAGTAGGAACAGTATAGCGAGTGTATCAACTTAAATGATTGTTCCAGTGATATAATATATTTTTAGTAGAATTGATGTTTTATCATCTTTTCAATTAAAATAAAAAGTAAAATGGTTTTCATTTGAATGAGAGAAATCTAGATGACAGATTATGAGATTTAAATATTGACATGAATTGTTTCTACAGTCTCTCTGCACGTTTAATATTTTCTTTGTTTATAAGTTTGGATTATTAATAGATTTTACATTATGTCTACAATAATTTCTGCATTATACATTGAATAATAACAGATATTACAAACAGTTCAAAATGTGTGGATGAATCTAAAAATGTTATTTCAAACTTCAGCTTGACAGACTAAAATGTGTGGATTGATCTAAAAATGCTATTTAAAACTTCACCTTGACAGATCAAAATGTGTGGATGCATCTAAAAATGAAGCTTGACAGACCAAAATATGCGAATATATGAAATAATGTTATTCAAAAATTACTTTGACAGACAAAAATGTGTGGATTCATCTAAAAAATGTTATTTCAAACTTCAGCTTGACAGATCAAAATGTGGATGTATCTAAAAATGTTGTTTCAAACTTTACCATGACAATTGAAATGTGTAAATTCCTCTAAAACTGTTATTTAAAACTTTATCTTGACAGACCGAAAAGTGTAGATACATCAAATGTTTTTTTAAACTTTACCTTGAAAGACCGAAATGTGGGGATTCATCTAAAAATGCAATTTATAACTTTAGCTTGATAGACCGAAATGTGTGAATATATCAAATAACGTTATTTTAACTTTAGTTAGCAGACCGAAATGTGTAGATTCATCTAAAAATTCTATTTCAGACTTAAGCTTGACAGGCTGAAATATGCAGATGCATCTAAAAACGGTATTTCAAACATCAGCTTGACAGATCATGTGCGATATTAGAGTTAGAACCCAAGCTGTTGATCTTGCAGCACGAAATCCATATTGCTTGTTACGAAGTAGATTTCTTTTACTAAGGGGATTTACAACTTCTTTATTTATCACAGATTCAAAGAACTTACTCGTGATGCACATGAGTTTGATTGGTCTGTACCATTTGTAATTAGCATTACAATTCATTGGAAACAATGAATTGTAATGCTAATTACAAATGGTACAGACCAATCAAACTCATGTGCATCACGAGTAAGTTCTTTGAATCTGTGATAAATAAAGAAGTTGTAAATCCCCTTAGTAAAAGAAATTTTAAGGTAATTGTTATTTTATCCACTTTGGTGAAAAGAGCCGTGTAAAAGAAACTCAAACTCGTTTGAATTATGCAAATACCATCAGTGGTTCAAAAGTTATGAGAATTTAAAGTGCCAAAATTTGTGCTTTTCCTTGGACATTTTTCTTTAATAATGCTTCTAAAAATGGGCCAAAATATGGACCTCATTATTTCAAGAAAGTTTATCATCTGATCATTCGATTTACGTTTTTCAATAGGAAGATTACATTGTTTACATCAGTGTGCCTTATGAATGCACAAACATCGCAGACAGTTAAAATGTCTACCATGATTGCACATTGTAAACAGGTTCAGATCCAGGTCATTAATCCTTAAGTCTATCAAATAGGTGATATATTCTCTCTTCTCGCTACAGGGAAAAAAATATAAGTTTTCTTCATTTTTATTTTTTATTTTCTTATATTTCTGTTTTTACTGAGGATGGGACATCCTACCGGATGCCAGACATTCACCGGCTATTTCAGACACTCCAGCTTAGAGATCTTTTTAAGATTCTAACCGTCCCTTTAAGTGCAATTGTTTGTATTTCTCTTGCACTCGGTTCACCGGGTATACTCACCAGATAGCTTTTGAAATTCTTTTTCATTAGTCCTGTTGATCCTATAATTACTGGGATGATGGAGATTTTCCTAAGATTCAAGTTTCTTTTCATGCCGTACATAAGACTTTGGTATTTCGTAATCTTTTCCCTTTCAGCTCTGTTTAATCCTGCATCATTAGGGACATTTTACTCCCTTTTGTCCCATATCACGATGTCAGGTTTAACAGCTCCGTTTTCTAGATATATAGCTGTAGGGATTGCATAGTCATAGTGGATAGTGTATAAATTATTTCCAACTGTTCTTTCTGGTATGCTCCCAGGACTTGCTGCTACACTGGATATTCAACTTTTTACATACAGTTCAGTGGAGATATTTACATACTCCGTTGTGTCGCATTGTATAATAGCCATCCCCCAGGAGAACCTTACAACTGGATGTCAGGTGGCTCACACTCTCTACTTCTGTGTGGCAGAACCTGCACTTGTTATTGTTGCTGAGACCACTCATCTTTTTAAAGGCATTGGTCATCAAGCCTTGATCTTGAGCAGCCATTATCATTCTCTCCTGATCATAGTGGAGATATCCTCTTTTCAGCCGGTCTATAGAGCCTTCCTTATCTATATATTCCTGGGATAATTCACCTAGGAAATACTTAGCACGTTGTTGGTTGGCCCATTCTTCCAGTTTTTTGGAATGGAAGGTCTTGGTGTATTTCTGGCTGCTTTTGCAGGCTATTTCTGTGGCAGGATTGTTGTCTGTTTCTGCCTCATTTGTAAGACAGTCCTGTCCAAAATGTTTGGCCAGTTTTGTGATAGAGGTTGTTCTGCTTGCTCTGGTGTCTTGATGTTGGCATACCATCATAAGGTTTGGGTTATGGAAGCTCATCAGATATTGCCCAGTGCTCACAATAGTGGCTCGATGTTGATGGTCAATTTCTGAGAGACCCATACCCCCGGCTCCTCTTGGCAGATAAAGTCTTGGCAGACACTGGTTCCTGTACACTACTCTGTACATTGTCAACATTTTTCTCATTTTAGTATCTAATCTATTAATATCTTTTTGTGGCCAATCAATAATTCCAAAGCTGTATGTTATCAATGGCATAGCTAATTGGTTAATGTCAGTTACTTTGTTTTTGTTTATAAGCTGTGTTTTGCAAATTTTTCTAACACGGCGTATATATTCTCTGCCAATTTTTTCTCTCATCTTGGCATGTTCAATTGAATCGTTTTCTTCTATGCCAAGGTATTTGTATTGTTCCTGTTCTTCAAGGTCTTTGATGTCAGTATCTTCATCAAGCTGTATGTTTTCCGTTTGGATCTTCTTCCCAGCTCTGAGGGAGCACTTGGCACATTTGTCCAGGCCGAACTTCATTCCAATATCTTTGGAAAAGGTATGTACAACCTGCAAGAGTCGGCTTAAGTCAGCATCTGAACTAGCATACAGCTTGAGGTCATCCATGAAGAGCAGGTGGTTGACTCTTTTGTTTAGATCTTGTTTGCGGCCCTGGCTCAGATTGTAGGCACTCTGGCTTTTGTTTAGTAATTTGCTTAGCGGATCAATTGCCAGGCAAAAGAGTAGAGGAGATAAGCTATCTCCTTGGAAGATTCCTCTTCGGATCTTGATGTCAGGAATTTCTATTGTTCCATTAGTGTGTCTTAATGCCATAGTTGTTTTCCACATATTTATTTGTACTGCCATGGTTTTCTTGATGACCGGATGGATATTACATAGATCAAGGCAGTGCAGGATTTCTTTGCCTCTTCCTACAGTCCTCAAAGATGGTCTGATTGATCAACAATTGGTCCTTGGTGCCTAAACACTTCCTCCTACACCCTGCTTGTTCTTTTTCCAGGTACGCTCCAGAAGATAGGTATTCGTAGATGCTGTCTGCAACTAGGCCAGTGAAGAGTTTGTAGGTTGTAGTGAGGCAGCAGATCGGTCTGTATTTTGTAGGGTTTTGTGTCTCACTCGTTTTGGGTATGAGGGTCGTATCACCTTTTACTAGCCATGCTGGTGTGGCCTCCTCATCCTTCAACAGTCTTGTGAAGCAGTTACTATAATGGTTATGAAGTGCTGTTAGTTTCTTCAGCCAGAAATTGGGTATATTATCTATGCCAGTTATTTTGTGATTCTGAAATTGATTTGGCTTTCACTTTATAATTCCAGACGTTATCTCTGGCTCTGGCATTTCTGTCTTGCTTTTATTACTTCGAGCTATATCTGAGATCCACTTGGCCTCTTAGTTGCATGGTCCCTCATTCTCAAACATAGGCCTCCAGTAGTTTTCTAGCTCCTTCTCTTCTGGTGGCTTTTCCACCGTTATATTCTCTCCAATCAAATTTCGGTAGAATAGTCTTGTATTCTTTTTGAACTGTCTGTTCTCAACTTTCGCCCTGTGCTTGTTATCCTTTTCTTAAATTCTTTTGGCAAGTACTGGGATTCTGCCTTCAAGTTCCCTCGCAACATTTTCAATTTCTTCTACATTTTCTTTTGTATTTAATTGTCTTACTTAGTTGTCCCTGTAGGGGCAGAAAGGAATTGTTTAATTTGAGAGACTTCCTTTCTGCAAAGTTGTTTCTAGAGCTTCACTTTCCACGGTGGTGTTGTTGCTCGTGCTCTGGGTTTCCATTGCTTTTTGAATTGAGGGAGTGTTTTCCTAACAATGTAAAGTCCTGCAGCGTATATTACTTGATTCAGCTCTGTGAGGGATATGTTGGATGGAACAAGTCTTTGGAGAGCGATGTTTATGTTATGCTTGGTAGCTCTTGAGGCTTGGGTTTGGGGTAGTTGAGGTCTTTCCTCCAGCTTCATCATCTGGACATAACTCAATTGTATTCCCAAGTTCTTCTTCCAAGGCCAATTGATCATCATCTGGTCCCAGTACTTTCTGAGGTAATGATGGGGATTCAGGTGTTACCAGTGGCCTCGGTGATAGTGGTGAGGAAGAACTTAGGTTCAATGAGGGGCTATCTTCTGATTCTAAATAGACAGCTGATGATGGTGGTATACTTGTCGGGGAGCCCCTTGCTAAAGGGGATTCTGGTGTTGATGTGGCTTTATGGTGGGTTGTCATGGATCCAGACAGTTTGACGGCTTCATTCATAGGTGAATGGTAATGTGGTTTTTGCTGTACCTGTGGTGTTTTGGATGACGATGGGAATTGTGGGAATTTTGATGGGGCTTTCAAGTGGACACTTTTTGGTTCTTATGAGGACTGCTCAGCTTTATTGAACAGGCTCATGCTGTTATGTCTTTGGCAAGTTATTTTTTGTGGTGGAACATTTTTCTTGCTTGGACAGAAGTGGAAGAATATTTCCCTCCAGGTTTGTTCTCTTTTTTTGTTTGGTATATTTTGCCTGAGCATATTTCATAGCCCATAAGTGTCCACTTTTCTTCTCTCTCCCATCTAGACTCTTGTCTCCGTCTAGTTTCTTCTTCCCTGATAGGAAGGTAGTCTTCAGCCTCTCTTATGGCTGCATTTTTTATAAGGGTGCTCTCTTATGTTATATATATTCCCATCTGGGGAAACAAGTGATCGTAGGCGGGCAACCGGTGTATTTTTTTTTTTTTTTAAGGGAGGGTAGATTCTTGAATCTTATCAGCTAGGATCTCAGATGTTTTGCTCCACTTTTCAAACTTTGAGTAGTGGTAGCAAAACAATAGCACCTTCTTTTGTGCAACAGTCCATGGTTGGGCTTTTAAGCCTCTTATGTTTCTTTTTTTTTTGTTGCTGCATTTGATGAGGTAGGGGGCCAGGACCTTTTGTCTCAAGGCCTGATGGCTGACCCTGGTTGACCTCTGTCATGGCTGGAGCACCATTTCCTGAGGCAGGAAGGTTCACACCATTGCTTACATCTAGCTGCCTGGTGTATGAACGGGTTGATCGGTCCCTTTTATCCTGGGTGCCGGCCGGCCTGCCAGTATTTATTTTTGTTTTTATTCATATTTTTTATCATCCATTTCCTCATTGTCAACGGCTTCTAATTCATTATTCGAAGCCGCCTTCTATTAATAGATCGGGTGCCTCCGTTCGCAATTCGGGAGACGTGCTGGATTGCTTGAGGAGACAGCACACCATTTTTTTTAATATTTGGTCAGGGTTTACTTCAAGTAAAAAGTATCCTCATGTCAGAGTCTCTGACAAACCCCTGTACAGAGAGACCGAAGACACCCGAGGGTGGTGTCTAGTAGACATTCAAGTCCTCCCCTGTTCATTATTATAGCAACTAGTATGCTATCAAAAATGATTGCATACTTATATTTCAAGTTAACTGCTGCTTGATATGTTGTTTTGTGAACAGATAACCATAGCAACATAAACACATTTTGCTACTACAAATTACACATAAATATTTAAATAGAGATATAACTTTACTTACACAAAATCATGAAACAGATTTTGTAAACATTTGGAAACGAAACCAAACTCCCAATTTTAATACAAGTTTCGGTTTCCAACTTTTGACCTACAATTTTTATCATTAAATTAATTCTAAAAAAACAGTTGTCTTGTTTATATTTCAAACAATACTAATACTTCAGTTGCTGATGCTTGAATTCACTTGAATATCCAGGGTGTTTGGGATAAATGTTACACTTTTTGGAAAGGAAAAAACAATCATGGCTAATAATTGATCTACTTCAGAGTACAAATTGTATCTCTTAGAAGACGTTTTACCGAATACATCTCACTCTAAGAAGTTCCCCTGAGCCTCAAGGTGAGACCTGTGCCCTACTCATTAGTCTATGAGGTTGTAATCAGGTGGGTTGGGGAGCCAGATGTAGGAACTGGTGAAGTCATGGAAGTTCTCAGACAGCCACTTCTAGGTGTACCAAGACATGTGACATAGAGTTAAGTTCTCTGATACACATATAGCCTTCCTGTAGCCTCCCTCTCCAACTCTGTATAGCCATCTGAATTAAGTCTGAATCCTCTTTCACGGGTGTGGGGCGGCATGACATTGTCATTGTTGGAAACACACCCAAAGACCATTACAGTTTAAAAATACTTGGTCTTCATGACGTCCATGATTTTGTACGGACTGTGGGCTAGTTATCTGTTGTTCTGCATGCTGTGAAAATGGTTCTGAGAAGAACCAGAGCATTCCCAGATTGACTAGATATTTGAGGAATTTCTTGGTTTTCGTAAGGCAGTTCTATTGGCCCTTGTCACTTTTGTGCGTGAAGTAGCGAAGATCCTTGTTCAGTGCTTTCTTCATCGTCACCACTCTGATGCCTATCTCTCTCACTAAGGTCTGCATTGCCTTCCTATATTTCTGTATCTTGCCGCACATTTTTTTTTTTTTTCAGTTTCTCAACAAATTTCATTGTGGGAACACAGTCAGGATGCCTGCTATAATCCTTTCTGTTAGCCACTGCTTCCACATCTCCGTCGCAATTCTTCAGCTCACATCTCACTGTCTTCAAGGTGTTTGGTACATCGTCTCCAGCTCTCAAACCTACCAACAATACACAGAAACAACTATCCGTTGCGCTTTACTGCTATTAAATATTGTTGTGATCTTGAAGGGCCGATAATAATTAAGACAACACAGTGGTATATTTACAAGAGTGTATTTACAGAAATAGTATGTTACAGAAAGTCTGCATCTAATATTGTGGCTATGACTGCCATGACACTTAGTCATAACTCTATTCATAGTCTCTGGAAGAGTTCATCTACACCCGAAATAGGGTAAATCAAAATCACACTATAACACTACCCTTTTCAGCCTTGCTCCATATGGAGTCAATACCATTTTCTTTTTGGGTTTATTTTAATGCAGTCCATAATTTACGGTTTCTTCTTGATATGATTTTTTTTATCAAACACCTTTTGGCATTCTCTCGTCCAGACCCAATCTTTTCCATTTTCTCTTTTTTTTAAATATCTCTTTAAGAGACGCTCGCAAATCTTGTATGTTTTGACTAAACGCTTTGTAACAATTGGTAAAATTAAGAGAACTTTGTCAAGCCGATACATTTGCCGGAGTGGGCATATTTTTTACTGTACTCACTCGCACTGATTCCGATCTTTTAATATCTTTGTCCGTAATTCGACTAAGACATTTCAATTTTTTTTTCTTTTTGTTGACTGTAGGCAAAAACTACTTGCTGTATCCTACATGCAGTTTTTTTTAATTTATTCACTTTCTCGTCAATCTTATCTAATGATGCAAATGGAACATTTTTCTTTTTAGAAAATGGTTGAATATATATTTTAAATTCAGCATTGTCAGTCATTTTTTACCTCTTTCTAGTCCACCAGAAAAAAACTTCTGTATAATTCTTCCGAATAGCTTTCTTTTAATTCTTTCTTTAACTTTTCTGACGCATATTTAAGATTTTTATACTTTTACAGAAAGAATTTATAGGCATATACCATAATTGGAACTTTTTCATCCAATATGTCCCAATATGTTACTTGAATTGTTCATCAAAAACATTTTCAATTTTAAGGTAATTAATAGTTTGCCATCGAATTTGATTTGTTCTCCAGTGACTCTTTTGGCTATTTTTTTAGTCCTGAATAAAGTCGGCTTTCCAATTTTCTTCTATGTCTGAAGATTTATAATTGACAAATCGGAGCCTGAGTCAAGTTGCATTTTAATATTTCTATTCAATATTCTTAGTTGTACAAACTTCCTAATATTTTCCATTAAAATGCAGCACTCCTGGTTGTGGCGACATAAAAATGTACCCCGCTTTCTGTGATGTCCTCGAAGTTGGCCGTCTTGGTTTTCGGTTAGTCACTCAGTACTTGTTTGCAGAGAAGGTAGCTGTACTGATGAAGACCGTCGGTGTTGAAAGGTCCTTCGATTACCACTCTCCCCATGTTGTGATTTGATCAAGAGGGTAAACGGCTTGCGCTGGTCTCCAAAGTGTGTACCTCTGAGGAGGCGAAGGCAATTTCAAGCAAAAAAATAAAGGAGAAATACGGATGTGTGTTTTTGTATAAAAAAATAATTATTAGGATAAAAGATACAAGATTATGTTTGCTCAAAAACTTCTAACTTTTAACTTCTGATGTCTGTGTTTTGGACTGGCAATATTACTAAGTTTGGGCAATCACGATTTGGTGACACTAACCTCAAGTCCAGGGGGGAGGTCCGTCTCCCACCGACATGAATTTGATGGGTGAGGAAAGCGGAGTCTTTGAATGTCTGTTACACTTTCCTTTTATTGAGAATTAGGTATGTTGAGACTGGCGCCCCCCCTCCAACAGAATTCAATTCAACAATGAAAAAAAATAGATTCTCATTAGCATTACTTTCCATATTAGGGATTTTCCAATTCACTCTTATATCTCAGAAATGGCCAAGTGTATGTTTAATCCGCCCCCACCTCGTCTTCTTCTTCATCTGTCTCCATCTCCCACTATTACCTGAGTGGAAGGGAGTAGATCCTCCTCCTTTGAAACTCATTCACAGAAAAACACTTCTCCTTCATCTGTTTCCATCTCACACCATTACCCCATTGGGGAGGGATCCCTCTCCCCTCGAAACTTATTCATAGAAGAGAAAAATATATTTTCATTAATCTGCAAATACGGGAATGCCATTCTGCAGACAGCTCACATCCCCCATCATCCCACACGGCCATACCAGGCCGGCGATCACAAAACAATTCAATTCTTATCTCTTTGCAAAATATGTGTTCATTCCTGGACGCTCGTTATCTTAACCTACGTCTATTCAATGTCGGGAATGTCAACAACTCGATGTACACTTCCCTTTTACAGTAACCACATGGCCCATTCTCCATCCAAATTCTCTTTGACAGAGACAATAATAACATTCCAAGGAACACCCTTTAATTTTTGGGGCATTAACGATTTAAGAAAAATATTTCATTCTTATGCTATCTCTTGTTCAGCTGATTATAATTTCCCGAGTCGCCATTACCTGTTGTTATTGCACTATTCAGAACTTTTAATCTCCTCAAAATATCAACAAGAGAAACCCCATATGGCATTCATGGATGATATCCTCTTTGTATCTCTACCATAAGTTATTTCTTACCCACCAACTCCCAAGAAGAAAACAATTATTTTCTCTTATCGGAAATTGACTTTTCCTCTAGTTAACAATAAAAAAAAAAAAATCTGGAATTCTCCAAAAGCAAAAACAAGGTCTTTAATTCGAATCCAATCGAAGACCGATCGACACTTTTTTGTTTTATATGGACAATCTTTGTACCAATGCAGCTGTTTGCAACCAAAACAATGTTTAGGGGGCATATTTTTTTTTTTTTAACATAGTTCACCCCAAACAAGGCAGGCCGCCACTGTAGACGTAAAGGACTACTGAGAAAAAGAAAAGGGGAGAAGGTAGGGGGTGGTCAACCTAGATTGGGATCTGCGCAGCGAGGTGTCTGTTTACATTAGTTTTAAATTTCTGCATGTCTGTACTGTTGGGGAAACAGGGGGCAGGGAGGGAGTTCCAGAGGCCAGCAGTACGAGGAAAGAAGCTATTTGAGTAGAAGGCTCTCCGACATCTGGGGACCTCCACAGTGAATGAATGAGATTTAGTTGATTGTCGAGTTAGTCTAGTGAATTTACGTCGAGGGGGCACCAGAGTAGCCAATTCATCGGAGCATAATCCACTGAAGTATTTGTAAAACAAGCACAAGGATGCTACATTGCGGCGATGGGACAGAGGCTGGAGCTTAGTTGACAGTGAGGGACCTATTAGGTTGGCGATTCTTTTTTGGACCTTGTCAAGGAGGGAGAGACTAGTAGATGATACACAAGCTCAGATGTGGCAACAATACTCCATGCATGGGCGGATGGTTGCTGTGTAGAGATACAGGATAATGTCAGGTGTGAGGAGTTTACTAGCACGGTAGAGGGAGCCAACCTTCTTTGCGGTAGCCTTGGCAATGTCTTCAATGTATTTGTTCCAATTCATGTTACCTGTAAAGGTTAGGCCGAAGAGTTTGAATGTTGAACTCTCAGGTAGGGTGTTATTTGCCATGACAATCGGTGGTTGAAAAGGTTCATTGTAGTTATTGAAGGAAAGGAGTTTTGTCTTTGCGGCATTAAAAGTTACCAACCATTTATGACCCCAATCCACTACAGCCTGGAGGTCATTTTCTAAAGATTCAGCCATTGCCTCGGATACATGGCCATCCCTACTACAGGCCAGGCAATCGTGCAACTGGGGTCTTTTACTGGGGGCCATGTGAATTTTCTTAAATATTCGATATAGAAGTTGCAAACAAAGGGAAAATTTCCCTGTGAGATTAGCTTGATGTTTTTATGTGTTTTACATACCAAGTAATGAGAACCACGATGAGCTAATTGATAAATTTGACAATTATTGATGAATTCCTATAAATGAAGAGACAGGTAACTTTGAATAAACAAAGGCAAATGCATATTTCAATGAGTGATTTTTATTTCAATGTGGGATTTTTTAAAGAGAATTTGTACTTGTGTCAAAAGATCATGACTTGTATATTGTGTTTAAAAAAAAAAAGAAGTTTGTTCAAATGTGATATGTGGTTTACTAACTAAAAATTTAAACTGTCCTCATTTTGATTTTTTTCAACACAACATTTTGGCTATAGTATTCATTTCACATCATAAAAGTATCCAAAAACAAAGTTTAAACTAAAATTTCAGTATCCAAATCTTTAGTGTTGTCTCGTAGTCGATTAATCTAAGCAAACAGATTCACTGAAATGGAAGATGAAATGAGATAATACAATGTCCATAGATTAAATAGAAGGTTTAGTTAAAAATCTATAGGTGATCCTATAAAATGGACAGGGTTCACAGCAATGAGTTACGATAACCAGAATGTTGTGGCAAAACAAGGATGGCACTACTTACAAAAATGTCTAAGGAAAGTTCTTCACCTCAAAATCTGAAAGTAGTAATTAAAATTTCCCACTGAACAGTGGTATCCAGTGGAACTTTTAAATCAACACGATCTATTCCTTTCAAAAACTTCCATACTCATGATAAAAAGCAGTATCATTGAATATTTACTCCTCTGTAAGACAATCTTTTTGTGTGATATATCCTGCTATATAAAAAAGCGACATTTTAATATCTTTGGAGATACCAGTTTCTAGGTCTGGCAGGTGATAAAATGTTTTGTATGCCAATTCATCCAACAGATATCCGCATTGTGAGCAAGTATGGCCTGAATCATGGCTATACTCTCTAACATCAACTTTCAACTGAAGAAGTAATTTTGTTTTTTGAATATGGAATTTCTGAATAACATTTTGTACGGTAATAAAATAAGTACCACCAGAATCTTGTCTCAATTTACAAAATTCAGTTTCAAGACAGTCGGTAGTAAATCCTCCAAGAATAACAAAATTGAACCCACTGTCAAGTAAATGTCAATTAAACAATTACATGTATGCTTGATAGCCATACTAGTGTCTCTTGTGAAGGATTTTATTCTCTTCCCTTGCTTTCCCCTTATTTGTTTTGCCATACTTCCAAAATTTACAAGAAATGTCAAATTTCCATCATTTCGATCTGATAATACGCTTTTCAATGGATCATTTGTCTTGACACTTCCATTTTACACTCACTATTTTCCAAAATTTCAAAACTTCTTCGATGAAAGTAAGTTTCTCTTGTATCATCATCTTGTAATAATGGATGAGTTTTCATTGCAGTTAGTCTCATCACAAAACACTTTCAAACAGTGGGAAATGTTTTGTCTCTCAACTGGTTTTGGAAGAACCGCTACTTCTGTTAGTTGTGATAACTTAACAAATTGATTTTTTTCATGCGCAAAAAGTTGTTTCACTATTTTCCATTTTGCTATCATTTCTTTACCATCAGAATAAAACAGCAATTCTGAACAGGCCTTAGTTATCCAGTTATTTCGAATACTTTTAAATATATGTACATAATCGAAAAGAAAGTATATACCATTTTTAGTAACCCAAGGCTTATTTTTAACAGTATCAAATTTCTTGAATAAAGCTTGATTAATCCGATTATTGTCACAAATAACTGCAATTACATTACCTTTCGAATGATTGACTAAATCAACAACATTTCTAACATTTTGAAACAAAAATTCCGAATTTAGTTTGGCAACTGGGATTATCTTAATCAAAAACTTTGGTCCACCATGTAAACATTTGATCATAATACCCAATACAGTTTTTGCTAATGCCTCTTCAGGATCTTTGGAAACACCAAATATGTTTCCATCTTGATATTGAAAACTCACTTTAATATAAACTTCATCAACTAGGATGATACATTTTTTCTGTTTATCTGACAGTTTGCTAAACACATCACCAAGAAAATTCAGATCATTTACCTTCGAAACTTTTGAGGTCATATTCACTAGTGTTTTCATACTGAGTAATTTGTAATGATCTTGATGTTTGTTATAAAGAGACCGAGATGTGGCAAAATATTCAAATGCTCGGACAAGTATTTCCGACTCGTAAACTTTTTTGCCAACTATTCGTGGTGATATAACTTCGATATGTTGTCTCAAAACCTGTTTCTCTAGTTCAATTTTCAAGTTACTAAGGTAACGAATTGCTTTCTCAATTTGAAACTAATGTTGAAACTTATTTATTCTGTTTTTCAACAGAGAAGAAATGTGTGTGAGTATACTTGCATGGTAACATTCAAACGTTAAGTTTTCAAAAATTTTAATTAAAAAAATCGGAATACTTTCAGTAAAAAAAATGATAAAACTGGATGAACTGTTGATTGTTAGATTTGTAGCAGGTAACTGCTGGCGCAAAATCATGATGGTCAATATCAGCACACAAATTTGTAAAATTATCAATTCTATCTTTATCTAAAAAATGTGCAAACTCCTCATTTTGTACACTTCGCACAGAAGCGGAACTTTTTTTTGTTGTCCTTGGTTTTGATAAAGGACTTGGTATCACACTTGATGGCAAATTATTTAATATTGATGGAGGATCTTTGGGTCGTGCTTTTCCCATAACAAACACAGTTTCATAACCAGGTGGACAATTCCTTTCACAAACAACAGTATCTGAGTGGTTAGGAGTGTTAGCTCTTGGTATTACCTTTAACCATCTTTCTCTCTCATCTTGATCTTTTGGGATACGAAACACTCAAACCTTATTTTACTCATTATAATTGCCTTGAGAAGCTGTCACACAACACTTTTTGAGCATTTTGAGAAATATTCAACACATTATATTAGAATAAAAAAAATAAAAGTGATATTTCGTGAATTAACAGAGCTGTTTACATGTAAATAAAGTAAACTTCCTAAGAATATATAAATAATTTGTAATTCAGAATGTACGATTTATTAACAAATTCTAAAAGACAATACTTTTTTAAACTTAAAAAAAGTGATATTTCATCAAGGAACAGAGCTGTTTAGATGTAAATAAAACGTTAAAACATTTATAGTATACTTCCTAAGAATATATAAAAGATTTGAAATTCAGAATGTACGATTTATTAACAAATTCTAAAAGACAATACTTTTTTAAAACTTAAAAAAAAAGAAGTAAAAGTGATATTTCGTCAATGAACAGAGCTGTTTAGATGTAAATAAAACGTTAAAACATTTATAGTATACTTCCTAAGAATGTATAAAAGATTTGAAATTCAGAATGTACGATTTATTAACAAATTCTAAAAGACAATACTTTTTTTAAACTTAAAAAAAAAAAGTAAAAGTGATATTTCGTCAATGAACGCTGAGCCGTTGACATGTAAATAAAAAAAAATCAATTCTGACTTTTAACTCACGAACTTATAATCCAAATGTAAATAATGGTAAAATAACAGAACCTCAGCTGAAATAAATTTGATGAGTTAAAATTTAGTTTCGGAATGAAATTTGCTTGGACCAGTGACAACGAAGTGCTACCAGCTTAAAAGTTTATCTGGTGACTGACTGCTGGATGGCCCCCAGTTAAACAGTGAGACTGTGCGTTTAGCCGGCCTGTTATTGGTATGGCCATGCTCGGATATGATTGTGTTGGTTTTGCCAACATGGCGAGAGTAAAGGGTGGTGTCATCAGCAAATAAACCAATCTCAGACTCTATGCCATCAGGGAGATCGTTTATATAGATCAGGAACAACAAGGGTCCAAGGATAGATCCCTGGAGTACACCAGCATTTATGTCATGTTGCTTAGATGAACGGCCATCGAGGACAACCTGGATTTTTCTTTTGTCTAAGAAGGATCTAATTATATTAAGTAATTGCCCAGTAATACCGTATGATCATATTTTCAGGAGGAGCCCTTTATGCCATACCCTGTCAAAGGCCTTGGATATATCAAGCGCTACTGCCCTAACTTCACCTGCCTTGTCGAGTGTATGATACATGCGTTCAGAGATGACCGTTAGGATGTCTGCAGTAGATCGTGCTTGTCTAAATCCATACTGGCGGTCAGAAAGAAGTTTAGCATTAACTAAGTGTCGTACTATCGCTAGATTGATTAAGGATTCAAAGATTTTAGCCAAGATCGGCAGCAGACTGATTGGGCGATAGTTCTGGGGATCGGTTCTATTTCCAGAATTCTTGTAGACTGGTATCACAGATATTACTTTTCTTTTGATTATCAAATTTAGCTGGAGAAGTACTGTTCTTGTTGTGGATTTTTCTGATATGTGACACTCAACTCTGTTCAATATCTTTAGAATCTTGATGCATTGGCAATCCTCTGTGATATGCTGAAGTGATAAATCTGGTTTATTTTCCTGTTTATTAAGGACCGTTCTTCTGATTTCCACATTTGTATTCGATAGTAATCTTTGCACAAATATAAGGCATTTGAAATTGTTAGCACTCAACTTTGACAACTTCAAATCATTGCAGTGCTTGTTAACTTGTAAGGTTCATGCATTTCCACCTTTTGTGAAAAAGAGACGTTTTAGGGCTAAACAATTTAGTTAATAATAGTATTGTTTCACCAAATATAAGGTCACTGGTTTTTGTGGTAAGATATTATTTACAAATTTGGTATGTTCAACTGTATTGGATTTCCATAAAAGCAAACAAACCTTTTAAAAATCTGTCCAATTCGCACAGTTTGTATTATAAATATTCTCATCATCTGAAATACAAAGCAAACATAACCTCGTTTTCAGGATCGTAGTTAAAATTATTAATTTTGTGAAAACACACTTTCATCCTTACTATTTTGACACCCATTCGATTATCCGAATACTTTTTTTTGTTCCTGTTGAGTATGAAGAAACATTTCCTCAAATCTTTTCATTCGTACCAGCTGTTCTTTCTGTTGTTCTTGGAATTTATCTTCCATTCGAAGCTTTTATTTATGTTCTTTCGGCAATTCCATTTTTTCTCCATCCATTTTCTTTTGATATTCCGCATGTTGTTTCTGCAATTTCTTTTTTCTGCATCCATCTTCTTTTGATATGATGCTTGTTTTTTCTGCAATTGCAGTTGTTGATCTCGCTGATGCCTGAAAATTTCTAAAATTGTATTTTTAATTCCTCCATTTTTTCCCGTCACTTCAATTAAACTGACTTTTCTGTGTATGTACACAGAAAAGTCAGTTTAATTGAAGTGACGGGGAAAAAATGGAGGAATTCAAAAATGTAACAGGAAATATATATATATATATATATATATATATATATATATATATATAGTTAACTTGTTACAAATATCCAGGGGGTATGAATCCGAAGGAAGTTGAAACCGGGTTTATATATATATTGTTTTTACTCACACGGTCATAGTTTTTTTTTTACTGAGAGATAAGTTTGTAATCTCTCAATGGAAAGAAAAAAATAAGCTCGTACAAAACCTATTTACATGTTTCTGATTAACAAAAAAAATCGACAGACCTTTATGTTGGGTTATTTTTCGCTTTTTCCTTCGTGGTTAACAAACATTGATTTGAAAACTGTTTCATCCTACTCAGAAAACGACAATTTCTTTTCAATCCTTTTCGTGACGTTGGTATGGGTTTTTTTTTTCAGAATTTACACACTTTGCTTGTTAAATTCAGTTTCTCACTCTATTGTTAACAAATATCCAGAGCCTGTCACCAAAGTCCTTTTTTTTCCCAAAAAAATCCAACATTCCAATTGTAGACATAAATCCGAGTGTTCGTTGCCAGTGTTGTGTGCAACATAAGTCTGGGTTATTTTTGTGTATGAATAAATCTGATTTCCTTGTCACCAGAGTCGTGTGACATACTTTCAAAAGAAATGTTGGTCCGAATAAGTCCAAGTACCTTGTCTCCAGTGTTGTGGAATATAGGTTTTGAATCCTCGTCGTCAATGTTGTGACCTTGAAGGGTCGATAATAATTAAGACAACACTGTGGTATATTTACAATGAATGTATTTACAGTAATAGTATGTTACAGAAAGTCTGCATCCAATATGGTGGCTATGACTGCCACGGCACTTAGTCATAACCCTATTCATAGTCTCTGGAAGAGTCCATCTACGTCCGAAATAGTGTAGATCAACATCACACCATAACAAATACATTATATGGTTCTGAAATGAATGAATATAAAAAATTTACACACAAAGGAATATCTATTTTTACATATCGATATTGAAAAAATGACCCATGTATTATTATTATTATTATTATTATTAGCAAATTTGGTCACATATTTTAGAGAGGATGATATCATGACGAATGAACATATACTATACTGTCTCCCCCAAAAGAGGAGGTAACGTGGTTACATGAATAAAAGTCATTCATTAATTGGGGTTTAATACCTCCTGTGTTTCTGAATTGGGTTTTAAGCTCTAACTTTGTCTCACTAAGTCAACTGACAGTTGGCAGATAAGTTTTTTTGTTTTTTTTCGGGGCTAGAATCGTTCACTCCTCTGGGCGAAGTGAAACAATTCTTGTCTGGCGGGCAAAGACAGTTTCTATCTCTGTTCCTCGGAAAACTTTGACTAAAATAAAAATTATTACACATTATATTAATTGCAAGGTTACCACTTACCTCGCTTAGAACCGTTTATATTGATCCACCTACCTTACCAGGTACCCACATCCTCAGTTGTTTCTTTCAATTATGTGCTTCCATCTATCTGTAAGTTTGGCTGTAACTTTCTTAGTGATCGGCAGTTTTCAATCGGCTTGCTTATAAGTCCTGCATACCTGCATTTCGTCAGTGTCTGGATTTCTAGGCTGCTTGATTTCATCTGACCCAGAACAATACTAACGGTTGACAGCAGTTGATCTCAAATTCCAAGGCAGTCTCTAGCGCTCACGATTCAACATGAAAGCAGGAAATAACCATTTTTGTTTTAAATCGCAAAACAAAAATTACAGTGCATTAAAAATTTTTTACTGATTATTTTTGTTTTTTATGTACCCTAGTAGATACCTATAATATAGACTACTGTCTCAATCTTTAGTAATTCTCCTCTTGGTCCTGGCTACTTTATCATATATATGTATATATATATATATAGTACAATAGTAGATTAATAATAGTAGTAATAGTTTAGGTCGGCTTCAGACTAACAGATACCAAATCTCCATTAGTAATAGTTAGTGGAGAGAGAGAGAGTGGAAAAATGGTTAAAAACGAATGATTATTATTAAAAAAGAAATTGTATATTTAATAATATAACAAACAAATACTGCCCCAACGGGTCAGTGGTGATCTAGTTATTTTGAGTTTGCTCGGACATCATTGACTAGAATCTTCCATATTTTACGGTCTTCTATCGCATTCTTTAGTTCTTCTGGCAACAAACCGGTGTAATTTCTTAGCAATTTGTTATAGATCTTAGCAGTCACCACTGTTAAAGATATTCTACAATAGTTTCCTGTGTGTCCAATGTCTAATTTTTTTAGTAATGGTATTATTCCACTCTTAACCCAGATTTTTACTCCATTTAATGTTCTGCTACAGACTTGAAGAAGTTGCATGTTGAGTAACCCCATTTTCCAAACTTCTATAGGGATATTATCCAGCCTTGATTCCTTGTTGTTTTTGAAAGTTTTTATGCATTTATTTAACTTTTCCATAGTGAAATTGTCAACCTCAATTGGCAACGTGTATTGTAACACAGTTTTTGTTTCTTTAGACTTTATAACTGGTGGATGCCCTGACAAATTATTCCACTTGTTGATTCAATCTTCTGGACTTTTTGCTTTTATTCATTTTCTTCCGGTGAATTCATTTACGGTCTCCCACACGATTTTACTTTTCTGATAATCTGCAGCTGTTCTGATTTCATCCATCTTCTCTTGAGCATATTTTTCTTGTTCTCTAATATAAGCTTCTAGTTGTATTTTGGCTTCATCCAGTTTCTTTACGCTGATTCTAGTCTCCACGTGATTAGAGTAGTCTAGGACTTCTAGCATAGTTCTTCTTTTCTCTACAATACCCTTATTTAACCATGAAACATTGTTTAACCTTGTTCTTCACTGGTATGTGCTTTTTTATAGCTTCATCATCAGCTGAGATTATGTTATTATTGTATTTGAATTCCTCTTCTTGATCCTACAGTGCTTGAAATCTTGCTGACTTCCACTGTATAAAGTTCTTTGATCTCGCTATCAGTAAGAAGTTTACTCCAATCGTGCCTGACTTTTTAGTAGTAGATTATTTACTTTGCTTCAGACTCAATCTTGACTTTGCCGTTACAACTCTGTGGTCAGATCCAACTGCAAAGAAAATACTATAGGCTTTGCAATTCAGAGCACTGTTTTTCCACAAGTTGAAATCAATCTGATTTCTTGCCACATGGTAATGTATGTGTCCAGAGTTTTCCTTCGCATTTTCTGTATCTAATATTTAGTGCTTGCATTGTATACAGAACATCTGGCATCCTTTTTGCCAAACTTAGCATTCATGTTGCTTTCAACCAAAGTGTTATGTTTGAGTATGAATCTAGTTGTTGTAGTTAGGTCGGTGTAGAATTGTCTCATCTGAGACATTAGTAAGACTAACAGAAAATGATGGCAACATTATGGTCTCATAAATTAAACTATCATTATTCTTGGCCTGATGGTTTCCACCTAATTTTAAAATTTGTAAGCTTTCGGACTCTAGCATTGCTACACCTCTTACTGTTGAATTATGCAGGGCTTTTTCTGCAGAGCTGGTAAGCAGCATCCAATTATTTTTCATATCATGATGTTTGATATGAATATCATCATGGAATATGCGATGTTCCTGGATATAAACGACATCAATGCAATGCTTTTCTGCTGAAGCAGTCAGGTCACCTATTCTTTTTGCTGATGAGAGGGTTCTGCAGTATAAGGAGGAAATAAAAGATGCTTTCTTACATTTCAACGATGTGATATAAATTATGAAGTTTTTGTCTAAGAATGTTGTCTTTCAATTGCTATCGCCTTATTTCTAGGGTGATTTCAGTACTGGTGATCGCAACTTTTACTAGTAACCACACTATCCTACTAACTCGGAGTAATTTAGTTCCATTTTTTATGTGAAATGGATCTTCTGCAAAATGTATCCAGAGATAATGTTTGTCTTATCCTGCATATATTTATATCCAACAAACTACTGCCATTGTCTTCACGACTAACCCGAATAGGTTGGTTGACGAGTGCTATGCTTTGTCAAAGAGCAACTCGTTATTTTATCCAGCACTGCTTATTCAGTATATTCACAGTTAACCTCTATATCTGAAGGGCATGCTCCTATCCGCAACCTGGGGACTCAGTGGATGGGAGTTACTATCTTCACATGCATCATTAGTAATTTTCTTTAGAGAGGAAACAAATACTACCGCCCTCTCTCTTTAAAAATAGTACATTGCTAGATTTCCGATTAAATCGGTTTATTTTTTTTCATACATTAAAAAATATGTAGTGAGAACAGATACTACATTTTTATCTCATGCAAAAATGCTGCAGAGCGAATAAAAAGACAATTTGCAACAGCATCGAAGCCCCACCAGTTAAATGAAGAAAAGGTAAAAACTGATAATATATACTGTGCCTCCCCCGGGGGGGGGGGGGGGCATAGTGCCTGGGAGGATGGTCTCATGACAGACTCAGGACTCTACCCTACTTGACTATGTCTTCAATAGTGCAGATGCAGCACTTTCTTTGGATTCGAGCACCTAAATCCATGTATTTGAAAACTTTAATGTCCACCACAAAAATTGGCTTGGTTTCTCGAGCGATCCCAGACCCGACTGGAAACAGCACATCCGGCTTCTCGATTGCACATTCCCTTTCACAAACAGTCACTTTCCTCCCAGATCGTGAGGATCAGCAAGCCTCACTTCTCAACCTATTCTTAACAACACTGCCTGAGGCTTGTGTGACAGATGCCCATAGCTCACTTGGGAACGCTGATCACCTTGTAATAATAGTTGATATCACCAAAACCTCAGATCCCGAACCGAAGCGCCATTACTCAAAATAATAAGATATTACCAATTGGCTTATTAGGAATCCTTCAAAGATCTTATCAGAGATGCACCTTGAATTAAAACTTATTTTCTCCCTGCTGAACAGTGTTCAAAGGAGGTAACTGAATGGTTCAAAGCAGGCATAGAAGCATTTGTCTTGACGTGGAAATTCCATAGTAGTCCCACCCTCCCAAATGGTTAACTTCGACCTGTGCAGCTAATATTGCACATAGACAGCAAGCATTGAACTGTTTCAAGCGCCATAAGTCAGCTACAAATGGACAAAATATTATAGCATCAAGAAACCACTGTAAAAGTGTAAAAGTCACAGCTAAAAGTAGGTATACTGAGATGACTAGAAAACACATTGAGTCGTAGAAATTAGGAACTTGCAATTTCTGGAAAATCTATAATAGTGTGGTGAACAATGGACAATCAACTATTCACCTATTATCCAACCACCATGATGTCGCTTGCACAGCAAAAAATAAGGCTGGACTGTTTGCCCAACAGTTCACTTTAAACGCTACCTTAGACTCCACCAACCACTCCCTCCCTAATTTCAAACTACACTTGATTATCTGATCATCACCCCCTCCCATGTCCTGGATATAATAAAAACCCTTGACACTGCCAAAGCATGTGGATCAGATCTTACTCCTGCTGTAGTAATAAAGAAATGCTCTGTTGAGCTGACTTCTGTCCTCTCCAAACTCTATCACAAATGCCTTGCCGAATCTTGCTTACCTGATAGTGAGAAAATTGCTTCTGTAATACCAGTTTTCAAGAACTTTGGCGAAGGAACTTAAATTATTCCCTATAAGTCTCTTCCCACTCTTTGCTAAAATGTTTGAATCATTGATCAATCTAGTGATAGTCCACCATGTTGTTAATGCTAAACTTCTTTCTGAACAACAGTATGGATTTAGGCAATCCCATTCTACTGTGGATATTCTAATGGTCATCTCTGAATGCATATACCATACACTGGATAAGGACGGTGAAGCTAGGGTGGTAGAGCTTGATATATCCAAGGCTTTTGACAAGGTCTGGCATGAAGGTTTTCTCAGGAAAATTAATTTGTACGGTATTACTGGACGATTATTTAATATAATCAGATCTTTCTTAGCTAAAAGAAAGATCTAGGTAATTCTCTATGGACGTACATCCAAACAATGTCACATTAATGTGGGTGTCTCCCAGGGATCGATACTTGGACCATTATTATTCCTGATCTTCATAAATTACCTCCCTGATGCAATTGTGATGGGTATATTTGCTGATGACACCATGCTGTATTCGCGACATGTGGGCAAATCACATGCACACATATACAAGGCAATGGCTGAATTCTTAGAAAATGACCTCTAGTCTGTAGTAGAATCGGGCCAAAAATTGGTTACATTTAATGCTACTAAAACAAAGCTCTTTTCCTTTAACAATTGTAAGAAATCTTTCCAACCATCGATCGCCAGGGCTGATAGCACCCTTCCTGAGAGTCCAACATTTGAACTTCTCAGCCTAACATTCACAGGCAACATGAATTTGATTAAATACAAAGATGATACTGCCAAGTCTGCTACAAAGAAGGTGGGCTCCCTCTACCGAGCTAGAAAACTTCTCACACCTGCCAATATCCTATATCTCTATAATTCAACCATTTGACTATACATGGAGTATTGTTGTCACATCTGGGCTGGTGCATCAACCACTAGTCTCTCCCTCTTGGCCAGGGTGCAAAAAAGAGTCCCTAACTTAATAGGTCCCGCACTGTCTACCAATCTCCAATCCCTGTCCCATCGCCGCACTGTTACATTCATGTGTTTGTTTTACAAGTACTTCCATGAAATGTGTTCCGATGAACTTATTGCACTTGTGCAATGTAAATACCCCCGACCAACCCGAAAAGCAGCAAAATTACACCCCATCACTGTGGATGTCCCCAGATGCTGGAAAACTTTCTACTTTAATAGCTTCTTTCCTCAGACCGCTTGCCTTTGGAGTGTTTCCTCGGCTGTATCAACATGCAAAAGTTTAAATGTAATGTGAACAAACATCTTGTACAATACCCCACTTAGGATGCCCCTCTATAAATCTGGCCCCGAATCACAGTAGGTCCTTATGTCTCAGTGGCAATATGCCTTGTTTGGGGAGAATAAAAGTAATAAAAAAAATAAATAAATAAAATAACAGATACTACCCACCCACGCCCCAAAAAAAAGAAGAAAAATATGTATATATACTAAGAATTATAATGTTATTTTCAAATATACATTACTTGAACAACAAAGTGTGAAGGATTAATCCCTTAACCACCCACCTATACTATTTAATACTAAGTACAATAATACAATAGTTTCAGCTTCAGACAGGCAGATACATAATCTCCATTATTACTAGATATATTATATTGTATAGTTTTCATTTTTTACTTTCAGTTCTTTATGCTAATTTTAATAAGAACTTCTCCATCCAAAAAGTATATTTGATCTTTTTTACAGCATGGATGGAGTACGCAATGAAACTCGTCCACCTTTTATCAATTATGTTGACATCGACCATAAAACAGGCAAATTGAAATACGCAAATTGTTTCAGTTCTGTTTTTGAGAAAGGCGATCATTGAAGATAAAATTGATTGATCTTATTACTTTTTATTGCAGGTACCATTTCTTCCTTCAGTTGAAAAAAGATCTCCTGGAAGGCCGTTTGGTTTGTCCCCATTCGATCTCTGCCTTGTTATCCAGTTATGCCATTCAGTGTAAGTGTCATTTAAAGTTAAAGTTAAAAGATTATCTGAAGGTTAACATTTTATTGACTTTTATTCGGAAACCTTCTTCCTTTCCTAATGAGTTTGATAGAGAAGCACTCCGTCCACCATCTCTTTCTTCTTAACTTTCTCTCCTTCTTCTTGTGGAAAGAAAGGAAAAGCTAATTACCTCTATTAGGATGTTCATTTTAAGACAAAATTCTATAACTCATTTTGAAGCTTTTACAAATTGTCTATTTTAATTTTATATAAGATTTTACAACATGATTTTAAATAAATCTAATTATTTATTTCTACTTTTTATGAAAACTGATAGATGTTAATGCCAAATATTTAAACATCTTTTCAACCATAATTCTATTCCCAACATAAATTTGTTTTTACTTTAACTCATATGTTAACTTGAAATCTTTATAATTATGAACTTATGATAGTAGTAGATTTGTTTTTGTAAGAATACAACATAAACAATGCATGATACTTGAAATTTATTTAAAAATACATCAAACTACATGTTTTAGGATCTTTTTTTTTTAAAGAAATTTGATGAAAGTTATACTTATAAAAAAGTTAATTATGAAGTAAATTATTTTCTTATATATATTTTTAGAAAATTCATATTCTAAGTTTTTCATTCATTCACTAAAAATTGCAATTGTATTATTGATATAAATCTTTTGATATATAAAAACGTATTCATTTTTTTCTATTGTTAAATCAAAGTTTTAAGTCACTTGCTTTTTTTTTTGCTATGCCTTTTATTTTATTTTTGTGATAGTTTTAGCAATTTCTTATTGAATTTTAAACAGTTTTTTTTTATGAATTTCTTTTCATTTCTTTCTTCTTTATGTTTACAGCTGAATTGGGTGACTATAATACTGATGAGCACAAAGGAGATTACTTGTCTGAATTCCGTTTCATCCCAAGCCAAACAACAGAATTTGAACGCCAAGTGATAGATTATCACAAACAGCACAGGTAACAATGCAACTTTTTTTATTTTCAACACGCTGTTATATAATGTTATATGAGGCGGGAGGGGGTATTGTTGTGTCCATCTCTCAAGACTTTTGGTGATTTCTCTCTGGAACTTTCTTCATCCATATCTTTGTTGTTTAAATTAAAAAGAAAATGAGAACATTTATATTTTAAATAAGTTTTTATTTTTATTTTATATGCAGATACGTTCTTCATGGAAAGGTAAAGAAAGAGACACAGTATAAGCCTCATCTCTCCCCGCACACACGCACATTCTAAGAGACGGTTCAACCGTCTGCTAGTAGTCATCCATATTCTGTCATCTCTTTCCATTTGACGTCTTTCTGCTGTGAAGTCACCACCTTTAGCATCTTCCACCCCTTACTCATTCTTTCTATCTTTTTACGATAATTACTTATTTCGAACTCAGCTGTTCATTTCTCAACCTACAACACTTCAACCCTTGACTTTACTAAAACATCCAACATCAGGTTAACCATGTTTGACACAAGATCATTCAGTATTTGACAATATTTCTAACATTAATTATTTAGCAATCCAACTATGTATAATATTAATTTGATAGACTATCTGAAGGACCTATTTATCCATCATTGTAACTAATGTTAAAATTATAGCCATTTCATTTTTATACTAAAGTGATTATTAGTATAAATGTGATTATTTTCCATGAGAAAAAAAAAAGCTTTCTTCCACCTTTCCTTTTCTAACCTTTCTTTACCATTATTTCTTGCCTCTCTCCTCTGGGCCATACTAACTCAGATGAAGTGTGAAAAAACACCCCCAAAATGGTGGACATTTTTCTCTGCTGACAGACATAAACCTATGAATGAACTTATAGTGAATACATACACTTAAAGACAAAACTGTTGTTATTCTCCTAACATTGGTAATAAATTCGTATGAAAAGAGGAAATTAGTTTCAGACAAGAGAATAACACTGGATGTAGAGAGTCCAGTGAGAAATTGAATACCTGATACCTGAATACCTGATATTTGAAATTTCAGTAGCGTTACCCTGGTGTAGTGTTACCGAACACTCATACAAGTATCTGCTTGAATCTTATACTTCATTTTGAAAATATACAAAAATCTTCTAAATAAAATATAAAACATTACTTTAAAATGTTCCATATTAGTGTTGTGAAGTTGTCCCACAGTAAATAATAAATAAAGGAAGTCAAGTCGAGGGTTGGTTTAACAAGTGTATTAACAAAGTAAGAAAGTGACTAGCTCTTGGCTAGACAGTTACAAGACTGTGCTTTGTCTTCAGTGTCTCTGGTGACTCGCACTATTTATAGTGACAACCGGTGTAGTTTCTCCTGTGTAAGAACGGCCGGTGTAACAATTAGTAATTTCAGAAAGTAATAAAATAACAATCATACATGAGATAACATTTATAGCATTAAATCTTGTAAAAATGAAATATTCACAATTCTTGTGGCCATATTTATTCCAAGAAGGAACATATACAACCTCATTGCATTTGTACTCTTGCAGATATCAGCTTTATGCTCATTGCTTACATATAATTTGTAGATAAACCTGTCTTTCTTTCAAACCTAAAACTAACAATGTGAAACTGACAAAGTTTAAGCAAGATGTCTCGGAATTTTATCAGACTACTGTTCTCATCTTGGTTATTAAATCCACAACATTTCGGCTGATATAACCTCCGACCTTCTGGATAGTAGTGTTAATTTGTTATTCTTAGTTATTATCACTTGTAGAAGGGATTGAACTGTCAACCCCCATAAGACTGCTTTGAGAACTGATTACTAACCATAGAAAATCATTAGACCGTGTGGAAAATTCTATTATGAATTTTGCAAGCCTTAAATCTAATTTTGTCTCGATGTGTAGTGAGAACAATTTACCCAAGTGGATTAAATAAAGGGTTCAGTTCAGAATTCTGTACAGATTCTTGAATACAACATAAAGATTTCCAAGTTAGAAAGTTTCCAGAAAGATGTTTAAAACATTGAAAACAAAATCAAATGTTTGTAAACTAAAGTTTAAACCGAACCTTCCATTATTCAATCTTCCATTATTCAATCTTCCCTCATATTCTGTCTTTGCTTATTTGATCACTTTTTTTGATGCTTTTAATGCTTAACCCAATCATTCTTTGCTTTCCATTCTCTTCCACTTCCATTGTTATAGTTAGTTTTCATTTTGCTTGTTATAAAAACTACATGTGTTGTGTGCATTGCCATGTTATATGATGTTCGTTGAATTTAAGAGTTTTTGTGCTCCATTCAATAGAATTCAACTCTTCCATAAATTTAAATATTCCTTTCAGAAATAATTTTCTATCCTTTTTTGTATATTTACTTTTGTTTTACACCAGTAAATCTTTTAAGTAAAATCGATGTTCAAAATAATTTTTCACTATTTTAGTTTTTATTTCCTTCAAAGAACACACATATGCACATACATAGATATGCACATAATCAGTAACCACCTTTTAGTTATGCTATTAAAAGATTTTGTCATGATGAAAATAGGTTTGTCTAATCATCAGGTTATATACCTCATTTTATAAATTTCTTTAATTTACTAGATTATGTTATTCCTTACTGTTATGGTTTTTACTCTTGAGAATTTTGCAAGGATAAAAATCAAATTACCAGTATTTCCAAGCTCCTATAGACAAGTTGCATTGCAAAAGTTGTATTGCAGTTAGAAGGCAATTTGTCCTCTTTTCCGTCTCTCGTTCTTTTTACATTTTACAAAAATTGTGTTATTTTACTAATGTCTCCCCAAACCATTATGAGTATCAAACCTATCTATTAGATTTTGTGTATGATATTTAAACCAATATATAGTATTGACCCCAAAATCTCATGTAGAACATGAAGAGGTCTGCTTTTTGGTGAATTCCATGTTGATATCTTGTTATTTTGTTATTGATCATTACTTACAAAGTAGCTTCATAAATGTTTTCAATTCAATCCAGATGCTTTGTACAGGGTGTTCGAGACAAATTTGACACTTTTTGGAAAGGAAAGAAAAAAATGTAATACCTTGGCCAATACTTGATGTATTCTCAAAATTCAAAGTGCATCTCTTAGAGGATCTTTTGCTGAATACAGCTCTCGAAGAAGCCACCTCTACCATGGAATCTAGGCAGGATCTCAATGATGTCCTTCAAGAGATGTCTGAACACCAGTTTGATCCTGGCAATCATTTTGTTCTTTGTGTTGCAAGCGGTACAGTTGATGTCTTTCTCAACTGCGCCTCACACATAATAGTCAATCAGCTGAGTTGGGACCCAGATGTTAGGGCTGATGAATTTGTGAAAGTTCTCAAACAGCCACTTCTGGGTTTCCCCAGAGGTGTGACACAGAGCTAAGCTGCTGCTTTACATATGGCCTTCCCATAGCCACCCTATCTACTCAGCACTTAACAACATGGACAGCAATTCAATATAATCATCTGAATTGGGTCTGAGTCCCCTTTCAAAGGCACAACATGACTTGACCACCATGGAAACACACCCAAAATTCATTACAGTTTGAGAGAACTTGATCTTCATGAATGCAGGATTTTGTGTGGACTGTACATTAGCCACCTGCTGTTCTGTGTGTTGTGCAAATGGCCCCGAGAAGAACCATAGCATCCCCAGCTCAACTGTATGTTAGACCTTATTAAGAGTTTTTTTTCGGTTTCGTAAGGCAGTTCTTTTGGACCTTGGTAGTAAGTAGTTGTCCCTTTCGACTTTTGTACAATGAGTAGAGAAGATCCTCATGCAATGCTTTCTTCATAGTCGCCACTCTAATGACCATCTCTCTCACCAAGGTCTGAATTGCCTTGCCTAGATCTTGCTGTACCTTTTTTGTTGTGCGGACACATTTAGAACACCTGCTATAATCCTTACTGCTAGCCACTGATTCCACATCTCTGTTGCAATTCTCCAGTTCATGACCTTCAAGATATTCTAGCTGCAGCTAAGATTTCTGAATTAATCCTGCATGAATCATGATGATGCAGGTCATTCTCTTCAAATATTCCAGTGCTTTCCAGTCTTTCATGGTCTCCAGCTCTCAAACCATTTAATAATATACAGAAATACTTCAAACAGTTCTGAAATGAAAGAATATTTTAAAAAATTATCAAATCATATGTCATCATTTTGGAGAATTTAGTTTAAAATAAAATCAGGATGGTTTTAATAAATTGCAAAGATCTTTCTTTCTATTTTTACTTATTTTTCACTTTCAACTTTTAGATTTTACAAGAACAAAACCTTTTTTTTTATTTGCAGGGGTCAAACACCAGCTGAGGCTGAATACTGTTTTTTGGAAAGGGCAAAGCGGTTAGAAATGTATGGTGTGGACCTTCATAATGCTAGGGTAACATGCATATCTTTTTACTCTATCACTCCATTAGTAAACATTTTTTTCAATTTTTAATTTGCTTATATATATATATATATATGTATATATATATATATATATATATATCTCGGTGGGCAATATTGAACTGAGTAAGTATATCCCATCAATCGTAAAGTTTAAACAACAGAAAAACATACTGGTCCACACTGAGACATATGTACAGTTACATGAGTGTCTTTAAGCGTTCACGTATGGATGCATATATGTGGATGTGTTCGTACTTATGTGTATGTGTGTGCATGGATCCATAAACATGTGCAAATTATACATTCGCGTAAGTGTTTATGTGTGCTTGGAGAATCAAATATAAATGGAATTAAAAATATGTTTTTGTGTATGTATGTATATAAGTAAATATCAGTTTGTATGCATGTATATTTAGGTACCCATGCTAGTACTATTAACAGTAACATGTGAACATGATCATTTGCACTATGTACAGGTGTATATGTATTTATATATATATATGTGTGAGTTAGTGACCGTATATATATGTTTATGTGTGTGCAAATGTAGACATAGTCAACACATCCTTTAAACAAAATCTGCCCAGTATTAAACCATATGTATCCATCTATATTAGTCTCTATGTGTGCATGTACATGCTCACATCAGCGTGTGTCTTTGTGGGTGGGTGCTGTGGGTACCCCCACCCCCCACCCCCAGATAGGCTGCTCAGAGGAATCAGAATTGCGAATACAGTGTTGATTTGAGGATACAGAATAAATTCTAAAATCTAGCATTTTTAAACCCCTTCTCTACATATTAACATCGTGTAATTAGCAATGCCCACCAACCATAAAACGCTTTGGATAATCAGATGTCACGGTAGTTCTACTAAAATAGTCATATTTTAAAAACAAAAGCACTTTAAGTCTTCAAATACCACTATTTTGTTCCGAAATTAATATCTTTTCATATGCATTCATAAATAATAATCTATATTATATATTTGAAGAGTTTTCAGCAAATAAAGTCATTAAAATGTTAATGCCAGTTTTGGCCATTTACGTCACTTTTTTTAACCCCCCCCCCCCCCCCTCGTTCTC
This sequence comes from Sepiola atlantica, assembly GCA_963556195.1. Classification (NCBI taxonomy): domain Eukaryota; kingdom Metazoa; phylum Mollusca; class Cephalopoda; order Sepiida; family Sepiolidae; genus Sepiola; species Sepiola atlantica. Next base: position 60,739,436 of record OY744520.1, read on the forward strand.
TTAAAAATGTTTTACCATTCCTCTGTGAAGAATTTCTTAATGAAATTTGGAAAACAATCAGGAAAAATATTAACCTCACTTATTGCTGGGGTACAAAATTACCTGGTCCATTTCTTTTTTTTTTGTAATCTTAAAAATAATACTTCAACATGACGAGTATCAAACATTTAAAAAAAAATATTTTTCATACCCCAACTAGTAAATAAGTCTTTTTACTTTTTTTATGCATTAAAATTATAATTGTATGTTGTTTTCTCTTTTCGTAGTAGCAATTTTAATTACTTTATCTGAAAAAATATTGTTCCCTTTTCAGTGAAAGTCAACAATGTGACTGTTTCACTCCGACACTATCTCTCATAATAATACTATCAGCCAGCAGCAGCAGCCGTTTATAAAATGTAGTTTACAGGTTTATTTTGAAAAAAAAAAATTTAAAAAATACTGTTTTTGCTTAAAATTAATACAGTTTATCGTTCTTTTATAAAATAGTTGCGCCTTTAAGAAATACTGGTTTTGAAATATACTCAACTTTCGAACTTTAATTCTATTAATAAATAACTTTCTAGTTACCAATTTAAAAAAGTAAATAAGATTTTACTTTTTTTAGGCGATTACATGTGAATACCCTAAAAATCTTGGAAAAAAGATAACAAAAATTAATTTAGAGTAGAAGAGAGGATCAGTTTCACATATATATTTAACGTAAAATTATCCATTCTTGCCTTATAGAGCAGTTAGTACTCCAAATTCTTTTAATATTTTTTCAAGCTGAAAAGTTAGTATAAAAAAAAATAATTACACTACCACTAACTCTAGGTTTGAGTGACAAGCCCACCTCTAACAATGCTTTCCCTAGAATGTGTCGTACCATTAACCCTAAATCTGAGTCACAAGCCCTCCCTCCAAAAAACTCCCATAACCCTAACACTAACACTAAGTCCTACAAAAACTTATTTAAAACCACACACATTCATTTAAAAAAAAAAAAGAAAGCAGATCCCCCCCCCCCCTCAAAAAAACGCACAGGATTTATCTCCCATAGATAAAATAAATTGATTACTTCCCTAAAACGCTAGAATGACCCGGAAATGATGGATTATTTTTTACATTAAATTTATGTGAAACTAATCTCCCACTCTAAATTCTAAAATTGTTTATTTTGCCAAGATTTAAGGGTGTCTACATGTAATTGCCCCTAGCCATACCACTAACTCGAAGTCTGTGTGGCAAGCTCCCCCTCCCCCTCCCACAAAGACTCTCTTACAACCACACATAATCGTCTAAAAACGCGCCCCCCCCCCCCCCCAAAAAAAGAAAAATACACAAGATTTTTTTCCCATAAAAAATTGGTTAATTGCCCTAAAATGCTAGAATGGCCCTGAAATGGGGGATTATTTTACATTAAATTTATATGTAAAATTCTAAATTCTGAAACAATTATTTTTCGTTTTTTTCTTTCTGACAAGTTTTTCAGGGTGTTCACATGAAATTGCCTAAAAATGAAAGAATCACATATTTTGGTGAGGTGATTTAGTAGAAGGTGTTTATTTACAATAATAATACCAAAGAAATTTAGCAATTTATTCATTTTTAAACAGTCCTAGTATTAGATTTCAGTTTCTTGTACATAAAATGTATTACAATTCAACTTTGAGTTCTCTAACTTCTTTCTTTTTTTAATGGATATATGGTATTTTTAAGGTATTGCAGCATATTTATGTGCATTTACTGCAGATTATTTGGAAACCATTAATTTCTGGAGATTTTCAGTGGCCTATTCTGATTCCTTGCATAAAAATACACTTATATGGCAAATTTCATTGCTTAATCTTGTGTTTTAACAAAAATATAACATTTTTACTGAAAAGGTAGTATAAAAAAATGTGACGAAATGCATATGGTCTTAAAGAGGGAAAAATATCGAACCGTGTGAGGCACAAAAATAGTCATAACTTCCTTATTTTTAGTCAGATTTTAAAAATTTATAAAGATTCTTTCTTAGATCATCAAGCTCCTTCTATGTATGCTATTATTGAGATATTTTAAGCAATTTCAATTTTTCATGTCTATTGCCAGTGTAATCCAAAAATGAATTTAAAGCAACTTCTCAATATCACTGTTCACTCTATGCTGTCACTAACGCAACTGCTATCTTCCCAATACGTTCTTTATTAAAGCAGTTGCTCTCCTCATATAAAAATGAATGCCACCTATAAAAAATCTACCATAAACACAAGTTCTTTTTTCCTCTGAAATTCGAGTGCCCTCCATGTGAAACGGTCTACACACTTCAAAACTGGTAACACTTCATTTTTTATTCCATTTTTACTGTAGGCAAAATTTATTCTTTGTCTTAAATCACACGTCCCCATGATCATCAAAGATCATTTCACATAATCCCGTGCCCAAATCGGCACATTATGCTCTCTCTGCGTTTTTTGCCTCACCTTCATTGTCCTCATGTTCGGTGCTTACATCTCCATCATTTGCATTAACCACACGCCTTAAATTTGAAATGTGCTATGGCATCCCCTCGACGCTCAAGTTGTTAGGGGATTGCACTCCATTAATTACTCCTCTTCCCCATTGCGTTGTGCATCTTGTGGCTTCACCCAAACCTCTTCTCCTATTTGGATTCTGGCTGGCCCTTGCTCATCTGGGGATGTATATTTTGGGTGCCTCCATACGTAATTAAAAATTGATCTATTCGGCACTGTCTCTTCTCTCTGTCTGACCTTGAGTGCCATGTTGTACCAGAATGTGGCCTCTTCAGGTGATATCCCTCCTCTCTTAGCTATTGCTTTCACCATCCTATGATGTCGCTCCACTATTTTATTTCGTCCATGCCTATAGACTTCCCAGTAATATTATCGTATCTTCTATTTTTTTTAGCATCGTCTAGAGAAGTTCTGAGCGAAAAAAGGTGCTATTGTCCATTATCACTTCCATTACTGGACCTCATTCAAGCCTCACCTTCTCTAATTCCTCTGCAACTGCAGCTGCCGACCACGCATGTAGCTCCCTTCATATTCCTAGTCTTCTAGATCCACACTCAATTGTGTATTATATCAATAGCTAATCTTGTCCAATTGTTTGCAGTCCCAATTTCACCAGAATTATGTATATTCAGAGCAGGATCGATTGATTGACATCGAATGCAATTCTTGACCACCTTCTCAACTTCCTCTCGTTTTATAAGTGGATTAACCTTTCGCACCAAATACAATGTTCTATCCATTTCCATGTGGTGCATGCCATGTAACTCTTTGGTTCCTAGAAAACAAACCATGGCTTCCTCCTTCTCAACTAACCACTGTTTTTTTTATTTGGGTTAGTGCATCTGCCTTGTTTCTCTCTGAAGGCATAAACACTGCCTTTATTCGCAGTCCAAATTCGGATATTTACTTTCCAAGTATTCCCAATCATTGTTTCACAATCATCTCTTCAGCACCTTTGGTTCGTATTCTTCTGCTCTCCTCAACTGTAGAGTTTACCCAACTTAGTACTGTGGCTGAATTAGTCCTTATTTTAATTTCTCTCGATCTCCATTTTATAGCCAAATTGGTGCCTTTCAGAACAGCATCTAATTTGGCCACGTTAATGTGATTATAGTCATTTTTTTTTTCTAAGCCATGCTACATCTTCTGCCACCAAACCACCAATCTCCACAACCACGCCTATTGCAATACTGCTTGCATCACACCACATCACTCCTATTTTTGTTTCAGCTATGTACAAAGCTCCAGTAACAGCGTCCTCTTTTTCTACATTAGCTAGAATCTCCTGTATTACTTGGACATTTTTACCATCAACTCTTTCCTCCCAGTCTACTCCACTTACTCTTCTTTTCGCATAACTGCATGCCAGTCGTAGCCATGCAGCAACTGGATTGTGCCCCAACAACTTGCCACAGATAGAGAACAACGGCCGTCTACTCATATCTTCTGTCATCTCCAAGACCTTGTTGCCTCTTTTGAACATCAGCTCACCCATCTTTCCTTTCATCAGCTTAAGACCCAGTGCCGCTCCTCTGTCCAGGGATTCTGGCGGCTTTGCTGTTAGCCCAAATCCCTTTAGATGTTCCACAACTTCCTCTGTCGATACCTTTGTCACAGTTATCATTATGTCATCAATGTATGCACCAGTGGCCTCTTTTGTCTTATTTCCTTTCATTAACACAATTTTTAGAACAGCTGCCATAATCTTTGGTGCAACATTAAGTTCAAATCATAACCATGTCAGGCAGTAAGTTCTTCCTTTATAACAAACCAGCTGGTACTGCCATAGTTCCTTTGCAACATGTAGCTGCAAGTAGGCAGACTTGGTTCACAATTGCAGTTCCTCCTGCAAACCGCTTCTACTTTTTCATCTTTTCATCGCATCTATTATGTGGCTCCCCGTATGACATGCTACAAAACAATTCAATTCTCGAAAGTCTAATAATGGCCTGACTTTATCTTTTGTGGCTTGGAACACTGCAATTAATGGTAATACACCTTTTCCTTCACCTTTCCATGGTAAGAGAATACTGTCCGCTATTCATCTTTCCATCTCCTTCTCAAACTCTGAGTTTTTCTCACTCTCCAGGGAATTCTTGTAATATTTTACTTTGTTCTGTAACACTGGAGGCTCTCCCATTCATTTCCATCTCAATGTCCATTTCTCTCTGTCAAAATCTGCCTTAAAGTCTTTGTCTTCGATTTTGCAAACATTTAGCTGATTGGCAACTACAGCACAGTATCTGTCTCCAAACGTCACCTCAGTTGTTTTAATAGTCACACCTCCCATCTCATTGATTACATCCCTTCCAATTATGATGCTGATCCCATCAATCATGTGATCCATTATAGTCATGTCCACTTTCATTCGTACTTCACATACTTTTCTTTCCACTTGCCGGGCACCTTTACATTTTATGTCCCTTCCATCAACCGTTTTCTGCCACACCCACTCATAAGTTCGAAATTGAGTAAAGTGGTGGTGCATCCGGTATCGACAAGTGCCGTCATTACAGTTATTTCCATCATTGGAAGAGGCCTGTACTGTGCCTTCATTCTGTTGCTGGGGTAGCTACTGGCACAGAAGCTCTCCCTTGCTCATTTCCCTGAGCCTGAGAACAATACCTCGCAATGTGCCCAAATTTTCAACACTCATAGCACCTTATTCTGGCTCTAGGTGGCTCCGTGCAATCTTTAATTAAATGCGATCCTCGACATCTAAAGCATCGAATGCATGGTGATTCCCTTTTAACCATACTTTTCAGTGTAGTGCTTTGTGCACTCGCTGCCACCGCCCCATTCTCTTGCATTCTTTTGCTTACTAAAAGCTTTGCAGTCTGTATAAGTTTGCTAATGTCCATTCTCTCTATGTGAGGTAGCTGTTGCAGTGCCACAGCTACGTCGTCTGGGAATCCTGTCATGAACACAAGTTTTGCCGTATGATCTAGGTATCCTGCTAGTCCAGCCAATCTTTTGATCGCATTGGCGTAAATATCCACCAATTCTCCAGTCCACCTGAATCGTTTCAGTTTTTCATACACTTCGGTGAACGCTGTCACTAATCTCATCTCAATCTGTTCCGCATCTAACTAGTCTTCATTACTCATTTCAAGGTAGAGAGCAAGTGCATCTCTGCAGAAAAAGTGAAATAAAATTAGCAAGCTCTTGCACCTTTTGTAGCTTTGCCACCAATTTCACTTTTTTCATCCACCTGACTAAATCACATAATTTTTGCTTAACCATAAATTTCTGAACTCCATAATCTCCTTTTCGAGCCAAAATAGTTTGTAATCTGGAAATGAATCGATATCACTGTTCACTCTCTGCTGTCACTAACCAAACTGCTATCTCCCAATACCCTCTTTCTTAAAGCAGTTGCTCTCCTCATATACAAATGAATGCTACCTATAAAAAATCTACACAAGTTTGTTTTTTTTCCTCTGAAATTCGGATGCCCTCCAAGCTAGTAACTCTTCATTTTTTATTCTATTTTTACTGTAGGCAACATTTATTTTTTTATATCTTAAATCACACATAGCAAAGGAAAAAAAGTACCTTATCAACCCCATACGTATATACTTCTTCAAAACATAAATTCCTCTAGTTAAGTAGAATAGTTTCTCTAAAGATGTCATACAGACCAAAACTTTGACTTGTTGATGTCAGCCAAACAAACCACATACGTATACCAGCGCTACTAACAGCGAACGTAGTATCAAGCACTTTCGGAATGGATATATATACTGACTTATTACTCTGTAATAAGCCTAAACTGATCCTTTCTCTGTCTCTCTTTTTCTCTCTTTATATATATATATATATATATATATTTTTCAAATTAATCCATATACACATGTGTTCCATGCCAAACCTGCAATCATCAGTATAGGAAGAGACAATCCCTGCCGGTCACACGGTTCGAACCCCAATAAGAAAGTCATATTTAACTCAGTAGACGGGGCACATACCGATGTGCCCATCACGCTTTTTCTAGAAATGGGAGAGTAAATTAACGTCTTAATGGCAAAGTCAGTATCTATATATATATATACACACACACACACACAGTGGTGCATTTAATGTAGTTAGTCCTGAGACTCACAAATTTAATTTTAATGGATCCTCAGGAAATTCTATGGTTCTCCTTTATAATTCTAAACAGTCTTCCATTTACATAACAAAGAGATTAAAGATGAGAAAAAACTAATAGACAAGAAAATAGTTCTTAATTTTTTTAGGATAAAACATACAAACATATAACCGAATAAATGCGAATTAATGTCTACCCCACCCCAAACCTGAAAAATATCTGCGCCCAGAATTAAAGAATGTACAAAAAGAAGAAAAGCAGATACACAGGATAAGGGGATTTCATTTCAGCAAAGAGTTTGACCTCTGGGCAACACTCTGTACTTTATGACATTGAAAATGACCAACACAGATTCTATATTTAGCAGTTTGGCCAGGTATTTGTTCATTGAGCTAACTTTTGGGATAGGGTTGCTTTTAACAGTCCAAAATTAAAGTTTCTTAATAATTGTACAACTTTCTCTGCTTGACACTTTTTCATTTGGCCAGTTCCTCTACAAAAGGTGGTGGCCAGTTGAGTAAGGATGGGAAATTTTAAAAATGATATTTTGTCACTAACACCCAAAGTTTCCATATACTGTCTCTGGGGTAGTGCTGTGCTTTGACAAGTTTGTTAAGCAGGTCCCACTCCAGTCAAAACTGAACATCATTTGAACATGTGGGGGGTGGGAGCATAATCATCTGGTGATCCTCTCCATCCTCAATTCATTTGTGGATTTGATCTTGCTCATAGTGGGAAATTAAAATTGCCAGCTCATCCTTTCCATAGACCTTCAGCTCTTCTTCACTCATAAAGCTGATGGGACCGAGACTCAACACACCAAATGCACACAAAAGAGAGATGTGTAGAAACCTGAAGTGCCTATCATTTATTAAGTTGTTAATAAATGTGATGCACATTTTTTTCAGATTCAGTGTGGCCTTTGTGACTTGTACATGGTGTAGTCGATATCTCTTGCTAATACTGTCAGGTTAGAAGATGTAATTTCCTTGATTTGTTTTCAGATCATTGATAACAATATCTAATTTCACTTTGATTAAAGCCACATCCACATTTTTTGTTTGCAGAAATTGGGATAAGATTGTAATAGGTATGTTGATGTGAGCTCACAAAGAAAGTTTAAAAAGAGAAAGAATAGACTTTTATTGCCACCTCCTAAAAGATAGTCAAACATTTTAACGTTGGAATGTACATAATCCCCCCCCTCAGTTATTTTCTTGATCTATTTTTAACTGCTATGAATTTATGAAGGAAAAAGAGCATGGTAGTAATTAATTTTCATTATCAATTGTTCAAAAAAAGGAACAGTTTTAAGGAATTCTTAAAATTAAAATAAAACTTTTTGGTGCATATTAAGAATGAACGCTACTTCAACCGAATATCAGAGATCTCCAAGAAGGTTAATTAGGTTTGGTTAGGCTTTGGTTTTAGGCTTAGAGCTCGTGATAGTGTTCTGGAAATATCACTTAAAGTGGCATCTTGAATAAGCAATATAGTTTTTTTTTAATCCATGATAGCGCTTTACACATAATTGATACATTGTTTTAATGTCACTTATGAAATTTTAATGTCAAAATCAAGTCTGGTTGGTCTTAAAATAAAAATGTTGATCCTGCGATTATTGCTTTTTTTTTTTTTTTACTTATTAAGTCTGAAGAGTGGATAAAAAATGATTCTTTGATACAAAGAAACGCATGTAGAATGATGTTTTTTTATGATGAGGAGCATAAATGAACTATATTACTTGTCTTTTGCTTTTAAACTAATTCAAGCTAGAAATTATTTTCTAATAGAGAGTTTAAATGTTTTAAAATTACTTTTGAATTTAAATTAACTAAGTTTAATTTTTAGTCAAAGTTGAATTAGTAGTCGCAGTATATTCAAAGTTATTGTGTATGCAGTCATTTTGTTGAATTAAACTTTAAAAATACATGTCATTACTAAACTCGTAGACCCATAAAAATTCTACTGAATTGTTTTACGTTCCCCTCACTCTCTCCGAACCCGTGACAAATAAATTTTGATTGTAATATTTACTGAATTTATCTTTGTAATCTATTATTTCTTTCTTTAGTTAAAGTTTTATGTCATTGCTTTTCTTTAAGGTTTATCGATTAAATTATGTAAATAGAATAGTATATTTAAATTGAGTAGATTAAGATAATGTCCATTTTGCATACTGGCATATGTTGGACGGATTTTAGAAATTGACTTCCAAGCTAACCTATCTCTGACCAGGTCTTGAATTATCTCTATTTTTCTCAAGTCCATACTTATCACTTTCTTCAATGTTTTCTTTGGTCTTTCCCTGTGGGCTGACCCGGATACCTTAACTGTTCTACATCTGCTAACCCAGGAACTCTCATCCATTCTTTCAACGTGGCCCTACCATCAAAGCCTCCTGTTCTGCACGCATCTCCCAATACTGTCCAAATTTAATCTTCCTCTGAGGTCATCAGATCTGAGGCTGACTTGCATTACACATCCATCAACAGCCGTATAAAAATATAATAGACATAATTCCTCGCTGATGATTAACAATTTAAAATTAAAATCATCTAAAATATAAATTTGCATGTAAATCTTTGAGGAATACATAGCAAAGTTGTAATACCGGCTGTAACTTATTTTAATACATATGTATTATTGATAATGTGACACAACGAAGGAAAGTACAAGCATATTGATAAATAAATATCAATTATATGGCTTCACACCTAGAAATTATAATTCTATCATAAATAAATAAATATTAATGCACTTTAAGCCAAGAAATTTTAAATGAGGGTTAGGTTTTTGAATCGAGTTAAAAAAATAGTCACAAGAAAAAGAAAAGAAACAGGATTAACACTGTTTATTTGTAGTATATTTATTGTTAAAAACAAGTATATAAATATGATGTGGCGGGTGATAAAATCAGATTTAAAAACTTAATAACCGAAGACTATATAATGCAAATTTACGTAGATATTATTTATTTGGGCTTCGAATACTACATTATTTTGAAAATTTGGTCAGGGTTTACTTGTAGGGGGAAGTATCCTCATGTCATTTGTCATGAAAAACCCTTGTACAGAGAGACCGAAGACACTCGAAGATGGTGTCTAGTAGTTAATGCAAACTCTCCTAAAGTGGACCACTAAAAGCGAACTTCTTTTTTTTTTACTTAAATCTTGGCTTTTGCCAACTTATCTATCCCAGCAATTTCCTCTGATGATAAGATTTTGATCTTTGAAAAGCCCGGCTTAAGGAAAAATTAATTGAATAAATTGCCTTTTCGCGGAATATACCTTGCATTGAGCAACTGAATTGAAAAATGATCTGCCTTTCGCTTTTCTAATTCCTTTTCATCCTTCTACCTATATATATATATATATATATATATATATATATATATATATATATATATATATATATATATATATGGCACATTGTAAATTGTTCTGGTAAAAAGCCAGCATCTCAAGTATATTGCAAATACTTTGAAAGGCCAAAGAATAATGAGAACTAATACTCATAGAATTTACTCTTTGCTTTAGCAGCATAACAAAGTAAACTTACTTAATCTGGAAAGGTGTATGCAATTGAATAATAAAACATGATTTACAACATTTTTATATTCTGTAAAATCCAGGAGTCTCAAAGGAGTTTCAAAATAGATTACATAATATCTTTAAATTTACTGTTATTGCATTTTAAATTATTCAAAAGTGACTAGAACACAGACTAAGAATGCCTGAAACACAATTAGTAACATAATATTTTAAACAGAGTTGTAAATGATTGAAAAATAAATCAGAAACGATTACTTTATCTATATTTCTCTTAAAAGATTAATTCATTTATCATATTAAAATTGCGTTTAATTCCTTGACTATTGCTTTGACAAAAAGGTCAAGCTAACAATTAGTTTTTGTCATAACAACTTGGATTTATAGCATAAAATAGGCATATTTGAATGTTGCATTTTTAGAATCGTAATATATAAAAGCTGGCATGCAAAAGGATTGCTAGTATAATTTGAATTATGTTTAATATCTTAATATAAAAAAAAAATTTAATTGCCTTTTTTCCATTTTTTTGTACATAATTTTATTTATTTATTTTTTTTTTGTTGTATTTTTTGGTTTTAGTTTTTCATGAGTTTGTCCTCCATATTGATTTCATTGATTTTTATTTTTTTTTAAAGAAAATATAAAATTACCTATTTTACTTAATATAAAGTAACTTTGAATCTATGTCTTTGTAAAAATAGGGTTTGTATAATAAATCTTGAATAAATTAAACTATCTTTTAGTTAAATTATTTTTAATAATTTTTAACTGAAAATAGATACAATTTTGGTAAATGTATAATAGTTTTTCTTGAACTAATTTTGTATAAAAACTTTACTTAATTATCCTTCTATATCATTACATATATTAGTATTTAATATTTTATATAAAACTAATGAAGTTTACTCCTTTTTCTTCCTCTTCTTCTTCCTCTACACCCTCCTGGTTTCTTTAGGATCAGAGTAATCTTGAAATTCAACTTGGTGTCACTTCAGCAGGTCTGGTAGTTTTCCAGAATTTTGTAAAAATCAATACATTCTCATGGTAAGTGACATTTTCACTCAATGCTTAACTTTTTTTAATTCCTTTTTTTGAACAGTTGTACAATTTCTGTTAATTCATTTTTCAGTTTAGAATGATTTTGTTAACAATATCTTTAAACGCAGATCCTATCCGTGAAACAGTTTAATAAGCAAATATGTCAACCATGAAAACATCTTAAATGTTTTAAATGTTGATTTTTCATTTGATATTTACTTAATGATGATTACATCAATTGTATAGTCTACTTTTTGAAGTTTTATTATTTTAAAGAGAATATTTCAAATACATGTGACTAATGTTCTTATTTCAAAAGGTTTCTTGAAAAGATTACAATTATTTCATAATAAATATTTGGATTTAGTTTTCTTGTGGATTAGATGTACTCTTCTTCATATAAATACTCAATTCAAAATTAGAAAACTTCTTTCATACATAAAACATTTGTTTTGCTCTGGATCAAGCAAATCATCTTAAGAAGAGAAAGAAATAACAATTTTTGCAAAGTTTTTTTTTTTTTAACTTTTAAAGATTATTATTTGATTTTTTGCATGATATTTTTTTTTTTACTTTTGTTTGTGAATGTAAACAAAAACTTTAGAAATTTCCTGATGTTTTAAAACATTCATACTTTTCTCTTTCCTTTCACCAAATTATAATTCCCATAGTTTGTTGTTGGAAGGATGTGAGTGATGGACTTATTCATCAGCAAATAAAGTTCAAATTTCATGAGATGTATTTCATTTAGTTAAGCAATAATACTGTTGAAGAAAAATGCATGAACTTCTTCGTCATCTATCTGTAAAATAGCAATTCATGTTCAATAAATTTGTTACAATATGTATTGTTTCAGCATTACATAACCCAAGGCTTGATATGCCATACGGAAAATACACAATGAAACCAAACAAATCCTTTGTGTAAGAAGCTAAAAGCATTTAAATATTGGACCCTTTTGATGCCAGTGACAAATTATTTTTAATATCATTTTTGGAAATTATCAGTTTTTATTCCAAATTATATTTGATGATTAATCTCAATTGTCATCTAAAGACATTTTATATATACATATACATTTTTAGCAATGTAATGTCATATTAAATTTTCTACTCTTGTTCTTAAAAATACTCATTCAGAAATTATTGTAAATTATAATTTTAGAGAGTAGATTCTATAAAAAAAATACCTTAGATATTGTATGTAAAAAATAAATGTGAAAAAATGTGAAGTTCTGCTATGGAAGAACCTGTTTTAGTTTCAGTTTTTATAACATCTAGGCAAAGTTTTATCATAATCACTTGGAATTGAGATTAAAAAATGGAAAAATATCTATTTGTCGTCTGGGCTTTTTTTTTTATCCTGTCATGTCAGCAAACTATTTTATCACTCACATCACTCACATTTATTCTATAAAGAAATTACTTTGAAGATAATTCATCAGCTAGTTTTAAGTGATTGATTAAATTTATTGTTTATTGAGAAAAAAGTTTCCATATCTTGAAAGATTTAGCTTTATTTATTCAATTGAGTCTTGTTTATTGAATTGATCAGTGTTGTTTTTAAACATAATTCTATCGAAAGAGTGCTTATAAATCTCTGCTCATTTGAACTAAAGAAATTTCATTTTCAAGTGTGTTCAAATCATGCTTGTATTTCATTTAAATAAAGGAAATTAAAATAGGTTTCAAGTTTAAAAATGGCTATTTAGTTATAATTCAGAAACAAACCAAAAAAAAACAATGCCAGATTAATTAAATCTGATCAGCAATTTTTGCATAAACAAAATGATAGTAATGTTATTAAGAAATTTCAAAGTAAATAAACTGTAATTTATCTATTTTCACAATGTATTTTGTTTCATAAAGAAAAAATAATAATTCCAGTTATTATTTAATTAGATTTTAGATTTATTTTTTTTCATTTTTGCATGTTCACTTATTACCTTGAAACAACATTTTGATTGCAATAAAAATTGCTTTATTGCTTGCTGCCGCCTGCCTTAATTTTGCTTGCATTTAAATTGCATTTTCATCTGCTATATCAATAAAGTGCATGCATTTTGATTGCAGGATATAATGAATTTCATTTGAACAAAAATGATTTTCTCTTTGTTTTTCATTAACTCTTTTAAACAGACAATAACAATTAAATTTGATTTTGAATATATTGTTTGAAAGAATATTTGAAAATTTTTTCTATTTTTATTTTTTAACTGTAGCATATATTTACAAGGTGTTATTTTTTTATACCATGCCCTATTTTATTTTTACTCTTTTTTTTGTTAATTGTATGGCCTAGTTTTTAATTTGATAAATTTTTTTCTGTGAAGTAATTTATTACCTTCAGGAGCAGGTTATCATAATTTCTTTTTTATTAAAATAATTTTCAATTATATGCTTTAACATTATATATATAATTATTAAGTATACTATAAAAATAGATCATTATGAAAATTCTCGTATAATTTATATATCAAATTACAGTTGTTGATTTTGTTATATTATAAAAAATGTTATTTATTCCCATGTATTTTATAGTGTCTACTGAATTAAAAACATTACTTATATTTTACAAATTCAGATGTTATTTTATTTCAGCTAAAATGACATTTTAAAAGTTTTTGATACAGTAAACACTATGTTCTTTTTTAAATTTTTTAATCAGATATTTTTTACTGGTGCTTATTACTTTTTAAGTTATAATATTTGTTCATTTGACTCAACACTCAAAATTGCATGTATATAATTAAATATAATAAGTTCTGTAATAATAGAATTATTTATGTTATTCATGCGGTTTTCTTGCTTTTTATTTTTTTATGTTTTGTATTTTTATAGCCATTATTTATCAACTAGTATCTATAATAATGAGGAGACTTTATGCTTTATTTGTATATTTTTGTTGAATATTTGATAAGTTTGAATTTCAAATCTTTTAAAATTCTTTCTTTTCACCTTTTGTTTTTAATTTCTATTGTCAATCAAAATATCTTTCACTCAAATCTTTCAAGTTTCTGCATAAAAATAATCTAGTAATTGCAAAAGATTTAATGCACCAATGTTGCTTATAAGTGACTAATTCAGCTGTGAAAATTAATAAAAACTCAAAGCAAATGTTACATCTTTTTAATGACTGTAATGGATCAATATAAGAAAAGTAAATAATTTTTCATGATTTTCAAGCAAAAGGAAAGTGATGTATTGAATCACTGCTACAAGCATTTAGAAGATCAGACTATTATAGCTACCAAGAAATTTCCTCTTTGCCCCCTAAACACTGACAATTGTGGTGTAGGTGTAGAATATAAAATAAGTGACGCTAAGACAAGTGTTTGTAAATGTGATAGAAAATCAGAAGGAAAAAAACAATAAGTGTCAAGAAGGAACAACATTAAAAATGGCAAAAAAGAAATGAGTGAAAATACTAGAGTAGGACATTGAGAGTATACAGACATGCCATTGTCACTAGATTAGACTAGTGTTGAGGCTTTCTGTAGCTAAATTATTTTCCTGATTTTCATAAATGCTTGTGTGTTCATCTTCATACCGAAAATACAAATCATGACGGACTTCCCTTAATGTAATATATAGTACTGCATGACAACTGACACAACACAAAATGACAGCAACCCTAAAAAAAAAAGATATATAAGATAATTAAACACTTAATGATAATAATAAATTAATTTGTCGTTGTATAAAAAAGAATTTCTTCACTCAAACACCTCGTTAACTAAATGAGAAGATTTAACAAATTTAAGTAAACTGAAAGAAAATAGTAGTGTTATTTGTTTTATAGTATTATAATTTTTAATGTAAACATTTATTTTTTTAGGTGCCTTTAAGAGTTGTTAGTCTGTTAATTTGGAGTCATGTACTAAAAATGTTAATATCTGCAATGAGTAACCAATTTTAGATGAAAGAAAGATACTAATCAAATATTAATAACTGTTGGAAATGATCATTTATTTAATTGGAACAAATTTTTCACAATGAAACTATAACTAATAGTACTTTTAGTTGATGTAAAGATAATGAAAACGTATGGAGACGAGCAATGGAAGAAGGAAGAGGCTGAGTTTAAACAGATTTGATCTTTGACTGGCCAGAAAAATTCTTGCAACTCAATAAGTAAGGTGACTGATATGGTTAACCAAGTTTGTCAAACAAAAAGGATGTGGTTTTCTATTTAGAAATTTATTCTATATTTATAGAATATATAGAATCTTAAATATACTTAGCAAATATTAATAATGTATGGCACACACATGTGTTTGTGTGTGTGTGTGTGGTTGAGTTTCAATCCCGGCTTGAGGCACTAACTGGTCTAGCCGCACTGATGAGCTGTGATACAGCGAAACAGTCTGTGTGTGTATATATATATATATATATATATATATATATATAACATCATGTAAACCATAGTTATTTAGAGAAAAACACTCCATATTTCCTTCAAAAACATTTTTATTTACAAACAATTGTTTCTGCCCATTTCAAGAACATATATTTTCATGATGTACAAAATATCACAGATGTTCATGAGGAGAATTCATCAGTGTATAAAATTAAAATCCATCCAACATTCTTTTAACTAATACATATTTGCTTTTTACTCATAATTTTTCAAAGGGAAACACTTATTTAACTCTGTTTTGCATATGAAGATTCATGTTCTAATATGTTTATGATATGTTCTTTCCTCTCTTATTTACAGTGTTCATATTCAATCAATTAAAAACATACTTCAAAGTTAACAGCAAAAGTGAGTTAAACAAGTGTTCCCTTTGAAATATTGTGAGTGAAAAGCAACTATGTATAAGTTAAATGAATGTTGGATGCAGTTTAATTTTTCCGCCTTGCTGGGGAATTTTTATACACTGATGGTGATATTTTGTATATCATGAAAAAAATTTTTCATGAAAATTTTTTTTCATGAAATACTAAATATTTTGAATGGTTTGTAAATAAAAGTGTTTTTGAAGGTAATTTTTCTCTGAATTACTAAGGTTTACATGATGTTAAATTAAGAGCTTTAGTCATACACTATTGAGCTATAACAAACCTTTTTGCTAACTAAAAGAAATTTATATATATATATATATATATATTATATATAAACATATCGTAGTTTGAAGCATTGCTAGTATTTAATAAGGCTGTTAGCAATGCAAGAAAAAAATGGAATGGCGAAAGAAAAAATGAACTAAAACAAATAATTAAAGACTATATTTGTGATATTTTTCTTCAAAAACTTATCTATTTATTTATTTTTTAATCTTTCACATTTTACAAATTTTAAACTTAGTGTTAATAAAATCCAGGATGTTGGAAAATATTTTGATATTTCGGAAGAGAAATAACCCCTTCTCAAAAAATAAAAATAAACGTTATTTCTATCTACAGAAAAGAAACGTCCACAGATGACTGCCCCTTGAAGGATATCAGGTTTTCAGAAAATATAGATTCAGCATAATATTTAAAATATTTTAATTTCTTATTATTAATGCTATTTATTAATGCCTTGTATGATTATAGGTTAGTTATTATTCTTAGGTATATATATATATATATATATATATATATATATATATTTATTTATTTTTATTTAATTTATTGTTATTAATTTTATACTTATATATTTATTATATTAATTTGAAAGTAGATACGGACAAAATTTAAAAAGGGGAGATAACTATAAATATTGAAAACCGTGGATGTTTTTCCTTGAATGATGTGATGAATTAATCTAGAGAAGTAAAGTTTCACACAATTAATGTTGAATGCTTTTAATTTATATAAAGTAATAAAATAAACATTCATCTGTTATTACTGTCAAACTATTTAGTAAGGTAAATGTAAGTATAATATAAATAGCTTAATAAATGTAAAAAATATAAAGAATATTACAAGATATATCAATATAAATAAATATACTAAAATATATGAATTCTAATAAGAATTATGAGAATTAACACTAAGCTCATACACTAATCTATATAAAAAATAAATAAATATATAAATTAAAAGCATTAAAAACATTAAATATTAATTATCTCTTTGTGGGAAACTTCTCTAGATTAATTCGTCACATCATTAAGGGGAAAGCACCTACGGTGTCCACAGTTTATAGCTATCTCCCCCTTTTAAACAGCTTTTGAATTTCGCCCGTTACTACTTTCAAAATTAATCTTGAGTGTGTACCACCTTTGGACTCACCATCTAACTGGAGAAAACTAAGGTAATGCTCACTACTCCTCCAGGACTCCAATATGTAGAGCCCAACATTTATGTCAGGGGAACTAGATTTTGTAGGTGACTCATTTGTATATCTTTGTAGCACTCTCTCCCGAGATGGATCCCTCAACTCTGAGATACTTCTAAGAATCGAAAAGGCTTTTGGTAGGTTTGTAAAGCGCATGTGGTCAGACAGAATACATTACCATCAAAATAAAACTTTGTACGAGTAATGCGTCTTATCTGTTCTCCTGTATTCTTTGGAAACTTGAACTACGAATCACAGACACGTCAAGGTTCTGAAGAGGTTCAACCAAACGTGTCTCAGGAGGATCCTAAATATTAAGTGGCAATAATTGACACCAGACACCAATGTTCTAGGGCAAGCTGGAGTGCC
Organism: Sepiola atlantica; assembly: GCA_963556195.1. Taxonomy (NCBI): domain Eukaryota; kingdom Metazoa; phylum Mollusca; class Cephalopoda; order Sepiida; family Sepiolidae; genus Sepiola; species Sepiola atlantica. The sequence continues at coordinate 60,757,252 of OY744520.1, forward strand.
AAGCATAGAAGTGCGTATTATACATAGTCAGATGCACTGGACAAAGCACTTATTTAGGCTCTATAAGCAACTGTTATATGGGGAACTGTTGCATGGAAAACGTTTGAGACACAAAACTAAATTACGTTTTAAGGATGTAATTAACCTGAAAACTCTTGATATGAACATTGGGAACTGGGAGAGGATGGCTCTGGAGCGATCATTCTGGCACAAGTGTATCTATGATGGATACGGCAGGTTTGAGGCAAAGCATATAGAGTACTCCATCTTGAAATGTACCTTGCGGAAGCCACATTTCAACCTGACCATATGTCTGGTTTATGCGGTAGAGTCTGTCCGTCAAGTGCTGGTCTACTGAGTTACATGAGATCCCAAGTGGCAAACAAGAGTTTAACATAGCTATGTACAAACAGAAACCAGTAGCCGTGTATGTCATATCTTGAGCATACTTGTAAAAATAAGTCTGGCCTGCAGACATATTGTAGGAATGGCCTTCTTCTGTAAAGAAGTGTCAATCATCATATGTATATATTTATATAATAAGTTTTATTTATACAAACATATCAAGACTACACATCCAGTGGAAATGTTTTGATCATAGCTTTAATAAGCAAAGATCTCTTCAGGCCGCTAAAACTATAACAGACAAACTAAAGATTAGTGATAGAGTAGGGAAATTATGAAGAAAGAAGCATACATTTTACTAAAGGATCATAAGCTTGACTTCCGAACTAAATCTTCAACTAAGTAAACCAACTAGATAGGAAATCGGTAGAATTAGTAAAAAAAATACTAGAAAGAATAAACTGGCAAATAAAAAACACTTATGAATAAAACCAATGAATAAATACTACTGAAACTATTAATTGATTCTCTAAAATTGAAAACAAAGCAAAATTTTCTTTTATCCAATTTGATATTGTTAACTATTATCCATCCATATTTAAAAAAAAACTCACTAGTCTCCTTTCCGATATTTCAGGAGATGAAATAAACATTATTAGAAACTGTAGAACCACTGTCCTGATTGAGAAACAAGAACAATTGACCAAGAGTAATCAAACTGGACTCTTTGATGTCTCAGTGAGCTCCTTAGATTCAGCGAAATAACTGAATTTATTGGCCTTTACATCCTGCATAATCTTAATAAAGAGATTGATGTGGAAACTATAGGCTTATGCAGGAATGACGGTCTACTAATTGTAAAACACTTTAACGGAACTAAATGTGGAAGAACTAAAAAGATTATTTTTAAAGAAATGAAAAGATTAGGACTTAAAGTAAAGGTTACATCCAACACTAAACAACACTAAAAAGTTAATTTTCTAGATGTAACTTTCAACTTTGATAAGGGGACCTATAAACCATATACAAAACATAATGCAAACCCAATCTACGTCCACCCACTTTCAAACCATCCAAAAACAATTATCAAACATGTACCTAAATCAATAGGAAAAAGAATTAATAACAACTCATCTAATGAGGAAATCTTTCATGAACATAAGGCTTTTTATAACAAAGCATTAAAAGATAGCAGCTATAAAAGAACTCAAATATATTAAACCAATATCACCTAATACTAGATTTAAAAGAATAAGAAATAGGGAAATTATTTAGTTTACATCTCCATTAAACCAAATGGTCAAAACCAAACTTAGCAAAAAATTCTTACGCTTAATCAACCTTCATTTCTTAATAGTATTCTCCATAAAATCTTTAATAAAAATACCCTCAAATTAAGTTACAGTTGTATTGATAATTTAGAAAAAAAATAATAAAAAACACAACAATAAAATATTAAATATTGATACTGTAAAGAACAATAACATAAATACTAACCCAAATTCAAAACATAAAGCTAAGGTGGAAAATACTTGTAACTATAATAATAAAATAAATTGCCTGCTACAGCAAAAATATTTATCAACTTCTATAGTTTATCAAGCAACCATTACAACTAGAAAAAATCAAACTGAAAATAAATTCTATATAGGCATTGCCGCGAATATCTTCAAAGAAAGATTTAACAACCATAAATGTTCTTTTAATAATATTGATTTTAAAGATAAAACTTTGCTTGCTCAACACTTCTGGCATTTAATCACAAATAATTTAATCACAAATAATTAAACGCCAATAGTTAAGTGGAATATTATTAGAAAAACTAGCACTTGTAGATCCTTAAACACACCCTATTAACTTTGCCTAAATGAAAAGCTTGAGATAATTAGATGTAGTGACAGAGGTAAACTATTTAACAAAAACATGAAACTTTGATTAATAGTAACAGATTAAGAGAGGGCGATCGGATGTCCGCATGACTTCAACCTAAATTCACGCATTAAAGAAAAAAACTATTTTTAATTGCCTACTACGTAAATATCGACAGAATTTGCTGGTGGAAGTACCGAATTAGTAAAAATAATAAAAATAAAAATAAAGCAGAGGATCGAAATATCGTCAAAAAGTTACACAACACACAAGCCACCATTTTGGTGGGAGGCAGTTATAAAAATAGACTAAAGAGAGTCCAGTAAGGGAGACTAATTATAGGTCCCCTTTGTTTGGATTTAAAACCGACGGTACCGATGTTGTTCTAATCTTCTGTAATATATATATATATATATATATATATATATATATATATATATATATATATATATATATATATATATATATATATTTGAGTATAAAATTAAAAACATAAATAAATTTAGTAAAAATAAAAAGATGAATCCAAATAAATATATTAATAATATTATAAGAATGATACCTAACCTTTATATACTAATTTAAAATAAAATAGACATTAAAAATAAATAAACAAATAAATAAAATCATACTTATTTATATAAAATAATAATAATATATTAATTAAAAAATATAATCATACAAGCCATTAATAAATAGCATAAATAATAATTAATAAGAAATTAAAATATTTTAAATATTATACTGAATCTATATTTTTTGAAAACCTGATATCCTTCAAGGGGCAGCCATCTGTGGACGTTTCTTTTCTGTAGATAGAAATAACGTTTATTTTTATTTTTTGGGAAGGGGCTATTTCCTCCCGAAATATCAAAATATTTTCCATCATCCCGGATTTTATTAACATTAAGTTTAAAATTTGTGAAACTGTATGCGAAAGATTAAAAAAAAAAATATATATATATATATATATATATATATATATATATAGATAAGTTTTTTAAGAAATTATTTATTTTTTTGTTCATCTTCTTTCACTATTCTGTTTTTCCGCATTCGTAAATACCTATATATATATATATATATATATATATACTAGAAAAAATGCTACCTGTTGAATTGAACTCCAATTAGATTGTTTCAATGAGGAAAAAGTGAGCTTGCAAAGCTAATTAATTGCAAATTACGTTTAATTAGAACAATTAACATGGAAGTTTTTTTTTTCAAACATAACTCAATCCCCAAATCAAGGAATATTTTAGCATGTATTTTGTGTAGTTAAAATATCTAGGAAAAAAGCCTGAGGAAAACAAATGTTGATTAACTTCGCTTCAATATAATAATAGGTCCCAGCACTATGTACAGTTTTTCCGAACTAATTCTTTAAATGTCTGAATTAAAAACTAAACATATTTTATCGTTGTTATCACAATCATTTGGTTAAGTGTTGTCTATCAACAGCAATTACATCATGATCGTTGCTGCTATGTAAGAGAGAGAGAGAGAGAGAGAGAGAAAGAGACAAACATTCAAAAACAAATCAATGGTAATGTTTCTTGCCGTGATCTTATCCCACATCTCTTGAAGTGTTTGTGGATGTGAAATCTTGTAGACCTCATTTTTTAACTGACCCCCGAAAAAAGGAGTTCAATGGGAGGTTATTCAATATCATCTTGACAGCTGATCCATAATTTAAAGTCCATACCAATATTTTCATTAAGATAATTTCTCACTGGCAAAACACAGTGAAGTAGTGCTCGATCGTGCTGAAAATAAAATAACTTATTCGGATACAATTTTGTGATCTCTGGCATTGCATAAGTATGAAGAAGATCCAGGTAGCTCTCAGCAGATACTGTTCCATCAAAAAGGAAAGGTTTGATCCAGCTGCATGAAAAAATTGCGACTCAGACATTTATGTCAAAGTGATTCAATTCTTGTTATAAAATCTGATGAGGGGTTTTCTTCAAACCTGTAGACGTTATTATGATGGTTTAGTCTATGATTCAACTTGTAACTAGCCTTGACTGACCAAAAAAGCATGTTTAGAAAATCTGAATCATGTATTCTAATAAATGAACCATTCAGCAAACTCGAGATGTCAATCCAAGTCATCTTGATTTTATGTTTGCAAAAGCATTGATGTCACTTTCTTTGAAAAGTTTTGGAATGGTTGATTTGGACAGATTTGGATCTAAAAAGTTTGTTTGATAGTCTGTCTTGGGTCAGCACCAAATCCAGACATAACTAAATCGATTTTTTTTATCATTTTTAAATATTACATCTAAATAAATGTATTTATTTATTAGATAATGTCAGATACACATACATACATACCTTTATATATATATATATATATATATATATATATATATTCAAATCAATTGGATAACTCATTTTGAGTTAACTACAAAAATCTATCATCAATTTGAAAAAACTATAACAGCTCTATATTTGATCATATAATGAGAGAACTAAGCACACACACACACACATATATATATATATATATATATATATATATATAGTGTGTATGATTTTAATTATTTTCACATCGTATTCCAGATAAAGAGTGCATACAATGGTATCCAAGTTGTTTACAATGTTTAATTTCAGTTATACAATACAATACAGGAATTCAGAACAAGATTTTATTTAGCATCTTCAATTTTACATAGAAAAAAAAAATAACAATATCCAAGAAAAAAAGAATTATATTCGATCAAAACAAAAAAAAACTGCAAGTGTAGATGCAATCTTAAATACCGCAGTAAAATGTGAAATTATATGCACATCAAAGTCAATAATTGAAGGCAAATTTTAAATTAAGATTTATTTTTTTAAGTTGTTTTATTTTGGTAATATCGAAAATTGATTAAAATTTTAAAGATTAATTTTAATCAATAATCAGGTCAAGTTTATATTTTAAGTCATCTTAAAAGATAAATTTCATTTTTATCTAAAGTTAGTTTTTTGACTTAATAACTTCATATTCTATACAAAATATTAATAATATACCCCCATTGAAATTCCTTCACTGATAATACATACCCATACGGTACAAGTAAAAGTGAAAATAAAATGACACTAAAAATAAAGAGGAAAAAAAAAATAATAAAAAAAATTAACGTCTTAATTATCTTCCTTGATAAGGCCTTAGTAAGATGGTGACATACTTTTGCTGAGAACAATGACTTGCAGATTCTGAATCATGGACTGCTTTTACACCTCGTCTCTTTTCTGGATAATATAATATGCATTTTGATGTGCATATAATTTCACATTTTACTGAGGTATTTAACATTGAATATACACTTATTTGTTATAACCTTTTTTTTTGTGGACATTGTTATTGTTTTTCTGTGTACAATCGAAGATGCTCAAGTAATCCTGTTCTGAAGAATGACACAGTTTAAAGAATTGTTTTGTTATATTGTATAACTGAAAATAAACATCATCTGGAAACAGCCGGAAACGACTTGGATACCATTGTGTGTACTCTTTATTTGGAATATGATTTGAAAATAATTTAAATCTTTAAACATATGCACATATATAAAGGATTGTTTAGGCTTATTACTGTGTAATAAGTCATTCCAAAAGTGCTCGTTGTTAGTAGAGCTAGTATCAATTGAATAAAATAGCGACTCTGAGTAGTTTATACAGACCCAAATCTTGACTTGTTGATGTATGCCAAACAAACCATATATATGTGTATATATATATATATCTATATATGTATATATATATATATATATATATATATGCATACACAATAATAATAAATAAATGGTGCTTTGCTTATTTTTATTATTTATTATTGTTATAAAGTTCTATCTGAAAGGATATTGAGTCCCTTGTGTGTGCAAAGTTTGCTGTCTTAACATTCTTGCACCGCTTATAAACACCTTATGTTTATATTTACTAATTCCTTGACATTCTTAGTTTTTTTTACATAATCGTTAATTAGTGACACTTATTGTTAGCGATAGTTATCAAATTAATAAAATCTTCTGTTGAAAAGAATAATAAAATGCAATTATAAGTAAAAAACATTTGTGACATAGATTGATATAAGTTATACGAACAAAGAAACAATTAGAGTTAAAACGAATTTTAAAAGAGAAAAATGTACTATTAACCCTAGGAAATAAATAACCTTACATGAAAGAATCACACGAGAAAGTATTCATTGTTGAATCATCACTTGATAAAAACTTGTTTTCAGTTTGGATGTAACGTGACATCTGCTTCAGTATTATTAATAAATAAAAAATGACCTACAACTGAAAAAGAATTTGACGATTGCCTTTTGGAGGCATGAGACCTAGTGTAATGTTGAATCTGTCAGGTTAGTCATAGCTTTAAAAATTGTATCAGCTCTGTTATATAACTTTAATTTACAACATTCAGCAATAAAATATTTAAATAAATACCATTTCATTGATTTTTAAAATGTAATTTTTCTCTTCTCAATGTGAAACTTTTTAAAGAATTGCATATATATATATATATATATATATATATATATATATATATATATATACTTATTTATAAATAATATTTTCAAATTAACCGATATACATATGTTTCATGCCAAACCTTCAATCATCAGTATGGGAGGAGACAATCCCTGCTGGTCACATGGTTCGAACCCCAATACAAAAGGCATATTTGACTCAGTAAATATATATATATATATGTATGTGTATATATATATATATATATATATGAGAAAGAAAGGGGAAGGGTAGGTCTTTCATTTTTACGTATATTAAGATCATACAACTATTTTTCTCAATTTAATTCCGAAATTTTATTTTATATTAAAAAAAATATTTAAAAGTATCAATATTGCTTTGTTTCAACTTAATTATTTAACATTTTGGCGATCATGTTAATATTTAATTACTAAATCTTTAACAACCGTTTTCATTTGGACAAATGAATTCCAAGAATATTAAACAAAATATATGCATACCAAAAAAAAAGATTTCATCTTAAACCACAATTAAGTATTTGTATGAATCCATAATAAGCTAAATATTGCTGAATGAACTGACCATTGCAATGTATCTTCTAACTCTTTCACCTCTACTTATTAAAATGAGGAGAGGGGAGTATCTGATTCTATTTCTACTCTAACCTCTTCACCTGTGTGTTTCACTAATCAACTACATCATATTGAAACTGCTAGCATGCATCCTTTGCTTGCTTGTAGGGATCATGAGGCATTTGATCAAGAACCACTCGCAGACTACGGAAGAAACGATAGAGATAGTGCACAGGCTGACTGGTGAGATGCACATCTTTATCCCATCGTTCTCTTTACTCTCTACTCTCACCATTTTCTAACCTGACAAAAAAGGCAACTTCAGCCGTTCTTCTCTTATTTATTGTTATAAAATCTGCTGGGGAAAGATTGATTTCTTAAAAACAAATATTTTAAGGTTTATTGATCAATTTTTTTAAAAGCAGATTTTACAAATCTGCATTTTCCTTAATTTGGATTTCTGCAGAAGAGGAAATGCACTGATTACTTACTTTGACAGTAACAGCGATTTCAATAGTAGTTGTCTCTTATAATCTCTGATAGGTACTTTTATTTTATCTTTAGGGTGAGTATGTATTTACAACTGTTTTACTACAAGAAAGTAATGTTTCTTTGATCTCTTCTAGGCTTTAGTACAAATCAAATAGGTATTTCCTTTTGCATACATTTCCATCCTCTAATCTCTTTGAGAAATCATTTTGTCATAACACGACATATCAGTAAATCGAGTTCTACTCTAATGATAAGGTAACACTTTATCTGTCAGGTGTGGCAATCAGCATTTTGTTTTTTCACCTGTTTTCCAGAAAACAATAAACATGTTTATGTTAATTAATCTGTAAAAATTCAAAAGTTAGTTTCAAAATTGTATTGTGTTCAAAAAAATTTTTTTTTTAAATGAGATAGCAAAGATGTCAGTTGAATTAAATTTTTATTTTCATCAAGCAATAATTCTAGATAGTTAAATAAGATTTGGGAATAGACTTTTTCATAAATATAGATCATTAGAATTATTTGAAAATGTATCAAGCAGGATGTTGAAAACGAATGTAGATTGTTATTCTGAAATAAACATCATACAAGTAAAGCAGATTTCCTTAAAAACTTTAAGCAAAATTAAGAGTGAATTTCATATATGCAGAGTACAAACTAAAATTATTGTAATTCTTTAGCATTTTGATTCTTCAAAGAATATCTTTGTGAATAACAAACTTATATTTTATCTACTACAACTGTTAATAATAATCTTTTAAATTAAAAAGATGAACTAAACCGCAAGAAATTGGTTTTCAAGTCTGCTTGGTAGCACCTGCCATTGCTAAGCATGCTAGTTGTACATTTGTGAGAATATCAATTTCTTCTTTTCGTTTTAAGAGCACTATTTTTCAAGCTGCAATATTCTTTTCCAACTCCTACTCATCCAAATTCCATAATTGTTTGTAAAAGAGGGTGTCAAATTACCTTTCTTTCTCTTCGAAAGTATTTGTTTATTCAACCCCAAACTAATTAAAATAATCATTTAAAATGTCAATATATGAAAGCTGTGAGTAAAAAGTAGAAAGTTCTCAACATTATTTCAAAGACTTCTTAGTTAGCCACTTGAGTACTTTGACATAATTTTTTGTAATACATAGAATAAATAATTGACAACTCTTAAAAGTTGTGAAACTATTCTAAGCCTGGAAAGATGAGTGAACAATATACACTCTTTATCTTTTGTTATTCTAGACGTCTTATAGTAAAATCACATCAACTGTAACAGTATTTTATGAGTTTATCTTCCGTAGTGTTAGGCATTTCTGATCTGTTAGACAGGAATGGGATCCAGGTAGCATGTCTTTTTATTGTCAATAGCACCGTCTTTGTCTCTAGCTAATTCCCAGTTATTTGTTTCCAGAGAAATACAGCTATGTTGTAATGGGTCAGAAAATGTTCCATATCAGTAGCAGTGTGGAAATGTTTTTGTATTACTATTGAGAACGTTCTAGAAAACTGATATATGACTGATGTGGGTCTGCATTACTTAACATATGTCTAGTACTTAGTAGGGTCCATAGTGTTGTGATAAAAAACATTTGTATACTTTTACTAGGTATCCCAAACCAAAATTCTTTTTTCATTATGTTTAAAGACGTTTAATATGGCCACGTAGATCTTTGAAAACATACACAATGATATCAAATTTATTTTGGTAACACAATTAGCCACCAAATTATGATTGTTCAATCTTTGATGGCAATTAATAAATTTGTCGTCTTGTGTTATTGGTCCAGAAGCCAATTTTCACAGTCTATAACTAAAGATTTAGGTTTCAAATAAGTGAGAAATCCTTACAAATGTAATGTCATCTTATGGTAAATGAAAATTAATCATAATGAGAGCAGTAATTATTTGATCAAAGTAAACATTGGGCAGAATTCCATTACCTCTCGAAAAAATGTACAAAAATGACATGGAAGTGCAACTTTGACTCTTCATATTAGATTCATTTCAAAAGCTAACACATTTAATCTTCATAATATGAGTCAGAGCACAGTAGAGATCCAGCTAGTTTTTGTTTTTAATAGCAAATGAATTTTTTTTAAACTTACATTTAGACCATGTAAAATCAGACAAAAACACAATTTGATAATAGGACAAAAATTTAATTCACTGAAGTTTTCAAACTTGGATAATTGTAATGAAAGACTAAATAAAACTCGATATTAATCTCACTATATTGACCACTGGCCCTTTTTCTTTAAGATGGGACTAATATTATATGCATAGAGACAAACAACAGCATGCACATTAAGTTTAAAAAAAAAAAAGCATTAAAAAATAAATCGCTCGTCATTGAAAATAGTAACCTAACTTAAAGTAACCCGGAAAAAAATCTATTCAAGAGAAAATATTTTCGATTTATAAAAAGAAAAGATTACATTTTATTTACATCTAAATTTTATCAAAATAACCCAAAAGATAAATGTTGAATTTGAAGGGAATTTCACTATATTTTTACATGCTAAACTGGCTGGTTTGTGATACCTACTTCTATGAAAACATGTATTTTGTATACTATTTAAATTTGTCTTCCACCTCTTTCAAATCAGCCACCTTGTGTAGCAATGCTCCCAGTTGTTCTGCTCTACTTGCTACACACTTTCCTGAAAGTTCTATTAAGCACAGCAATCATCATTTTCAAATTGACACTGGCTTGTTTTTACCTTATCAAATAAAAAGTTGTCCATAAGTCTCACCAAAGATAATTAATTAACTACATATGAAAATAAAAAAAAAAAGTAAGCAAACTTTTATTGATTATATAGTAACAAACGATGGGGATTTATATTACCGTTATGATAAATGTTTTTAAGTTCCCTGATCTTCCTCTTAGACCAATTCAATATGTTTCCAAACAGCCATGACTAAATCATAGCATTAATTTCTTCAATGTGAGTGTGTAGATTTTTAGGTTTGTTGTGATGATAAACACAAGCCTTTACGAGTCCCCATAACCTAGAGGAGTATGGGCAGGTGAATGTGGCTGTTCAACTCCTCTAGCAATAAATTGCTTCTCTGTAAATTGACTCATTAGGAAATTTAGGACGTTTGTGGTGCACCATCTTACTGGAAGATTACTCTCTTCATAACTCATCTTTACCTTAGCAAAGCACAGCATAATCCAAATCCTGCAGTAACTTAAAGTAGTGATCACCAGTGAGAAGAGCAGAGAAAGAGAAAGATTTTCATTTGAATTCCGATGAAAAACTCATTCAAACACAAATTTTAGGCGAATGTAAAGGGATCCTCAATGTTTGGTGTAGGTTTTTAAAAGACCAAATAATAAAAATGTGTCAATTTAATACTCCATCAAATTAAGAAGTCAGCCTCCGCAGAGCATAAAACATTGGATAGCATTTCCTCATGTTCGAATACCCAGTTTGCAAATTCCTTTCTGGAGATTCTGTTATTTTTAGTGATGGGTGGGTGGGTAGTAATGTAATAAGGATACATTCCAAGAGTGTCACATAATATTCGGAATAGAGTTGATGGAGGTGTACCAATTACATCTCTTATTTGTGCAAAACATCATATCTTGGTCAATAATTGATGTATTCTCAAAATTCGAAGTGCATCTCTTTGAGGATTTGTGCCGAATATAACTCTCTCAAAGAAACCGCTCTGAGCCTCCACCACAGTCTCTAGGCAGGACCTGAACCTGGAGCATGCGGTTTTAACAGTGTCCTTCAAGAGACACCTGAACACCACTTTGATCGTGGCAATCAGTTTTTCTTGATGTTGCAGGCAGTAAGATAGGTATCTTTCTCAACTGTGCTCTACACATAATAGTCCATGGAGTTGCAATCAGGGCCAGATTTTTGGATTGGTGAAGTTGTGGAAGTTCTCAGGCAGCCACTTCTGGGGTTTCCTGGGGGTGTGACACAGAACAGTCCTGCTACTAGATGTATGACCTTTCAATAGCCACCCTCTCCACTCAGCGCTTGACAACAGTGGGCAGCAATTCAATATAGCCACCTGAATTGATTTTGATTCCCTTTTCAAAGATGTGGGGCAGCATGATGTGACTTTTGCTGGAAACATACCTAAAGACCATCAGTTTGGGGTAATTTGGTCTTCATGATGTTTGGAACTTTGTGTGGACAGTAGGCTAGTTGTTCTGTGCATTGTGCAACTGATCATGAGAAGAACGAAAGCTCAACTGTATGTTTCACTTTGTTGAGGTTTTAGCTTTCGTAAGGCTATTCTATTGCGCCTTGGTGAACCTTGTATGAGGAGTGGCGAAGATCCTTGTTCAGTGCTTTCTTCATAGTCAGCATTCCAATGCCCATTTCTCTCGCCAAGCTCCTCATTGCCTTTCCTGGTTCTTGCCACACTTTTTTATTTTGCAGCTTCTCAACGAATTTTGTTGTGCAGACACAGTCAAAATGTCTGTTATGATCTTTTCGGCTTGCCACTTCTTCCACATCCCTGTCACAATTTTCCAGCTCACGTCTCCTGGCTTTCAACATATGCAGCAAAGATTTCCGAATTTTTGCATTTCGATGTGAATTATTATCATTCAGGTTACTCTCTCCCAATATTCCAGTGCTTTCCAATCGTCCATGGTCTCCAGCTCTCAAACCCACACACAAACAGCTGTCCGTCGCTATTAAATATTTCAAATGGTTCTGAAATAAAAAAATTTTTAAAAAGATCAAATTCGTCTCGAACATCCTGTCTGGTATATGCTTGTGATTGTTGGTTGCGATAATAAAGGTGAATCAGATGTAATTATGTTTCCATTGATAAAGACATGATTATTTGTAATAATTAAATAATGGCAGCAGTTAACAAAATTTGTTTTTAAATATATCAGATAAACTAATTAAAATTACTGAAAATTATAATCGGTTAACAAAAACATATACAAATTTGGTGGGACTTACATGTTAATCCTGTTTGTTATTATATAATGAACAAAAAATGTGAGTTAATTTTTATTTTCATATGTAGTTACGTAATTATGGCCAGCCCTGTAAACTTAATTTAGGGGAAGAGACCCAACTCAGATATGTAGGGCAGTTATAGAGTGATAGTCATGCAAGCATCACACACATACACACAAAAACTTGCACATTTTCACTCCAATGTGAGTACCAGATTCTATTCCGTTAAAGTTCAGGTTGTTTATGCTGAATGTTCTGTCAATTCTCATCTACCTCAGAATGGTATCTCCTTCCACTATCTCAGAATGCTATTGTAGAAGCTTAATTTGATTAATTCATGATACACAACATTTCATATCTGAGAAAATAAGGACTGTTGTTGATGAGGGTAATCTTAAACTTTTGTAATCCTCCAGTAATATTTTACTGCTTTTCCAGCATGGCGACTACTGTGAACATTTTTATCTTGACTCAATCCTTTATTGCTATTGGGTCACTTCAATGTTTCAAGGCTCTTTAGTGCCACCTGATCAGTATACTCCCGATCTTTGCTAAAATCTTTGAATTCTGAAATCTTTCCTAACCAAAAGAATAATCCAGGTTATCCTCGATGGGCGTTCATCTAAGCCACGACATAAATGCTGGTGTACCCCAGGGATCCATCCTTAGCCGTTTATTGTTCCTGATTTTCATAAACGACCTTCCTGATGACATTGAGTCTGAGATAGGTAGATAGATGCTGACAGCACCATGCTCTACTCTCATCATGTAGGCAAAACGAACGCGTACATATCCGAGGCAATGGCTGAATCCTTAGAAAGTAACCTCCAGGCTGTAGTGGATTGGGGTAAAAAATGGATGGTAACTTTTAATGCCGCAAAGACAAAGCCCCTTTCCTTCAATAACTACAGAAACCTCTTTAACCACCGATTGCCATGGCAAATAACACCTTATCTGAGAGTTCATCATTCAAACTCCTCGGCCTCACATTCACAGGTAACATGAATTGGACATTGCCAAGGCTGCTGCAAAGAATGTGGGCTCCCTCTACCATGCTAGTAAACTCCTCACACCTGACATTATCCTGTATCTCTACAAAGCCACCATCCACCTATGCATGGAGTATTGTTGCCACATCTCTCCCTCTTAGACAAGGTCCAAAAAAAAGTCGACAACTTAATAGGTCTCTCACTATCCACCAAGCTCCATCCTCTGTCACATCGCCGCAATGTTGCATCCTTGTGCTTGTTTTACAAATACTTCAATGGATTGTGCTCCGATGAACTGGCTGCTCTAGTGCCCCCCTCGACGCAAATACACTAGACCAACTCGACAATCAGCTAAATCCCATTCATTTACTGTGGAGGTCCCCAGATGCAGGAGAGCCTTCTACTCCAATAGCTTCTTTCCTCGTGCTGCCGTCCTCCGGAACTCCCTCCCTGCTCACCTGACTGTACCGACATGCAGAAGTTTAAAACTAATATAAACAGACATCTCGCTGCACAGCTCCCAACTTAGGATAACACCCAAAACCTACACCTAATTACCTGTAGCCTGTTACATCTATAGTGGCGGCCTGCCTTGTTTGGGGTGAAATGTGTTTAAAACAAAGAAAAAGAAAAACTCCCTGGATCTGATGTTTACTCTTAACCCAATCTTGAAATTACAAAAGTGGCTTGTGGATACACAACACTTGTATCCACAGATGCAAATGTTCACTCCATGTAACACCTCATGACAATTTCTGTTCCGTTCATACTATGCCCATATGACTACCTCATGCTTAGTGTGTTTTCAACCGAAACATTATTTTATATTTTATTTAACCATGTATGCTCTGTTTTTGTGATAGTACCTTTTTAAACAATTCTGAATGCTGAAAATTGTTGGTTTATAAACCATCAAAATACGAATAACATTAGTGAACTTTAGTTGTTATACATATACATTCTATTTACAATCATATTTAAACCAATAGTTTATAGTCAATATTAGTATAATTATTAATAGAATCTTTACCAATTGCATACACAAATTACACGACTTAAGTTTTATTTAAATTTCTTTTCCGCTTATATTGCTATGATGCTTTTATTTTATCGATACTAGACTTGCATAGAATAAAAACACTTGGTCATCAAATGTTAATAAAAGCTCAAATAATTCCTTTGAAAATGTAAAAAAAATTAACTGTCTGCAAATTGCAAATAAATTAAGGATTTAAACATAAAGGAGGGAGCCCCTTGAGAAACTAGTCAAAGTTTAGCCATTCATTTTTCGGGTATATTTTATCATATTCTGATTATCTTTTCCGACATTCATACTATTCTTTAAATAAATTACAAAGCGGGTTTACTATTGTTTTTGTTCTGTTAGCTAAATTCTAAACTTTTAGTCTTCTAGATTAAACATTTCTTAGATGTATTATTTTATGGGAACCTAGTAATAAATTTTTTGCTTTAAAAATGTCTTATGGGAATGATGTTATAAAATTTATAAAGTGATCTCATCATTGTTTTCCTCTCTTCCCAAACGATAATTTCTTTTGTTTGTACACTTGATAGAAAGGAGACAAACGATATAAATTTTAGGTGAAATCAAAAACATAAAAATATCAGTGATTATCATTAAGGAGTTTTCACTAACAAAGTGCAGAATATTGATTTAAGTCTGTTAACATTTCAGTCTCTGAGAAAAGTTGAGTTTTTATCAGAAAACTAGACACAATGAATCAAATGTCATTGTGACAGTATTTTGGTTTATTTTTGACAAATTTATTTGATGACAATACATTTGTAGTGAAAAATTATGTAACATGAGATTAAAAAAGAAAAAGGAATTTTTTGTTCACATGACACTTTCATGATCATATGTCATGTGAGCAACAATATTGGTTGGTGTTGTTTTACTGATTCTATGTCAGTTTTGTGACCTTCTACCAACACTTAATTATATCCTCTCTTCTTCTAACAATATTATCAATTAGTCCTTGAAAGAATGCACTGATATATTGATGTTTTTTTTCTAATGTTTAGACAGCTAAGATAGTGACATTATTTTAAACGAAAATTCTTTCACTAAATAAAATCTGTAAATATTGATGATTTTCTGTTGCTAGTTTAATCCGTTCAACTCAACTTATTGATGATTAAATCTAAAATAAAGCAACTATGAAACAAAAAAAATAGATATTTGATAAATATTCACTCCATATAACTGTATATTTTGTGAAGCTAAACTGCCTTTTAGATATTACTTTTGTTAGTTTTTAATCTGATCATATGATATAATGATGTTACAACAATCCAAACTATGTGTATTAATATTTTTTTAAATTTATTTCATATTAAACAATTGAAGATAAATTTATTAGTTAAAGCTGATACATTTGTTGTAACAGTTTAAAATAATTTAAAAAAATAATAATTTTGGTGTAAATTTTGGATTTCTTACTAGAATATTTTTATTAAAATCCGTAGTCAATAATCAATTAGGAAATTTTGAACATTAGCAAATCTTTCATATTAACTAGCAGAATAATTTTCTAAATATTGGAAATAGGTATTTAAAGATATAAAATACAATTATACTAAATGGTATTTACAAACATTATGATTTTAAATATTTTTATTATCATTAAGTATGTAATATAACATTCCTTAATGTACACAGAAAATAATAACATTCCTTAATGTACACACAGAATAATACAAAAAAAAAAATGGCTGGCCTACAAACAAATGGGCAGTGTAGGTTTTGCCATTCAGCGGTTTAAAGTCCGAGCCACCTTATGTCTGGATGCCAGATCTTATTAGCAGATGGCCTTTACACTGTCCGCCACAACAAAGTATGTAAATACCTCCATTGGAAGATCTGTAGAACCTTCGCCGATAACATTAAACAGAAAGGTAACAGTCTACTATGACAAAAACATACAGGCGGGTATAGAGTCGATGCTTAAGGCTCAACTGTACGACCAGTTGAGCAGCAAGATAAGTCAGACTGTTGAGCACATCAAAATGCCTGTTTATAACAAGGCTAGAATGTTCCATTATGCTCAGAAGGGAAAGTCCATTCTCTGTGTTCTGATTGGCTGCGATTCACAAGTGGCCATTTTAGTGTATAAATGTTCATTCATTTGAACAAGCACTCCTCCATGAGATGGATGCCAGTTGAGGCCCTTATGCCGGTAAGTGTTAGTTTAATTCTATAGAGGGCAGATACATAAAAGACAGGGCCATTAAGCCAGACATTGTTATATGGAACAAACCTGAAAGGACTGTGCTCATTATTGACGTAACCATTCCAAATGACTTTGGCCTCAATAGAGCTGAACACAAAAAGGTAACGAAATACCAGGACCTCAAGAATGATTTAAAAACAACATGGTCTCTAAAAGAAAGAAACATTATACCGGTTGTAGTAGGAGCAACTGACCTAATGAAAGAAAACCTTGAAATATACTTAGAAATAGTCCCTGGAAGATTGAGCTGTAGCGAAATACAGATAGCAGCCATAAAAGAGACAAAATCTATCCTAAAAAGAGTCCTCGGATATAAATTTAAATCGTAATGAAATCAAGTGTTAGCTCCAGGAAGGAGCCCCTTGATTTCCTGTAACTAACTGAAGTAAAATAAAAAGAAAATAATCACATTACTTAAGGTACTCAGAAAATAATGACATACCTTAATGTACACAGGAAATAATGGTATTCTTTAACGTACACAAAAAATAATATCATTCCTTTATGTACAAAGAAAATAATGGCACTCCTTAATGTACATAGACAATAATAGTATTTCTTTAAGGTACTCAAAAAATAATAACATTCCTTAATGTACACAGTAAATAATAGCATTATTTAAGGTACTCCAAAATAGTAACATTTATTAATGTTCACAGAAAATAATGGCGTTCATTCTTGTACACAGGAAATAATAGCATTCCTTAATGTACACAGCAAGTAATAGCATTCCTTAATGTACACAGCAAGTAATAATGTACCGAAAAAATGTTGACATTACTTAATGTTCTTAGAAAAAGTTAACGTTGCTTCATGTTCTGAGAACGAGTTTAGGATTTTTAAATGTTCTAAGAAATGTATGGAGAAAAGCTTAACGTTGCTTAATATGCAGAGAAAAGGTTAACATTGCTTAATGTACAAAGAAAAAGTTAATATACTTATTATACACAGAAAATATTAGCACTCCTTAATATACACAGAAAATATTAGCATTCTTTAATGTACACAGGAAAATATAGCAGTCCTTACTGTGCACAGAACATAATTTAATATGAAAACAATAACATTCTTTATTACACACAACAAATAGTATTCCTTAATGTAAACTGCAAAAAATGATATTCTTTAATGCGTAAACAGCAAAAAATAACATTCTTTAATGTAAACTGCAAAAAATAACATTCCTCACACAGAAAATCTTTGAGAAAATTTATTGCTGATATTTTATTTTGTTTGACATTTAACATTTTTTAATGGTTTTTAATTATTTTTTGTTTTTATTATTTTAAAGACTAGATTTTAATTTGAAACAATGAAGATATTATTTTTTTAAATTTCTTTTTAGTTTATAATAATTATATCTCTAAATACGAAACATTACCAAGTTTGAATTTATTTTATAAATTGAAATTCCACTGCTTTTAAATTGGCTAAAATCTCATTTTGTCTACCTCTTAATATAAGATTTATTATATATATAAAAGTTGACTTTTAATTTTATAACAATGTTATATTTCATTATTTAAATAAGTGACAAATTTTCAAATATATATTTAGAGATTTTGTAGTTATGAGTTTGGATTATTTCGACTACTATTCTCATCCTGGTTCATACTAGTCTGAATAATCCAAATAATAATTATCTCAAAAGTTCCCAAACATTAAGTTATGATTTCGTAATCATTTTTTTAACCATACAATTTCTGAGTTTTGACATATTCTTCCTTTTTTATTTTGTTGCTTTAATTTTAAGTTTTAGATTTTATTGTAAATATTTATTTTCTGACTAAACTTCACTTATCGTTGAATAAAATATTTTTAATTAAACTTTCTTTCTGCTTACATAACTAGAAACATTTATTTATTGTTTATGCTTTTTTTGTCATTTTGAAGAAACATTGTAAAAATCAATGATATTTTTTTTGTATCTTTTGCAGGGCTAAAATAGTAAAAATATCTTTCAAGAGAAAACAGTTTTTCATCCAGCTACGACGGGAGGTGGTAAGTGAAGCTGATATTTATGAAGGAGAAAAAAAAAACACCCTGATATCAATTCTTTTGCGTTTGCTGTTGTCTTTCATGTGCAAAAATATATTGTGCAGCAGCAAATGTGTGTGCCAGACTGCACACTTTGTCATGCCAGTCTGTGCATGTTGTATTTGTACAGTGGTTGTATGCAATTGTTTTATTTGATATTGTGCTCAACTGTTCATCTTGTATGCAACAATGTTCTCTCATTTTTAACACACTGATAGCTTTGTGTGTTTTGAATGTTTTCTAAATATTAAGATTAGCTATACTTTCCAAATACACAACTATTCTTATTTCATGATAATTCTATAATTTTCTCTTCATAGATAACAATAATTATATTCATTGTCATTTTCAGATATAAATACATATTTTTGTATATTTCTGCTTACCGATTTTGTAATGTTTGCTTTTTTCTTTTAGTTACACTATTTCATACATTAAATGAATTTTGCAAGTTTGCACTAAATTTAAAATGTCCTGCTGCTTATTTCATAAGATGTTTATGGGTTGTTTGTTGTTTCAGTAAGTTTATATAAGGTAGGCTTCTATTTAGATTTTCCAAGAATATGTGGCTTGTATATGAGTAGAGTTTTATTTTGTAGGATCATATTCAGTTGATAGAAGAGTAAGCTTTTATAGAGTGTTTTCTTGAGTTGCTGTTCCACTCTCTCCATTCACAAGCGTCTGTGATATGCAGGGAGTTAACTCGTATAACCACACAGTTGACACAGAACCATTATATCTTTAATTATATATGATTATCAAATATGCAATATCTTTACATAGAATTATGAATGAGAACCATGCAAATGCATTTTGTCTCCCCCATTGTAATGTATCCTAAAATACACACATTCAAACACTTTAGATGTTGGGTAGCATTAATAATCTATCTGTAAGATGATAAATTTCACTTCAGTACAGGCTTGACATTTTTGTTTTATTTCATCTGTAGAAAGAGACACATTTTGATTGTGCACAAGTCAAAAGGGACAACAATTGTCTCATAATTTCTTGATGACAGGTAAAAATGGCATTACAGTAGATACAACTCAATGTATACTATTTTTAATGGCAATGGTATCCAGGACAATAGCAAATATTGCAGATTACATCAGTTATAACTAGCTACCTTGAATTTTATGTTTCTTTTGTTCATCATACAAGTTGATGATCTGTGGTCTGTGACAATGGGAATTTCTGTCTGGTCATTAACCTCACGACTTCAATCTGTGTAATAGTCGCATTCTCAATAGTTGCAGGGTAATGAAACTTCATGATTGTTCAAAATTTGTAGCATGAGAGATTCAGGTTCAACTTGAGAAAGAATTTGCATTCCATCCAAGATTTATGAGGATAGTTTAATGAAGTATACATAAGCTGCTGTTTTAAAGTATTGAATTCTTCACAAAATTCATTAGAAAGCAGAAACTGTTTTGCCTTGAATAGAAGCTGAGCATGATCTGAAAAACAACCAATCCATCTAATAAAATTTAAGAGCAGCCATTTTTGTGGCTATCTCAAGATAGGAAGGTGACTGCAATTTATATCTGACCAATCTAATCCATCACCAATTGAATAAGGAAACACAGTTTACAAAAAGTATAGATTCATTTCGACTGAGCTGAAAAAAGTTGATATTTCCAAAACAGATAAATGCATTATAATTGGTTATAGATGTGCTTTCATGTTTGTAAAAAAAAAACGTAACCTATACAAGAAAGTGACTGCAGTGTGAAAATCAAAGGCAAGAATTAAATTTGAAGAAATGGTAAATTATTTCCAAATGATTTGATACTTTTGGTTGTTCCTATTTACTTGTCTCCCCACAAGAGCAGAGTTAGACACAAGGTCGATTTTTAATGTGGGAAAAATCCATCTCCCCACAAAGGGAAACTCTGGATTGGAACAAAAATAAAAATTGCCTCTGTCTAGAATGATTTCTCCTTCACTGACTGAGGACAAAAAAGATTAAGTGTAGTATCAGAACAAATACTACACTAGCCAAAAAGCAGTTAATTTAATGTGCCCCAGGTTTAAGTTTTAGTTTAAGTCTACATGCTAGGTTGTAGCATATGTAGCTGAGTCAATTACTAGTAAGGTAACACAGTCGTTTATCAAACCAAGAATGATTGAAGATGATAAAGAGTGTTTGGATGTGGCAGTCAGAACTGCAGCTCTTCTTTACTGACACCAGTTGTAATGTTTGCTTTCATTTGGATTGTATTGTATTAGATTGCTTTGTATCCACTTTTGTTACACAAAGATTATTCATTATTTTTAGGTGTTTATTTTGAATGAAAATACGAGTTACTGCAAAAAAAAAACAACATTGCTTCTTTACAGTATGAGCATTAACTTAATAATACTTCAGTTATTCAAATGGAGGCATCAACCTAAAGAAATTTATGACTGGTGATCCACATTCTCAGTGACACAGATTGATTATATGGTCTTCTTAAAATTCACAATAAAAGATATCCCACATAGACTGATATTATCTATCGCAGGTTCAGCCTAGCATTCCTTGACTTAGTAGCAAATCTGTACCTTATCTTTTGTGTTTCTGACCCTTTTCATTTTATCAATTCTCATTCTATTTCTACTACTTCATTTGTTTGCTTATTTGATATTTTTAACTTGTTAGCAAATGGTATGTTAGAAGAGACTATTCAAATACACAACTATTCTTTTATTTCATGATAATTCTATAATTTTCTCTCCATAGATGACAATAATTATATTCATTGTCATTTTCATATATAAACTTCAAATAAACCCTTTTACCTTTATCATAACTGTGCTGGTAATCTTTTCCCATTCAATTTAGATTTTCTGAAGGTTTTGCATTAGAAAATGACATTTTCTATTGTAAAGATGAAGTAAAAATCATATAATCTTCAAAACTATTTAATACAGTTGACATCTTGTTTTTACGTTTTGGATAAATACATATTTTTGTATATTTCTGCTTACCAATTTTGTAATGCTTGCTTTTTTTCTTTTAGTTACACTATTTCATACATTAAATGAATTTTGCAAGTTTGCACTTAATTTAAAATATCCTGCTGGTGGTATGTTGTCCCCCTCCTCTCTTTTTATTATTAAGGTTTTTGTACAACTAATATTTCTGTACAAAATCTATTTAATTCAGTTTTAATGGTATAATGTACAGCCAAATCGATAAGGTTTTTATTGGTTTCCCCATAAATCCAGTATTGGTTGACATTTTTGTAGTGTATCAGGACTCTGCTACATCTAAACTGCTGATTTATTTTAGATTAGTCAACATTTTGATACTGAGAGTTTAGTGGTGTAGTGGACTTGTAGCAGTGACTAACTACTTTCGTTCAGTGGATTGATATTATACTGATATGATTTTATTACCTGTCAGCCAATCAACATCCTGGGCATAGAAATATTCTTTGCTGAACTAAGAGGAAAGCTTTCCACCCTCTTCCTCACTTTGCCAGTAGTCAAAGTTGTGAAACTACTATCTCTTGTTGCTATGCACCTTGCGTACAGCAACAAACTTGCTGACTCACCAACATCACCTATCTGACACAGACTGAATCATTCTTTTGTTTTCACGTTTTCTACTAAGAAACAATTCTAACAAAAGAAAAGACATCTCAATACTGAACTTTTTATTTGAGTTATATTTCTAATCTGTTGTCAATAAAAATGGAATATATTTTAGTGATTTTGTTATTATATTTGATAATTGCTTTTTCTTCTAAAAATTCAATGCTCTTCACAGAGTGTTTAAGTTCATTATGGAGTCTGAGAAGAAAAATAGCCTTCCATTTTTAGATGTTCAAAAGCTAGGTCTCTAAATTGATAAATACACTGAAATTAAAATTCATGGAACACCAAGATTTACATTAAAAGACCACAAACAAGACTTCAACAATAACCCCTCTATTAGATTAATCTTCCCATCTAGAACTGACATAGGTTTTGTTAGTAAAAATATATTAGATAGGATAATCCCTACAATTAGAAAGAAAATTAAATATCCTCCTAGTCTTCAAATCAAGTCACAAATATAAAATTTAAACATAGGATCAAATTCCTAGCTTTTGACATTGATTCATATTACCAATCTATTTCACCTATTGAATAAGGTACTTGTTATGGCTAGAAAAACCTCAGATACCAGCAAAGATAGATTTGATGTTACTAGCTAGGAAATCCATTCTACACTCTGGTAATAAGTATTAGACCAGGAAAGCACACCTAACCACTTTAATATTTTAATTGCATCAACAGACTCTAAGAGGTAACGGACTTGGTGGGTCTATTCTTACTAAATGAGTCACAGACCTTGCCTGGAGATCAAGAGAGGCCTGTATCGGTATGATGCACCATTTACAATAAGAGCTACTAATAGAATATATGAAAAAATGCAGAAAAAATTACATGGACTTTTCAAACACTATAGGTTATAAATAACAATAGATATTAATCAAAAGGTCATTAACTTCTTAATCTCTTAACCTATCTAGCAATACTTTTAAACCTTTCCATAAACCAAACCAGTATTACATGCATAGAAACCTAAACCACCGTAGGTCAATTATAAACTCTATTGTACCTAACATTTCTAACAGAATTTCTAGAATTTCATCTAATAGGCAAATAGTTGATGAGAACTCTGAATTTTACAATACTGCACTGAAAAATTCAGGTTTCAATAAAAAAAAAAATTAGCTTTCACAATAACATAGACTACATCTCTAGTAGTAATAACAATAATTTGATCAGACTTAAACCTAGTATAACCCATAACATTGCGATGACTAAAATACCTAAGCGTAAAATAAGCAATATATAGATAGAATGGATAATAGGAACAGTGAACAGAATGTACCCTCCCAACAGCGAAATGTAAAAATAAATAATAACAAACACACTCGGAGAATAAATCTGGGAAAAATAGAAGGCGCAAGACTATTTGGTTCTAACCGCCATTTACAAAAAAATGTCAATGACATCCCTAAATATCTCTTTAAAATTATTAAAAAAACATCCAAAGCTTATAAGTCTTTATAGATTTTGTAGGTTGTGCTTAGAAAAATCATTCATAATTAAACATGCTGGTAACTTATTAAATAAAAAAGACAAAGTTCTCTCTGCATAGGAAATGGTTCAGATACAACTATTATAATATCCCATAGATACATATTTCCATTTTCCATTATACTGTATTAAATAAAATATATGCACTAAAGACTGAATACTAATTTATTATCTTAAATTTAATCATACCTTTGAACATAGACTGTTTTTTTTTTGTGTATCTCCCACATATAAGCAGTTTGAATTATAATCTCTTGTCATAGTCAATACAATCGGAAAATAATCTTGATATTGAAATGAGAACTGATATACAATTGTATGCTGTGTTGTATGTATACACATGTATATATTGTATATATATGTGTGTATGTATTCATGTGTGTGTTTGTATGCATATAGGTGTTTATATATTGTATATATATATGTATGTTGCATGTGTGTGTATCTGTATATATACTTGGAGGTAGGTATAATAAATTTGATTTGCCTAGAGTTACTGAACTAATTGGTCTTGCATAGACAAAATATCCTCCTATTTGGCACTATAAGGTTTGTAATGCTATAAGATAATATTGCCTGTAAATTTGGGACTTAATAAATTTGTAGATAAATTTCTTTTAAATTCTATCATGAATAATATCAAAATAATTTATACGAGACAAGTTTCTTTCAAACACCTTGGCTTAAGATATTAAAAAAATATGTGTCTCCTATCACATATATAATAAGTCGCTAAACGTAATTGCTTGTGTGTTTGTAAAGGTTTTTGTTAGGGGGGGGAAGTTCTAGAGCATGACATTAGAAGTTTAATTAGAGTCATTCGCTTATTGCTGATGGGATCGGTTTATATGAAAATTGAATCAGATTAGTAAATCTAAGTATGCAATTGAGAATTTATCCCCCTTGATTTTAGTAGAATTTCACTATTCTATTCTAGTCAAATCTACATTTAGGGATGGTTACTTTTCGAAAATCATTGGATGAATGGTAATCTCCTGCAATGTGTAAAGATATTTTCTTTGCAATTTCTGCACCCATAGGTATTTTAAAGTTGAAAATTATTTACTGTTTAGATTACTCATTTTTTTACAAGAAATTAAGCATCATTTATTAAAATATAATATTTGAAAGAACTTTTTATAAACTGGAACTATATGCATATTTTGAAGAGTGAATCTATCTTTTTTGAACAAATATATACATTGGACTATTGAATCCAATTATTATATCTGGCCATAAAAAAGGAAAAAGTATTAAAAAAATAAATAAGATTTCTGGATTTTGTTGGATGTTTTGTTTATGTGTTTATGATCATTTTACAATTCCATTGTTAACTTGACCTGTAACGAATTGATAAAGAATTTTTTTGTGCTGATGAGGAGTTATGAGTTTTAAAAAAACTACAAAAAAATACATGAAAGACTTTAAAAGTTTTGTTAGAAAACAGCATAGTCAAGACTTAGAAAGACTCAAAAAACAATATCGAGAAGACCTCGAATGAAACAAGACATCTTTTTCAAAACTCTTAGAAAAACTCTCACGAGAAAGTGATCAAGATAACTCTAACTCTTTTTCTCAGGATTCTTTAATCAATTCAATATAGGTACACACCCAGAAGAAATCATGTTTGCAGCATATTTTCGAAGAAACGAGGAAATCTTTAAAAAAAAAGATTGTTTTACCTGGTTAGACAATTAAAAAAGTGTAACCATTGGTTGGTTAAATTCAGAACCATTGAACAATGTAATTACATATAAAAAAATCCAGTAGATATTTTTTTTCTGTAAACCATTTTTGCTGTTAACAAAGCTTTTAGGCAAAAAAGAGTTTACTTTTCAACACAGGTTGGCAATACTGTAATCTGACTTAAATGGATACGGAGGATGGTACACTAAAAAAGTTTTTTTTCAAAAATATTCCTTGTTATGAGTGCAGCCAAAGATTTAAAAAATCAACAAAAATAAACATTTGAACATTTAAAAATAAGGAGTGTCATAATTGTGGTAAAAAAGTAACAGCTCCACTAAATAAATTAACAGCCCCGCTAAACAAATTAACAGCTCTGCTAAAAAAAAAGTAACAGCTCCACTAAACAACTTAACACCCCCGCTAAAAAAGTTAACAGCTCCGCTAAAAAAAATTAACAGCTCCGCTGAAAAAATTACTTCAAAAGAATATGAAATGGTGCTGATATTCTAAATGTCAAACAGGTAAAGAAATTATAAAAGCTTCAATATCTTACTTATCTTTCATGCATTTATCTTAATACGGAGGTATACGTTGCAACTGATCCTAGTAACTTGGGATTAAGTGTTATTTTACTACACAAGGAATGTAACAAACAGCTGAAAGCAGTAGGCCATGCATCATAATTGTTCTACCAGTTTTCTACAGGTTTCAGACAAATCTTTCTTTAGGGATCTGTGCTTCTGTTATCTTGCTGTAGTGTGAGTTTGGATTGAATTACATTACCTGATGTTCCTGCATGTAGTTCTAGAAGTTAGTGAATATTTTTTTTTATTTGGGTAGGGGTGAGCTCGAAGATTGATGGGTGGTCACTTTTGCTAATTTTATGGTAGATTTGCAGAAATCACTGGTCATTTATCCTTTCAATTGATAATGGAGTTAAAGTAGACATTGTGCTATTATTTAAGGATGTTAGTTGTATTTTTAAATTTATGTAGCATATATTTTGATGAGTCAGGAAGGAACAAATGTAGTAATATGGTGTGTGATTAGGTAGAAAGAGGAAAAATTTAAACGAGTTAACGTGTTCGAAGGAAGTGACGTCATGAATGGGAGGTCGACGTGACAGAATAAGCTAGTTAAAATTTTTGGCTCTTATCTGTCGACTAAATGTCTTCTTGGAGATCCTCTTCCGCTGTCTCATGGGAATTGAGGAAATTAGTATTATGGTATACATGTAAATATGCTAAGAGCAATTTTAAAGTAAAATAGATTTTTAAAAAAAGAGAGGAAAATATTTAAACATAGATTGTGTATTCTTGTTATTTTGTGAATCCGTAACAACTATTACAACCGCTGCTACAATTACCAAGCTGAAAAAGAAGAAAGAAAACAACTCAACACACATCATGATTACTACGACAGCCGTGATGATGATTACTACAATGTGTCAACAGGACTTTAGCTGTTATGAGATAAACAATCGTCATCCAGCTATGTAACAAACCCACTTCTTAGAGCTGCCACAGCATAAGGTGATATGCTTGGGGTTGATGCAAGTAACTTAGGATTAGTGGCCGTTTTACTACACGAGGAAGAAAACAGACAGCTGAAAGCAGTAGCTCACACATCAAGAACTTTATTGCCATCAGAAAAAAAATTACAGCCAAATGTAAAGAAGAAGCACTAGGTAAAGTATTTGCAGTAAATTTTTACATGGAAGAACATTTATTTTTCAAACGGACCGCTGACCACTCCTATCAACATATAGGTCTAAGAAAGGCATCGATCCACTCATACTGTGAATCGCCCGCAAAGATGGAGAACTATTCTTTTAAATTATATATTTATAATGGAATTCCTTCCATAAAAGAAAATAACACATGAATTGTCAAGGCTAATTTCAAAACAAAATAAACCTTTAGAAGCATTAAGTACAGACATGGGGATAAAAAAACGTACTTTGCAATACAGTAAAGGAATTACCAGTAACTCTCGAGGATTAGATTTAAAGCCAAATTTGAGAAATTTATTACAGAAAAGAAAGAAATCATGAGCTGACATGAAAATGTAAAATTACCAAAAACATTTTTTCTTCATGTGATGTTATTTTGTTATACAATAAACGTGTGGTGATACCAGCATCACTGAAAAAAAAAATCCCAGAATCACTTGGATAAACAATCTTATGAGGAGTTATGTTTATTGGCCCGGCATAAATAAATCAAAGACCTTGTGAAACTTTGTAGTTGTTGTACAACGGCAGCAAAAGTACCACCACTAAAAATTAACCCGTGGCCAACAATGGAAGATCATGGCTAAGGTTATACATTGACTATGCAGAACCAACGAATGCGATTTATTACTTTATTGTAGGAGATAGTTTAATGAAGTGGCCAGAAGTTGTCAAATGTACGAAACCTGCATGCAAAAGTGCAATAAACTTTTTGCACAAAATCATTGCAAGGCTTGATATTGCTGATACAATTGTCTGATAATGGAACTTATGGCGAAAAATTTTTGAGTCTTCTGCAAAGAATTTTTGATTAGTCATGTGACAACCGCTCCATTCCATTCAAGATCTAATGGCTAAGCAAGAATGCTTCGTAGATACATTTAAGCGAGTGTTCAGAAAAATCAGACAGAAGTGACACTGAAGATAAATTGTTACAAGAATTTCTCCGTGTATCGGATAACGCGAAATGCAAATACAATTGTTCGCAAGAAAGATTAGATCAGTATTTGATAAACTAAAACTTTTAAAAAAAGTTAAAAATATACAATACAACAAAATTGTTCAAATCCAGCAAAAAAAAATATATTTTAAAGATTATAAAAGAAAAATTAGCGTGTAAGAAGACATTATTGAGAAATTAATTGAAAGACTAGTGTATATCATTAAACTTTTCAAATGGATTGTTAAAAAGACACTATAACCAACATAAACAGAGGTGTGTAGCTTAATTAAAACATCATAGGAAGAGACTGAAGTTAATCTATGATTTGGTTTTAGTAGCAAGACCTCAGCATAAAAGATGACCATCTTTGACTTTGAACATTGATCCCAAAAGAAAAGGATATGCCTTCCAGAGGAAGTGAAATTTCAAAAGAAGATGATGTGAAGAGAAAAACACTACCCATTGTCAGAATGAACTAGTCCGAAAAGGCTATAAATAGTGGGTATATGTTCATTCAGAAAATAAAAATATAGTTGGTTTCCAACATTTAATTCCTAGTGTATTTATTACTATTTAAATGTTCGACTGTGATAGAACAAATAAAAACACAACATAAACAACAAAAAAAAAGAATAAATGTATAACCAATAAAATATCACAATAATAATTCCAGATACAAATTAACCACTTAAAAGTAGAAGCCTAACCCCCTTCCAAAATACATAAACAGAGTACACACAAGGGAGATAATCACATGGTCTGAACAATGCAAGGAGAAAGATTGCTAGTCACCATATACTGTTGACCATATTGATCTACATGGTGTTTGAGACAAATTTGACACTTTTTCAAAAGGAAAGAAAAAAAAAAGAGTCATATCTTAACCACTAATTTATGTATTCTCAAAGTTCAAAGTTCATCTCTTAAAAGATTTGCCAAATACAGCTCACTCAAAGGAGCTACCCTGAGTTTCCACTACGGCCTCCAAGCAGCACCTTAATACATGGTCTTCACAGTTTCCTTTGAGAAACGCCTGGACATCAGTTTGATCTCCGCAATCAACTCATCCTTTGTGTTGCAGACGCTACAATTGATGTCTTTCTCAACTGCACCCCACATATAATAGTCCATGGGGTTGCAAATCAGGCGAGTTGGGGGCAAAATGTTGGGACTGGTAAAGTCATGGAAGTTCTCAGGCAACCACTTCTGGTGTGTTTTCCTGGAGGTATGATATGGAGCTGCATCTTGCTGCCATCTTCTCCATAAACACTTGACAGCAGGGGACAGCAACATAATATAGCCATCTGAATTGAGTCTGAGTCCCTTTTCAAAGATGTCGGACGGCATGGTGTGGCCTTTGCTGGAAACATACTTAAATTCCATCACAGTTTGATATGGAAATTGGTCTTCATGAGATTTTGTGCACACTGTAGTTGTTCTGTGTGGTGTGCAAATGATCCTGAAAAGAACCAGAGTATCCCCGGCTCAACTGGGTGTTTGATCTTGTTGAGGTGTTTTTTGGCTTTCGTAAGGCAGTTCTCTTGGGCCTTGGCGATGATTAGTTGGCTTTTGTGACTCTTGTATGAGGAGTAGAAAAGACCTCGTTCAGTGCTTTGTCATAGTCACCATTCTGATATACATCTCTCTCGCCAAGGTCCACATTGCCTTGCCTGGATTTTGCTGTACTTTTTTTTTTTAGCTTCTTGACTAATTTTGTTATGTGGACACAGTCAGAACTCTTGCTATGATCCTTCCTGTTAGCCACTGCTTCAACATCACCGTCGCAATTGTCATACTCATGATCTTCAAGTTATTCAAAGAGCAATGAGCTGCAGCTAAAGATTTCCAAATTTTTTAATGCAACGCAAATCATCATAATGCAGGTCACTCTCATTCAATTTTTCGGTGCTTTCCAGTCATCCATGGTCTTCATCTCTTAAACCCACCAATATTACAAAGAAACAGCTATCTGTTGTCCTGACCGCTATTTAATACTTCTAATGGATTTGAAATGAAAGAATATCAAAAAATTATCAAATTTATCTTGAACACTCTGTATGTATTATTAAACGTTTTCTCTGCAAGCTGCAGGATACACACTAACATGGCTGAGAGTCCTCCAAGCCCTACGATCTTGAGCCAAGGTGTTCGCTTAGTTTATGTTCATGTTCTTCTATTCACAAACGTTGTCTATCCATCTTTTCTTTGGTCTACCTTTTGACTGGCTTCCTTGTATTATGCCTTCAACACATATTTTGCATAGCTCAACACTGGAATGCTTAACCTGACCAAAAATTTCAAGACTTTACCTTTGATAACAAATGATATTGATGGGATGTCAGTGAGTTTTCGCAACTGTGATCAAATAGTTTATGATGTGTAATGAAGCGCATGATGTGGGTTTGGAAAGTGTGTACTTTTTGACGTAATTTTACAGTCCAGTTGACACATTCAAGTGCGTAAAAGACTGCAGGAAGAACATATGCGTTATAGATTTTCACTTTGATTTTGTATGGTATGCGTTTAGAAGTTAGGGTAATTTTGTTTCTTGTGAAGGTAGCCCAGCCTAAGCCGATTCTGTGAGTTAGAGCTGTTTGTCTGTTATTAGATAAAGACAGTTTGTGCCCAAAATAAACAAACTCTGTAACTTGTTCGATTTGTTAATGTTAAGAGAAGTTTATGATCATGCATTTAGTCTTGAGCGTGTTAATAGAAAGACAAACTTCTTTTTAGAACTTCACAAGATTATCCAGAAATAACTGCAAATTATGTTGATTGGGTTGATTTTTAATTTTCATCTTATCAAATTTTGCCATATTAATGATTATTAATTTTTAAAAAGTGTGTTTATCCAGCAATATATGCGCTATAAAAAAATGTTTTTTTCTCAGTTTCAAGAAATTGGATTTATTGTTATTTGCACGCAAACACTTCATATATATGAGTGTGTGATATTATCAATTAGACACATTATATGTAGAAACTATTCTCATTAGTACTGTTCATCTATTTTCATAATTGTTTAAAAATTTATGTTTTATATACTTTCAGAATGATACCGTGGAGAACTTGATTGGTTTTAATATGGTCAGTTATCGCTCATGCAAGAACTTGTGGAAGTCATGTGTAGAGCATCATACATTTTTCCGGCTCCATGCACCAAATCCTCCATCTAAAAAAATATTTTCATTAGGTTCCAAGTTCAGATACAGGTAAGATTTTATCTTTGACTACAACTTATTTAAATGATAATACTAATACTATTATTAATGATGATTAAGGAGAGTTTACTTTAACAACAACTTTGATGTATCTTACTCATTGAGCTATTCAGATATATGTTAATACTCTTAAAATAGATGAATTTCATTGTGTAACATGTTAGAAACGTGTCATTAGCTCATTTAAGAGGCAGCTAGAGACGCAGAACTACTTCCATTATGTTCACATGCAAATTGTACATGTGAATACACTTATATTTAAGGTACACTCTCTAGTATGTCTTTGTTTTTAGGGAATGCATGCACACAGACAGAGAGGTGTTCTCTTTTAATATATATATATAATATTATGATAAATATTTTAAAATCTTATACACATACACGTGTTTCATCCTTTTTCGGGAATTATCAGTGCGGAGGATGGCTGTTCTGCTGGTTGCACGATTCAAACTCCAGACTCAAGTCACCTTTAGACTTTCAAGTCTAAACTTATCGATGCGACCATATATAAATCACTCACACTCACTCACTATCTAGGTTTATCGTCTATGTTCCCTTTGACAAAAGGTTCGACGTTATCTGACTGTCCTTATGCTAAGTCTCCAGTCCAGGTCTCTGCCTGTGCTGATATATCCCTTGCTTCTTTCAACATGCCTGAACCCGTGAAGACAGTTTGCCCTCAAGTTTTTGAATGACCCTCAAGTTTTTGAATGGCTAATTTCTCAAGTAGAGTGTCTGACCTAATGTTCTGAATCTGGTCCGGCTTTACATTGCATATTCACCTAATCATTGCTCTGTCATTTCTCTGAAGTCGAGCAAGTGAGGCCTGGGTGAGGGCTCAACACTCACTTACGCAGCTATCATAGATCTTACCCCTGATAATAATTGGGATAACTCGGGATGTTAGGATTGGAAGAAGTTCTCTGAACTTTCCCCAAGCTGTCTTAACTCTGATGGTCGAACTTAGTTCGCAGCCACCTCCAGCACTCAGCATATCTCTTAGGTAGCAAAAGGAGTCTACCACCTCCAGGGTGTCCTCGCCTATTTCAACTTTTGTGCAAGGGCGGCCCTCAATTGGCCGTGCAAGTCCTTTTCATCTGTTACATCTTAAGTCTGGATCTAGTGTGAGCCTATCATGCACTCCGCTGTACTTTTTGTGTACTCACATAGGGCAGTGGTTGCACTGTATTTCATTGCTCCTACCCCCCCTCCCCCTTCTACATACCGCACATGGGTATTGATCTTAGTCCTTCAAAGACTCGAGTTCTGGGCAATAAATAGATCTATAGAGAGTGATAGAGAGACACACAGATAGACGGAGAGATGTTATGTGCTAAATATACCAAAATTGTTCACTTACATTTTATTCTATTAAAAAAGAAAAAATATATTCTTTGATTTAATATCATTTTATTTTTTTGAAATCAGGGTGGGGGGGACTGAAATCGCACACTCAATATTTAAGTCTGATATTTTCTTAACTAAACAATGCAGACATTTGTTAGATTTTAAAAATAACCCTCATAAGAAAAATCGGATATACATATTTGAAGTTTTAAGGGGGTTCTGAACCCATGGGTCACTTAAAGATAGGGGCACAGATATTCGGCACATAGAGGGTAGCATAGAGATTCGGGACCACTTACATTGTCTTCTTCTGAGAATTTTATATGTATGATATAAATTTCATAAAAGTAGGATATATTTGAAGTTTAAGAGGGTTACGTCCTCATAGCCCCCTTACAGCTGCACTTAAATATTCGGAAACACTTCCATTGTCTTCCCTGGTAAATATTACATAAGAATACACTTTTAAATTTTATGTAGATTCTCTAACCTTTCTTTCTATACAGCACACACAAACATCACACAGATTGAGTTTTATATATGACACTACTCAAGACTCCATAGCTGTTTTTTTCTCAACTGATGACAAAAATCATATCTCTGCACAATTTTGATATCAACATTTGAGTGTAAGTTTTTTGGGGCCCCCATTAAAATTCGTTTTTTAGAAAATTATAAGTTTTCCTACCTTAAAATGTGTATTTCCTGAGATAATGGACATTTTCTGTAAATATTCTGTGAAAAATGACCCTGACAAAAATTCTGAGAGCTTAACTTTAGGGGTTAGATCCCTAGTTTATAGAAATCCCTGAAAGAAATTTGTAGGGAGCTAGCACACCCAAATTTTTATTTGCAAAAAAAAAATCATATCAAGATGCTCCTATGTGTGATATTCACATTTCAGCTCAATTTTTTGTCCAACAAAAATGTTTGGGTTTTTTTTTTTTCCAAAAAATGGTTAATTATCATCATTTATGCATCATAATGACCTCAGATAATAATCCAGAAAGCATCAATACTATTCTATCATGAAGGACAGATTACAAAATACCAAGGTCTTATGTACGACATGAAAAGAAACTGGAATGTTAGCAAGATTTCCATCATTCCAGTAATTATAGGAGAAACCGGGCTCATAGAAAAGAATTTGAAAATCTACCTGACGAATATACCCGATGAACCAAGTGCAAAAGAGATACAAACAATTGCACTTAAAGGGACGCTTAAAATTTTAAAAAGAGCTCTCAGTTGGAGACTCTGAAATGGCGAGTGAATGTCTGGCATTCGCTAGGATGCTGCATCCCCAGCAAAAATAAAACGATAAAAAAAATTGAAAAAAAAAGGAGAACTAATGAGGATTCACATTAACTTTTTGTTCAATAGGCTGTAAGCACATATGCGAGTACAGATTCGATTTTTGTGTAAAAATTGTGAGGACAAAAATGAAAAAAATCTGTAAAAAAAAATCAGTAAATACTGACCTCAATTTGGCCAAAATAAAAAATCTATGATATACAAA
This sequence comes from Sepiola atlantica, assembly GCA_963556195.1. Lineage (NCBI taxonomy): Eukaryota > Metazoa > Mollusca > Cephalopoda > Sepiida > Sepiolidae > Sepiola > Sepiola atlantica. Next base: position 60,791,758 of record OY744520.1, read on the forward strand.
ATGTTTCTATGACTATTTTCAACATCTTGTATGAAAGGAATTTTTTATTTAAGCCAAATTGAGGATGGTATTCTTTTGTTTTATGGACACTTTGTATTTTCAAATTTCCCCAAAAATGTGATATTTTTATCGCAGAAATGAAGATTTTGGGCAAAAATCTTGACCAAAATTATTTGTAAATGATCCCTAAACACATTACAAACTAAGATTCAGCAATTTCAATAGTTTTACACTCTAGTAACTTAGTATTCTTATCTTCTGGGCATGATTTGGTATCCCGCTCACCATGATGTTCCAGAGATTGATTTTGAAAATAAATCGATCAACAGAGTTATAGTCAAATGGTTTGAGGGAGAAAATTAATTCAATTCAATTAGCAAAACATAAAATGCATGTTTCAGTTGCCATGTAGTGAAAGGGTGGTAGAAATTTACACAGAAGACAATACAGTAGCTCAACACTTGTCCAAATTCACCTTGAATTAAGATTAAGAACTAGTGCAATTAATTCGACACTCATGATTTAGAATTGTTTCAGAAAAGCTTTTGAAATAAAACAATTTTGCTATCTTCATCAAATAAATTAGAGATTTAAAGTACATTTTTTTAGTTAGTTAATGACAGTTTAATAGATGATTTAGGCACAAATTCATTATTCCTTTCGCTATCACCCATTGAAAAAACTTTTAAAATATTAATTTACAAGAATTAGCTATGTTAGTAATCTTAGGGACCTCGGTTTGGGGGATTTATCAAATTTCAGGGTATGCTTCAAATGATTGCTTGTATCTTCCCAGGATCAATTTCTTTGCATTTTTTATTGAATTTTCTGATTTCCTATTGAATTTTAATCATGAAACATGGTATGTGAACCCCATATTACCAATTTGAAAAATTGACTTATTTTAGCTCGCGTTAGAAAAAACAGCTTTGGAGCCTTGAATAGTCCATATATATAGATTAAGGGGTTTTATTTACTAAGTTTGAATTTTGTCACTGTGAGTGGGTGGAAGGTTAGAGGATTTTCACTTTTCATCATGTTTGAAATTGAACCCTAGACCACATTTTGTATTCAACCACAGCTGAATTGCAGCTTAAATAACTTTTTTGTTTTGTTTTAAGTATTTCATTATGTTTCTGTCTGCTGTACAGCTATTTATTTTAGTTTCCTCCTCTGATTCTTCTTGGTAATTACTATTCTTTCTTCTCAGTTCTATCCATCATATTGCTTAAATGATAGTGGCAAGTTTGAACATATATATCATTTGATTTACCCTAAAGAACTAGAGTTTAAACGCAAGCATAACAGGTGTCATGCAGCATTCCTTAATCTGGACATTGTACTTGCAGAAAGGAATTTTTGTCTATAAATTATTTGATAAGAGAAAATCTTTTCCATTTGATATTGTATGAATGCCACACAAGGATTGAAATTCTGTCTTATATATTTTATGGTGCAATATTGTCTTATTTAGATTTGACAATTTTTTACCTAAGATGTCTGCTCTTGTGACAAGAAATATAAATCAACGAGAAATCTATAAAATTTTCAGACAAATAGTTAAGGTGATAACTAGATACCTTGATGCTATTCTCACAACATTTCAACCGAAGTAGCCTCTGACCTCTTTCAGGTGTGTCTTACAGAATTTCAAATGGGAACCTTTATTTAATCCACAGGATTAGACTGCTCTCATTACATCAGCCATTACCAGATAGAAATCTTAAGTAATTCTTAATTATATTCTTAGTACTGTACTGAGGATTGAACCTCCAACCTCCAGAAGACTGTCACTTGGAACTGATTATTACTTACCACTTTATCTGTTTTGCCACGGGTACTAAAGAATATAATTAAGAATTACTTCTACCCAGTCATGGCTGACGGAATGAGAGTAGTCTACCCTCGTGGATTAAATAAATGGTTCCGTTCAAAATTCTTACAAATTTCTGAGTTTCACATAAAGATTCTCGAGTTAGACAAGGCACATCTGAAGAAGGTCAGAGGTTACATCGGCTGAAATGTAAGAATAACATCCAACATGAGAACAGTAGTCTGAATAATATAAATTATCAATACTCATCTAAAAAATTCCAAAGCATAGATACCCTGATATTTTTATGCGTTACCATTTTAATCCTAGGGAAATATTTAAAATTAAAGAGCATATTCATGTTGATACATAGGTGGAAATGGGTTGATCATATTCTGAGCGATTAATTGTACATATGTATTTATTTAATTTATTTATATTTGTTGCCTATGAAATGGAAGATGCCTGCTTTTGCTTAGATAGTATATAAATGGCTTGGTTATTTTATCTAGGTGGACTTCATCAGCTTGTTGGGTATTTTTAATTATTGCTATATTACTCAGCTGGTGATACCAGATCAGGCTGCCCTGTGGCTCCCTGAGACGAAATTCACCTACATTGACGTTTTTTGTTTTTCTTCTTTTTTTTTTTTTTTTGTAAAACTTAATTATGTTCTATAAAACCAAAAACAAAAACAACAGCCCCTCTCCCTTTCTCCCTCCCCTTTTTTATTTTATTTTTAGAACTTGAAGCATAAATCTTTTACTATAATGACCAGATTCGGCATTAAATAACCCCAAAAGGGTTGATATGCCGTAAAACAAAACTACCAAACCAAAAACGATGATTAAACATTTGAAGATATAAAGAACTTGAAGCATAAAGACTTTTACTATAATGACCAGATTCGGCATTAAATAACCCAAAAAGGGTTGATATGCCGTAAAACAAAACTACCAAACCAAAACAAAACTACCATATTACTCAGTGGTTTGACTTTTTTGTTTGTTTCTGTTCTTTCATGTTGGTGCTTCAAGTATCTTGCATGGTGATGAACTGTTGTTTTGCTCTAAGTGAAATAATAACTGAATTATGTCAACATTTGAATATGTGAGAGGGGGTATTTTGATAAATATTGTGAGAGAGCTATGAATTTAATAACTTTTCTTTTTAAATCTCCGAAACGGTTACATGGTAAACAACTAGTGATCACTCTTTTCTATTTCACGATTTAGGCTGATGTCCCTTTGTTATGTTACAGTTTAGTTCCTTTTTGTATTTTGTTAATGTTAATAAGAAAATAAACAGGTGTTACTGTGTAACAAAAGGAATGTAAACACGGACTTCGATAACGTATATGGAGAGAATATTTTATTCGCGCTCCATTACAGATAATAGGTAAAACAATAATGGCGGTCTCTTCACTTCCGGTCGGAAGCCGCCTCCAGCCTGGGAGAGTGTTCAGGGGGAGATCACTCGCATAGATTAACAGTTCTTCCCCTCTTTTCTCTTCTTTTCAATTAAGCATCATATATTCTGCAAAAGAGGAAAAAAGTGTATTTACATTATACAGATGATTCCTTTGGCTCAGATATGAAACCAAGGATCTTAAATGATGGCACTCCTTTCTTTGTCAGAGAGTCAGCAATTTGTACATCAGTTGGTATCCAAGAGACCTCTGCAATTTCTTTTCTGTCAATCATTTCTCTCAGAATAGCCATCTCTATACGAAGTCTCTTATCCAAAATTTGGGTTGAGGAATGTACAGAATCATAGAGACATGAATTGTCTGTTTTGCAGAAGATCTTGATGTTATCAATACTGTCCTTCAATTGCAATACTTCTAACAACAATTTTCTATAAAAAATGCAGGCTTCTGCCATGTCAACCATGGCTAAAGTTTCAGCAGCTAAGGTACTTTTGACGACTCTTCTAATCCGCTTGGATTGCCAAGCAATGGGCATATACTTGTCATTTCTTCCAACCAAAAAAAGTATATAGCCTCCTTGTGAACCTCCATCGGTTAAATTACCAAAAGAGGCATCACTATATGCAATAATCTTTAGGTCCTCAAGATTCCCTAAATCAGGAATATCTATATGAGATTTTTCTTTTTTTGCTTTCTTTACCACCCTGTTAACCTGTTTTAAACATTCTACGTTTTCCTGTTTTAGCATTGAACTTAACTCACTAACATCATAACTAAGATCAGGTCTGGTTTGGGTGGCTAACCAATTAAGTTGGCCGATCAATTGCCTGGTTTCGGTAACTTCTGTTGTAGATATTGCATCCTTCGAATTTCTGCCTCTCTCCAGTGGGATACACTTCAACTTCTTGACATATTCGTCTTGTCCAAGCTTAACATCATTCCTGTTTTTCCTTATGCTCAATCCTATATACTGGAACTCCTCAACTTCTTCAGACTTAACTTCAAACAAGTGACGAATCCTGTCCATAACTCTGGTCTGAAAGATATCGGAGCCTGCAAAGCAAAAATCATCGACATGAGTAGCGATTACACCGTGCAGTTTGTTGCCAAAGTTCCATGTAAATATGGCTTGATCATATTTTGAAACGACTGCTCCTGACTTCAATAATTCCTCCTTGAGTGTCAGGTACCAGGATTTTGATGCATCAGTTAAACCATATACACATTTGGAGAGTTTCCAAATATATCCTGGAGGTACATTGGCTTCCTTAGGAGGATCCAAATAGACTAATCGGTCTAACTCTCTGCTCTGTAGGAATGCTGTTTTTATGTCCATTGACCTGCACACCCAATGGTTAGATGCCATTATGGCCAAGGCTATACGTAGACTTTCTTTAGAGCATGTTGGAGAATCGTTTCTTATATTGCCAGCATCCCTGTCCTAGAAGCCTCTCGCTACAAGTCTGGCTTTATGAACTTGTTTGTCATTGACATTTTTATTAGTATAAACCCATCTTGTGGATATCTTGGGTTGGCCTTGGTCAGGTACTTGGGTGTAAACTTTATTTTCGACCCAGCTTTGGAGTTCTTTCTTCCTTGCTGTTTCCAGGTCATGATTAGAAGAAGAAATCATTATGTTTTCCTCATTACCAGAGGTGGGTTCATCTTCACTTATTGGTCCGACTTCACCTGCTTTCCATTCCAGTACTCCATGTTCAAAGTCTAGCCAAAATGGTTCACCTTGTTCCATAGCCACGTTCATTAAATGCTTATTTTTGCCGGTGGCTTTGCCCGCTCTACTTATGACATTCAATGTTCTCCATTCTGAATCATCATCATTGGCAAGTTTACACTTAATAGATTGTCCTGGTTTGGGAAGCTCAATTGTTTTTAAAATGGGTGTTTGTCGTGTATGTCTCTCCCTCGCAGTTTGATGTTGTGCAACCTGATCGTCCAGGGTTCCTAATTCTTCATCCACATTGTTCTCCACAGAAATTGGTGTGTTTGAAGTTCCTTCAAGCCCACTTTGTGAAGTGGTGGGTTCAATTGCTGATTCAGTTTCAGAGGAACTTTGATATGCTTCTGGGTGAAGCACTAAACGACAGGGGTGCACTCTTACATATGTGCCTCCATGTTTAACAAGCACCTGCTTGTGTTCCCATCCTATAACAGTTCCTGGACCAAGCCATCTATCACAGAGATTTCTCTTATAAAACACAATATCACCATTTTTGTATGATTGTGTTATACCAGTTCTTACTTGATGACGAAGTGCACGTCTTAATTTTTCCGAAGACTCACACATTATGAACTGCTTTCTAGCTGCATGCATGGCATTCAGGTTACTGGCAACAACCTCACTGGTAGAGACACCTTCTAATGCAGGGAGTTTGTCATTCAAAAAAGAGGGCAGGTTGGGATTCTTACCAAAAACAAGTTGATTGGGACTGAATCCGTGAGCACTGTGAAGTGTATTCTTGGCGCTTATAGCCCATGCTAGTGCTATATCAAAGCTACAATTTGTGTCCTCTATGGTCTTCTTTACCATTTCTCCCAATATCCCATTATGTCTTTCATTTAAGCCATTACTCCATGGACTTTCAGCAGCGGTAGTACGCACAACAATATTTAAATTCTGTGCCATGTCCCGAAATGATTGGTTATCAAATTCCCTGCCATTATCGGTTAAGATAGATCCTGGAGTCCCAAAATATGCTATCCAGTGCTTAAATATAGCCCTGATTATGTCAGATCTTTCCTTGCTAGGAATCCTTACGCCGACACTGTATCTGGTAGCGTGGTCAATCAGGTGCAGTACTTTGTTACCATTGATTTCTTTAATATCCATGGCAACAGTTTCATTAAAATATGATCCCAAAGTGAATCCAACAATAGGTCTAGGTTCAGTCCTTTTATAGCGAATACATACTTCACAGGAACTTGGAAGTGCTTGCAAAATTTTTATGAATTCGGGATCTCTTATACCTGCATTCCTAACTAAGTCACATAACTTTTTACTACTCGGATGACTAAATTGTCTATGTAATTTGGTTGCAATTTTTAATTTTTCTGACTTGTTTTTCGAGGAGATTTCTTTAACAAAAAGTATATGTTTGAACTTACCCCTGTCCGGTAGAGGTTTGGTAATAGGGATGTGATAATGACCAGACGATGTGCATCTTAATGGAATTTTCTTTTTAAACATCGTAACGCTGTCATGTTCAAAGTTGAGACAAGTCCCGGCCCTTTTCATAGCGTGTTTGCTCAACAGAAGTGGAATGTCAGAGTCCACAACATCAGTGACGATACTGACTTCGATGTCTGCGATGACGCATGGTAGAGTAACGTTGTAAAGAGAGTTCAACTTATTTCCATCGCCGAATTTAAAAGTTCTCACTCCTTTTTTAGTGATTATCTTTTTTTTCTGTGCATCTGTTAATGTCTCAAGAAAACATTCATACCATTTTGTCCCGCAAACGGTACCAGATGCACCACTATCTAGGACAGCTGAACCAAGTGTCTCACCTAGAAGAGTGTTGCCGTTTTCTTCACGTTTTTGCTGACTCATAAGCACGATGTTGGCCAGGGAAAGATAACTCTCATCTTCGTTGTCCTCACGTTTATCTCTGGTATCGTTAACATAAGGGCAGTTATAAGACCAGTGAAACTTGCATCCACATTTAAAACACACAGTGGTGTTCCCTTCAGGACCGGGCGGGTTTATTTTTTTTGTGTCAGTGGAGCGTGTTTTGGTATTGTTGACATGTCGTCTTCCACCACGGTTTGTTTTTCCTCGTCGATTGTTAAAATTCGAATCACGTCGGTGCGAAGAACGACCGTAATATATCTCGTTAGAGTCCGTGTCATTTTCCGTATAAACAACATCTTCATTCTTTATCACGACGGGCGTCGTGTTGCTAGACGGTGCGTTTGAAGACTGTCTGTGCATGATCTTTCTTAACTGCCCCGACATGGAAGATAGTGTCAATTCGCCGACGGTGGCTTTGACTAATCTTTCATCTTCTGGAGTGAGAGCGGCACCTTTCAATGCCCTGAACGCAAGTACGGGTTCGGGTAGGGCGATGTTGAAATCTTTCAACTTGGCGACATGTCGGCCGAAGTTAATAAGAAAGTCTTCCACTGATGTGTTGGGCTGTCTGCGGTAGGCTTCAAACGTCTCGTAGGCTAGAAAAGCCGACTGATTGACATCTTCTAAAAAAAGGGTATCCAGTTTTTCGTATAGATGCGTCATTCCATCCTCGGAATTAAGAGCCGCCACGTCCAATTCTAAAACAGCTTCTCTGGGTTTTCCTTCCAGAGAAAGAAATACTACAGGGGCACGTTTCGTTTTATCAAGCAAAGTAGCCATTTCCCAAATGAGCATCTCCTTTTTCCATGTGCGATACTTGTCGTTAATTAAAACAGGCGGTGAAATGAGTTTTGAAGCCATAACAACTTTTCGCTCTGCTACCAATGTTAATAAGAAAATAAACAGGTGTTACTGTGTAACAAAATGGAATGTAAACACGGCCTTCGATAACGTATATGGAGAGAATATTTTATTCGCGCTCCATTACAGATAATAGGTAAAACAATAATGGCGGTCTCTTCACTTCCGGTCGGAAGCCGCCTCCAGCCTGGGAGAGTGTTCAGGGGGAGATCACTCGCATAGATTAACAGTTAATTTTGCAGCGGTAAAAGTCAGCTTATACAAGTTCTAAGTCTGCAATATTCAGATTTAGTTAGTATTCCTAGGATTTAAACCCCTTGGAGACCGTATATTAATGTTAGGATAGTACCATTGTCACTAGGAATACGGAAGAGGGGAATGCATTGCGCTTGCATTGTATTAATGTTAAACATGTATGTGTGTGTTTTCTCGTGTCTAAATTTACTAAAAGCTTTTCTAAATATATATTAGTTGCTATAGTTATTAGATGAGAATGCTCAATATCAGTGATAGAGTATATGTGGATCACACAAGTAGTGTTTATATCAAATCCTATTTGTTTGAAGATCTTTAATTTCTTTTCTAGTGTTATCTGTTAATATTTCCCAGTATAATTAGCCCACCATACTGCATAAGCCTATAATGTTATGTATAATTTCTCCCGGTATTACGATGTGTGTTCTTTTTAATTCCCTATGTTTGGCTCATCATCATCAGTTTAATGTCTGTTTTACATGCCGGCATGCATTGGACGACTTTAAGAAATTGACTTCCCAACTAACCTATCTCTGGCCAGGTCTTTATTTATTCCTTTCTCTCAAGTTCATTTTTATCACTTCCTCCCATGTTTTCCTTGGCCTTCTCCTGTACACTGAATCTACTATCTCAACGGTTCAATATCTAACCCTAACTCAAGAACTCTCATCCATTCTTTCAACATGGCCATATCATCAAAGTCTCCTGTTCTGCACACATCTCACTATACTGTCCAGATTTAATCTATAAGGTTATCAGATTTAAACTTCAAATTACACATTATCATTCTCATATCATTTCTCTCCATGCAATGCTGTATAATAACAACCGATTGTCATATCAAAGGTACTTTGTTCACCTTTCTTTATCAACGAGTAAGGGGTTTCGAGGAACATTTAATAATTTTTAATCCATCATTTTGAAGGAAGAATTAATGAAGTCATACTAAAAGAAATTAATGGTAAATTAACAAAAACATTAGAATAAATCAATAGAAAACATTGAATCAGCAATAGATGATGTCAATGATATAAAAAGAACAAATGTGATGGTACATTCTACAAGGAGATTAAAAAATCTCAGTCGCTGTCTGAAATGGAAAATACAAACAATTTAGGAAATAAAATAACCCACTCTAACTCAAACAATGAAACAAATTTTACAATCCATCAGCTACAGATAATCTGATAACTCATTCAATGAAATTGTCTTTGACAAAGAAAAAAAGATTATGAAACAGTATCAAAGATCATTAACCGGTTTATTTGTTGAATCAGGCCACAATTAATCCTCTGATGAAGGTGGGACCTGATTGTCTAGTCTTGATCTAAGTCTTCCCCTCCATTCTTGTCTTTGGTGAGGCTCGATGGAATCCATACCCAAGGATCTTCTATCACGTTTGATCACGTCCTCCCAAGACAACTTGGGTCTGCCAGAGGTGGTCTTCTCTGCTGGCATGTTCAATTGTCGGCCTTTAGCAATCCAGCCATTGCTTCGCTCAACGTGCCCCAACCAACGCAGTCTGCTCTTCTGCATGACATCCGCGAGGCTTTCCAAGTTGACCTGTACAAGACGAGACCCAAAAGGCATGCCCTGTTTAGGCCTCACGATACAGATCCATCTAACCATTGCCTTGTCATTACAGTGCAGTTTCTTTAGTGTGCCGGCAGAGACAACCCAGGTTTCAGAGCCGTACACCAGCACACTTCTGACACATGAGGAGTATATACGTCCTCTCGTATTTGCTGGCAGGTGTCTGTTTGTCAGAATTGGATGCAGCTCTCTAAACTGTCTCCAAGCAGACTTGCAACGTGTAGCTGCCGCGAGTTCACAGCACGTCTCCAAGGTAACAGAATTCTGTCATTACTTCAAGCTTGTCATCACCAGTATCCACCTCCATCAGTGGTCTACCATCTATTGGTCTTGCTGCGCCAATGCAATGCAAACACTTAAAGTGATGATCTGTTCTGTAAGGGCCCTTTGTGTCACTGCATTTTTTGTGAACACTTCATGGAAAACTTAACATTGACGCGGAGTAGTATAGAAGATTTTAAGTAGAAATATAATTTAATTTAATCCATCATATAACAAAAACTTAAAAACAAATGTAGGAAAGATAATTCACAAACTAATAAACACTTCCCAACATCTAACATATTACATAAAATATTTAGTAGAAATACACTTAAATTTAGCTGCAACTGCATAGAAAATATATTACAAATAAAAGTTACAAAAAGATCTACAATGCAAAAAAACACACAGGTAATTTTAAAACAATATTTAAGTCTCCTTTTAAAGAAACATGTCTGTAAACAAACGTGTTATATCAAGCCAGCATAAGATTGAACAAAATCACATCAGAGTGAGAAAAGAGCTTTGTGAAACAAAGGAGTTATGCACACAAAACTTAATTTAATAAAAAGATGAACATAGCAAAATACTTTCCAGATACATATAGCACCTTAAAATTAAGACCAAAATACATAAAATATAAACAGGAAATTTAGATAAGTAGTATCAAGCTTCAAAACATTGTAAACTTTGCTGAGAAGAGACTAGTGCGAACAAGAAATCTCGGTGCTTGTATAATAAAAAGGCGAAAAAAAGTTTTTTTTGTCTTTTAGTGTTGGAGAGGTAAATAAGGGGCAGGTAACTCTTCACAATAGCTCTAGCTTTCAAGCAATATATTTTCATAAAATGTAATTTAAATAAATTTAATTAATAATAACCCTAACCCTAAACCTAACTGTCTGCGGTAAAATACAGTATATCTTCGAACTTGAAAGTGTTAACATCCATGTTCCTAATTTCAGAGAAAATCTTGATTAAAAATTGTAGTTAGAGTCACCTGCCCCTTACTTACCTCTCCAACACTATAAGACAATAAAAACTTTTTTCTTATTATACAAGCACCAAAATCTCTATCTTAATGTAGACATGCAGATAACTTCCTACTAAGCCACTCACTAATTCAAAAACCTAAAATAAATAAATATATTTTGAAAAATAAAATAAACATATAAATAGTAAATAAATAAAAATCCACCAATATAAAATAAATAACAAATTTACAAAACTAAATTAACAAATCCGCCAAGCCTTAAAACAATATAGTTGCAAAAATAATTGCAAATCTAAACAAAGACAATTAACCAGTTGCAACTGAATCTCCCTTCCAATAATGCCCCAGCCCAAAATATATATATAAACAGATAGCAACCAGGCCAGAATGAATTGAAGAATGCAAGCCAAGAAACTGCCACTCTTTCTATGGTTTACAAACACACTATATATATATATATATATATATATATATATATATATATATATATAGCCTGATGATTTTGTATTTCTACTATATATATATATATATGTATATATAAAATATAATCATCCACAGATATGTGTGCCGTCATCTATATGACTCATCAGTGTGGTTAAACCTAGTTAGATTTGAAACCGGAACCCCAGTGACTAACGTCCGGCACTCTACCAACTGAACCAAGAACCTCCTAATGGGAGAAATTGTATCACATTATAAATGATGTTATTTATTATTTTATTTGCGATACTCATAATTGAAAAGTATTCCATTATTTTATGGAAAAGCATTGCATTTATATATATATATATATATATATATATATATAGTCATCCACATACAGCCTGTTTCGCTGTTTCACAGCTCATCAGTGCGGCTAGACCAGTTAGTGTCTCAAGCCGGGATCGAAACGCAACCGTCGAGCTGACAGTCGGCGATGCTAACCTCTACGCCATCATGCGACACTGACTGAATGTAAGTGATATCTCAATGTAACGAAATGTAAACATTGCAAATGCCTGAGCTCGAAATTAGTTTTACCTAATGAGCATTGCCTTAAAGCTAATGGCCGTTGACGATACCCTTACAAAAATAAGCTCTACCCGGAGGGAGCTTTTTATAGTCATCCACATACAGCCTGTTTCGCTGTTTCACAGCTCATCAGTGCGGCTAGACCAGTTAGTGTCTCAAGCCGGGATCGAAACGCAACCGTCAAGCTGACAGTCGGCGATATGAACATTTTTTATATATTCATCAACGTTTAAATAAAGACTTTTTCAAAATGACTGATTTGAAGACATATAAGTCAATATTTGAAAATACGTGGTGTGTCTATTACATGAAAATGATATTTTTATTCTTTTTTTTTTTCGAAAGTAACAGGCGTAAAAATTCAAAGTATGTGGTGTCTATGATGTGAAAAGAATTTTTTTTTTTTTTTTTCGAATGAAACATAGATGTTAGAATTCAAAATATGTGGTGTGTTCTTGAAGTGGAATGAATGTGTTTCATTATTATTATTAATATCGATCTTATGTACAAAGTTTTGTTGGGACTGTGATGTAAAATAATTTCAAGTTCTGTTCGGTTAGTATTATTTTGCTGATTAAAAGAGTTAAATTGTAGAATCTGTTATGTTGTTTAATTGTGTCAGAGTTTATGAGTGTTGATTCAAGAGGTTTTCAGCACAGTTTATTTAAAATAAATTTAATGAATTTAGCTTGTTTAAAGTTAAAAGAATGATGGTGTTGTAATGCATGAGAGAATAGTGCATTTAGGAAACTTATTTTTTTTATATCTCTTTTATGTTCACATTGCATTTTCTTAAATTCACATTAAGTTTATCAACATATATTTGATTGCAATTAAATATGGGTGTTATAGGAAAATGTGTTTGTTTTATGGTTTGTGATGTAGTTTGTATTGTTGGAATTCAGAATGTTGTAAATTATTGTATTATTCATCAACAGTTTGTCTTTATTTCAAGACTTCCTCAGGATGAGTGTCTGAAGAAAATAACACACAAGTACAAAATGTTTGAAACAAAGGTGGTAGCCGTGTACTTGTGTGTTATTTTCTTCAGACAATCATCCTGAGGAAGTCTTGAAATAAAGACAAAACGTTGATGAATACATAAATAATATTTTTTGGTTTTCCTTTTTTCAATTCCCATTACGTCGGAATACTATTTCTTTTCTTTATCATATATATATATATCATGGTTTAAATTAATATACCTGAAATAATTATGTCTGAATGCTTAACAGCATTTTTTATGTCTTCTGTCATTCGCTTTATGTTTTTAGTGGCAAAACAGAATATCAAACGCTTGAAGAAAGCAAAAGGCGAGCAAAAATTGAACGATCTTTTTCAAGGTTAGTTATTTTTATTGTTTTATTCTTAGCAGCACTTTCCTCACAGCTTTTGCTTGATGGATGTTTCCCATTCTTTCAATGCACGGACATTCTAAACAATTCTTTCAATGCATATCAGTGTTGTTAATCTAGTGACATCAAATACTTAATTCCTAACTTAAAGCCAATTTCATTTTAATTACTCTTTTAGTTTAATTTCAACCTTTTAGAAAATATTGCAACAAAAATTAAGTATGTAAACCCAACTTTTAAAAGATTTGAAATATTTATTTTATCACAAAACGAACTGGTTATCAATGTTGTTTAATTGAGTCTGCATTTCTACATAATGATTCTTGGTAACATCCACATTATCAAATTTAGTAAATAGTCAGTGAGTGAATTCGTCCTTTGTAATTGTTTATAAGAATAAAAAAAAGTGAAATACTCTTCTCATTTTGTGATTGTAGCATTCTAATTAGCAATAAACTGGTAATAGAATCATTCTTTCTTATCAAGATAATTTATAGATTTTCTCTTTCCCTTTTTATTAACAACTGATCTTGACAGAATTTTATGATTTATTGATGGTATTTTTGTATTGTTAGAGCTGAAAATAAGGTTGACTGATTTTCTTTGATTATCAAATTTTTTTAATTCTTTGATATTACAGGTAAACCTATTGGATTCTCATAAAAGCCATAGCTAAATATTAGTTTTGAGTTTAACTGTTAAATGTTTTCTGAAATTAAACAACAAAGACGTGTCTTTTGTTTTAATCTTATTGAACACCTCATTTTTACATATTTAGCAAATGATTAAAAAATTAAAAGTAACAAGGTTTTATGGTGAATTAGAATTGTTTTACTTGTTTTCATATTCTACTTAACATTTGATAATAACTATGTACAATGACTCTTAGTCACCAAAACTAATTTTTTTACAAGTTGGAAAAATTTCAATCAATTTCTGACAAAAAATAACAAATGAATACAAATAAATGAACAGATATAAAAATACTGAGTAACAAGTAAGAAATTTTTTCAATTTCTTAATGGTTCTTAAAGAGCTGAAACAAACGCCTTGGTGCATTATTTCATGTCTAAATCAGGTTTTAATCAATGGGAAATGGAGTTGTGTTAAAAGGCTGTTATTCTCATGAATTATTACATAAATTGCAATTTTTAGATTAGTATTTTAGAAATAATGATTCGACTGTAAACTTATTTTTTGCTTAATTATTACTCCTTTAAATGACTCATCAAATAAAGATAAGTCATTTAATACAATTGAAAAATGTTTTTACATTTCAAATGACATTAAGAAATCTTGAATAATTTAATTTGAAATAGTTTATATTAGCTCATTGTTTTATTTGTAACTAATATATCAAAATTACTTTGGTTAAATTTGTATTTAAGTGTTTTTTTTTTTATTCTAGAACCATTTATTTCAGCATTTGTATGAACTTGAACAAATACAGTGTGAATTTCCATGATTTCCTTTTTCAGTCAAATTCATGAGATTTTTCATGAGATTTTTTCATGAAAAAAGAAAAAAAAAGATTACAATAACTTTTTCTGTGTATTTTCTAATATCAATTAAAACTCTGAATCTTCAAATTAAATGATGGGTGAACCAATCTGTGAGTGGTGAGGTCTAAATTGCAGGTAATTCTAACTTGTCAGTGATAAAAAATTAAATTATTTGAAAGCAAAAAAGTAATTCTTCTGGCAATAGTTTGGAGAATTGCCCTGTTTAATAAATTGGCTCGTTTAATATATCAAATATAAAAACAATTATGAGTTTATTCCAGTCTTACTATTTTTAAGGAAAGTTATTCTGAAATCCCTCATGATTAGTTTGTATCATGATATGTTCTAATACTTTGTTTTATACATTCATAGGTTAAATAAATATAATACGCAATGATTGAAAATATGTGAAATTTCCTCTTGACTTAATCAGCAAGAGTTGGTAAAAACCATTAATAATTTGAGTTTTTCAAAATGTGTGTAGTTTTCTGATCTTTACACGGCCAAACATGGGTACAAGTGTAAACTTAAGGTTTTTTCTGCTTTACTGTAATTTTTTCATCAACTCATTTTATTACATAAAAAATCCTGTCTGCCTACTTGAATCTCACATATTTATATAATAATTTAAAAAATAATAAAATTTTAATAATAAAAGATTCTCACAAATGTTGGTATGACTGAATACATAAATGTTAAAATAGTTTAATTTCATGTTTCTAAATTCTACTTCATACAAAATATATTATAATAACGTATCACACTTAAGAAAGTTATTTGAATAAATTCTTGACATTTGATTGAATTATCACAAATTGAAATTTAAGACCTGAAAACATTTTCCTGGGTCGTTAAGCAGTTTTTACCTAATACAATTAAATACTTTGATATTTAATACATGTTGCAAAAAGTTTTTAACAAAACAAAAGAATTAAATAACAAGAATTAAATAAATATATAATTAAATAAATGTATAAGTTACATGTATAGAAACATTTAAAAACATTAATGTTCATGTCTCCATTTAAAAATTCTGTCTAAATTTTACATTTATTTTTAATCAATAAAGAAATTCTCTCCCTATTTTCGTAGTTCTCTTTAAACGCTTATAAAATATGTTTCATTTCATGTTTTGAAATGATGTTTTCTTTTATTGTTTTTTTTCCATTCCGTTCTCAATAATGCTTCAATGCAATTTTTGATTAGCTTTCCCTTTTCTTGAATTCAGAGCTGATGGGATGCCGAAAAGTCCTTCCGAAATCTTCAGGTCTGCTGCTCAGATGTGTGTGTAACTGCGTGATTGTGTAGGACTGTAGTTGATGCACTAGTCTAGACTGACAGGAAACCTAGATGTTGTCAAGTAGTGGCAGGCATGACCCCCCTCCCCATCCCACAAACATTCCTCTCCTTCAGTGCTACTCCCATCCCACCCATAAACTCAACTTTACACTGCATGCTATTTTATTAAAATGCTATTATTTCTTCCTCAGTGATTAATTTTTTTATTTAACACATCATCGTACTGCTCAAACAATATTGCTTATTGATTAATACTAGCATATATATATTGATACATGTGTGTGTGTGTACACCTGTTTGAATGTGTCTGCATATATATATATATATATATGTATATATATATATATATATATATATATATATTATATATGATTTAAGTTTGTAATATTTCCTTAAGTTTGTCTGTAATTTTTTTATATTTAAGTTGTATAAGATTAGTTATTGAATTATTCATTTCATCAGAGTGATTGTTTAACCAATTTTTGTAACGTAAAAAAGGTGGCATAACCCGAGAATTTCCACTTCCGGCTGAGAATGTGTTCAGCAGTCAGCAGTGAAGTGCGAAAATCAGTCCCCTGTGTATTTTACACATGAATATCTAGGTCAACTTTTAAGAAATTGCGAAAAGTGATTTCTTTCATCAGAAATTTTAAGTTTCATTTTTAATACAAATTTATTATAATTGGAATGTTTCCTTTTTTACAAATACTCAAAGGAAATATTTTTAACAATGCTCCCCTCCCCATTTTAAGAATGGCTTTTTTAAATAATAACTTTATTATTTAGAAAGCCATTCTTAACATGGGGAGAGGGAGGGGCTTTGTTAACTATTCTGTACTTTCACCTAACAATTTAATAAACAAAAGAAAGTTTGTTTTTGTCCAAAAATAAGACTAATTAATAATGCCCCTGGCTAGAACGTAATTAAACAGGGACTGATTTTCACACTTTACCACTTTCTGCTGAACACATTCTTAGCCGGAAGTTGCAATTTTCGTGTGTTATGCCGTTATACTAAAAAGGTCGTTTATTTTCATGGTAATAGCTTTTTGTTATAGATTCTCATTTTTTTATCAATATTAGTGACAGAATTTTCATACTAATTTCTCATTGTAAAAACTTGTTTGTTGTTGTTAATTCTTGTGTTTGCAAGGTGTTAATCTGGTGTTGATTGTTGTGAAACTGAATGTTTTATTTCTATTGAGGAAATATTGTTTACTTGGTTTTTGCTAAATAGACATTGCAAAATTGCAATCTAATTTTTCTGTCAAAAAAATCTGTATTTTTATCAGCTATCATTTAACTGATATTGTTGAACTTTTGGATAGATTGCTCTATATGAACATCATCTCTTTATTCTCATTGGTCGATGCTCTTTCATGTCAGTTGAGCACGTTTTGGTAACATTCAATGATCTTTCATCTTTTTGTCTACATGAACATCATTTCATAGTCTTGATAATTTCAAACTCTTCAGTTATATTTTTCCTTATCAATAATGAGCCAATTGTTTATACAAAGAAATTAATCATTTATTAAAGTGTAGAGATATTGCAGTTTCTTTCTTCATTATCATATATTTCTAGTGTTGATAATGTATTTTTTGTTGATGGGATTTGTAGATGGATCGGATTATATAGTTGTTAACATTTTTGTAACTCAAGATATTGTAATGGTATAGTTTAATAGACATTGTCTGTTAGTAAATTATATAAATTACCAAGTCATTTGTTAAAGTATAATAATATACATTGTGATATCAATCCGGCGATTGGACTAATACTCTAGTTTTTGCATTTGTTATATCATGATTAGTTTAGAAGTTATTGATGATACCAGCATGGTTATTATGTCCATGATGCATAAGACCTGTGGTATTTATATCCCACTCAATTAACTATTAGAAGGTTTGCATATTTACTCTACAACACCTCGTGAATGGTGGTTATGTTTTGCAATAATCTTTATTCTGTCCGTTTTGCATAAAAAAAATTTTCTCGGTAGTAACAAAAACAAAAGTGTTGTAACTGTGCAGCTAAAGATTCCTGCATGTTTTGTTTATTAAACTCGTCCCAACATTATATGACATTAGCTATTATAGCTACTATTGTCTTTAAAGGAAGAAAATAATTCCAATAAATATGAAAAACCATTTTCAGGTGATGCCACAGCTACAATTGTGCACACTGACAGGTTTCCTCTTCTCCATTTCTGTAGCCCTACCCTCCTGTCTTAATTCTGAACATATATGTAACTCCTAATCCAGAATGTATATATATATATATTTGTACATTTTATGTCTGAAAATAAACTTTGGAAAAATAATGAAGCTGTAATTTTCTAAGTACGTCTGCCTTTTGTTATTTGCTCTGCTTATTTCTTCTTAAGATGAAGTTTTGATTCTGCTCTCGACTGGCAGATATGTACAAGACCTTCTTTACATTCTGTTCACTCTTTCACTGTTACACCACCACCACCACCATCACCACCCCTGTTGCATCAAAGCCTCCATATCCCAAGGACCAACACATATACCACGGCCCCCTGGCCTTTCTTTCTACCATCAACCGCCACTTTTATGGGGAGTCGGCTCCCAATGTATACTTTCAATAGCAAGGTCAGCTTCCAAAAGCTTGAGTTAAGACAGCCACATTATATATAATTAGATATATAATTACAACAACTCTACCTACTATCAAATCTTCCCACTTAGAAAGACCTGTAAAAGTTCACAGGCAATGCCTATCGCTTTGGATGTCTCTTTCAGTAAAATGAAATGTGTTTAAAGAAAAGAAAGAAAAATTCTAACAAGTGATTTTTGTCTTATATTCTCATGGAAGCCAGGTTGCACACAAAAAATAAGTAACAGAAAGAGATGATGTAAACCTATTTCCAAAGATATTCTTATGTGCAGGGGAGAGATAGGCTTTAGTTTTTTTTGTTTGTTTTTTGTTTTTTGCAAACAGAAAAAAAATGAAGAAATTTATAAAAATGTGTAAAAGTGAAATAAAAAGGAGAGGAAACCCGTATATATTACCGATAAAGTTTGGGCGATGTATCACTTTAACATGGTTTATATTTATATCAGCATTCAACTTCGCCTGGCTTCTATGACATAATATTTATAAAATTATTCTCTTCACAACTTAAGTATATGTGAATAATGGAGTTATTGTAAATATATAATAAATCCATTATTCATTTTATTCAGTGATATTGTTCAAAAACATATTTCAGGAAGATTTGAAGATTAGTCATTATTTTGATGTAACTGTTTATGTGAATGTCAGTCATTAAACCAATCAAAGCTACTAAACATAGAGCATATCTGATGAGAAATGTTTCTGCTTTTAGTTTCTCAACTGTAGGTAGTTTCTGTTATAGGATAGTTTTTTTCTTTTTTCTGGAAATTATGTTGACAATTCACATCTCTGCATTCACATAAGCGAATTCACATCTCTGCATTCACATCTCTGCATTCACATATCTATTACATTTTTGTGTTTATGCACACATCTATGATTAGATTTCTTATTTGTTTTGTTAAAAAATATCAATGGAATAAATTCAAATCTTTTCACCATAAATAGGATTATTCTAAAAGAAAATAGTTTTCTTCAATTTCATTCTCGATCTGCTATTTTCGAATTGCTGATTCATTAAAGGAACCATCAATTTTTATGATAGAAAATGATTTCAAAACATATTCAGATCAAATACAATTTAGTGATTTGTGAAATATGTATCTCATTTAATTCTCACTATTATTAAAATTTTGGGCTATGTAAATTCTACAGGTATATTGTTTATTTTTTTAATTTTTGTTGGAATTCATCCATTGAATAATTTATCAATTTCAATCTTTAAACAATTACTAATCTTATGTGTTGTCTTTTTCTTAATGTCTTTAAAAAAAGGAAAATATTTATCTTTCAAAGGACTCATTGTGTTCCTTTATTAAAACAATTTCAGGTTTGCTAATTTTTCATTTAAATAGGTAAATCTTTTTTGGTTTTATTATAAGATAACTCTTCTGTTTAAGTTGTCATACTTTAGTTAATTTTTTTTATTTGATTTTCAATAATGTTGTATTTTCATACGTCTTTTCTAAAGGCAACAAATGGAAGTTGTCACTAGTAATCAAATATATTAATTATGTTCTCACTATAATATCTTCATTTATATGTTTTGCACTGAAAATTAGATCAAATTTATTTTAATTGTTGCATATTTCTCTTTTAAAATATGTTTACCAAATTAGTATCAGCAAAAAGAATGGCTTCCATAAGTTTTTTTTTTTTTGCAATTTTCACTTGTCACTTTAGTTAATTTTGACACAAAAATATTTCCTCATTCACTCAACTGGGATTCAATAAAATAGCATGGTGTACACTTATAAGCAGTCAACTTGCATGTGTCTACATTTTCATATTTTGGTTGATTCATTATCTTGAATGATTTTATTTCAAGTGCAGAACAGAAAAGTACCTTGAATTTTTTACCATTAAGTGTTTAGAAAATCAATCATTGATTTAAGAAAATTGATAAGTTAAATAACTGAAGATGGAATTATCACTTAAGAATATATTTATAAAATATGACTAAAAGAATGACTTATATGATAATTAACACATACAAACTGAATGGAGAGCAATTAGGTCTAAAAAAAGGGCATTCAAGGTTTGTAACCTATTGATTAGGAACCTTAGTTTCTTTTATTGCTTTCAAGAATGAATGCAATATTTTAATTATTTTTCTGAGTAAACTTCTTTTAAAACTTTGGTTTTAAATGTATATTTAATTTGCCTTGGGAATGATGGATTGGTTTTTATTACTCACATATGCTAAAAACATTAATGGGCATTCTTAATAGTCGTGGATACAATTATTTAATACAACATTGATGAACAGTTGTAGATGAAGCTTTCATCTTTCTTCCAGCTCTTCTACAAAGATTTTTTGCTCACAGATATTGATATTGTATACAAAATATTATATGTTCTCTTCTACAGGGTGGGCAAAAATAAGGGTCCTATTTTTAAAAATTCATAACTTTTTTATTTATTGATTTTTTTTTTTTTTTTTTTTTTTTTTAGAATAAGTAAAGGACCCCTTCCGAAGCAAGCATGAGCCGTATTAGCCCTAAGGAACGTACCCTCATTTAGAAAACATTATTTTTGCTTAAAAAACTCAAAACAGTGTAAAAAACAATACTTTAGTTTTTGTAAGTTTTAAGAAGTGTTTTTCGGCTAAAATTTGTTTTGTTTATTTCAAAAAATCTCGGAAGGGTCAGTCTACACACACATAAAGTTTGGTGAGTTTAACTTTTATTTTGTGGAAGTTATTCAAATTCAAGTAATTCAAATTTAAAGATAGGACCCTTATTTTGGCCCACCCTGTATATATATATATATATATATATATATATATATATATATATATATATATGAAGCAATCCAACAAAAGATATAAGCGTCAACTAATATCTTATAATTAGTGAAACATCCGGATAAACACTGAAGCTCAATATACTGGATAGAGCATTAATATTATAATATAAAATGAAGTAATAAAATAAGGTGTCAATCAAATTTTATTAGAATTCAAAGCTCAAGCAAAGTATCCTTAAGTCCTTAGCTCATGAGTTTTCAAAGATAATTCTTCTCTTCAGAGGACCATTACCGCAGTTATACTACTACAGGTAATAAAATTACGCTTTGAAAATATATAAAATTATATACACAAATACATAAAAATACACAACATCAAACATATCAACCCAAAAACATACTTTTTGTTGAATCCATACAGTCCATCCAGGTCATACATATTGAGAAGCATAATCAGGAAAGAAATATATATATATATATATATATATATATATATATATATATATATATATGTGTGTATATATATATGTGTGTATATATATATATGTGTGTATATATATATATGTGTGTATATATATATATATGTGTATATATATATATATATATATATACACTTTAGTGAAAGTTTTTCTACTCAAATGCAATTCATGGTGTTACTCAGAACACTTCCATCCCACAATCATATACATAAACTCAATCCTCCTCTCTCTGGAAAAGCTTGAAACATGAATTGACTGGTCAGGAGGAACTCTAGTCTTCTATAGTTTAATGGATATGTTGCATAATTCATATGAAATACACAGTAAGCAATGTCATAGAGCGTCAGTAATAGTATATTTGATGATTAATAGTAACAAATGAAACCTCGTTGAATGCTGTATATATTGTACAGATAAGCAGAGTCACACCACCTTGAATCAGGATGCAATCTGCTATGATTGTTATAAGTGGTGATATTCTTTGTCAATCACAGGAAATGTTTTTTATACATCACCTGCAAAAAGTTTCCTGTGTTGCAATTTTTTATAAGGTGACCAGCAAATTCATTTACAGCAATTCATTTACAAGTACAGATTTTAAAAGTATATATTTTTGCTTCTGATATAATCTTATATACAAAGAAAAGTTAGACTTATCCCTATTTCTTTGACTGGAATAGCTTTAATAACAAAAGGTAGATTAAAAAATCTGTTTCATCAGTCACTTTAATCCAATTATTGGTCCGTATTTTAAAAAACAAAATTTTAATTTTCAGTCGATTTCATAGATTTTAATATTTAATCATGTTCAATATTTATTGTCATATTTAGAGAAGGACGTCAGAGTTTTCACCCCATGGTCACATTTACTCCCACTCCGTGATCAAAGAAATTTTCCTTATTGACCAGTACAGTAATAACCAGATTAGAAGATTGACAGAATGACATTTAACAAACACAGTTTTTGCATTCTTTATCAGTTTGGATAAAACATCCATTGAGTAAACATACACACTTCAATGTTTAAGATAGCATAAAAGATTTACAGAATGCCAATTAAAAAACAATCTTTTTACTTATCCAAGAATTTGAAACCACACTAGTTGATCTGATCATCACCTCCATCCATGTCCCGGCTTCCCAGTGATTTGCCGTAAACTCCACCTTCGACTCTGCTAACCACTTCCTCCTTAATTTTCCACTAGGGACGAAAATTTAACTAGATGATCTGATCATCTCTTCCCATGATCGTAAAATCTTTGAATCATTAATCAATCTAGCGATAGTTTACCACCATGAAAATGCTTCTCTCTGACCAACAGTATAGATTTAGGCAATCTCGTTCTACTGCGGATATCCTAACGGTCATCTCTGAACGTACATACAGCACAGTGGATAAGTTAGATGAGGCTAGGGAGGTAACGCTAGATATCTCCAAGGCTTTTTACAAGGTCTGGCATGAAAGTTTTTGGAAAATCAACTCATA